>OY390735.1:3170459-3770459 GCA_959613385.1 Geotrupes spiniger
AACGAAAACTCGAGAAAACGCGCTCTAAAGTTTACGATCAGGAAAAATGTTAATTCTCGATTACTTACGGAATATCTCGTTATAATCCTACTATAGCTCTTACGAATTCAAAATATTATTGTTTCGAACGACCGATTGAACTTTTGTCAGTACATAGTTCGGTGTTATGTGACTGCGGGGAGGGGCGCGCGCTTCGTTTGTCCGAGCGTTCGTGCGTTCGTATATTTTTTGCTCGACACCTTACTGTGTTTCGTGCTGTATCTTTCAAAATATTGCGAATTAGCCGCTATAACTTTTTATACATATTCTTAGATATATTAGGCATAGATGTGAGCAATAAAATTCGATTTTTTGAGCCTTCTAAAGCAGGATCCCCCCTTAACTGAAGAACTGGTCGTGATTTTTGAATTTTGGGAACGCAGTTCGTTCATTGGAACTCGTGGGCAGGGCCGGACTGCCCTTTTTTGTTACAAACAATTTATGTTAAAAATTATTAAGGGCATTTGTAATTTTAATAATTTTTTACTTGAATTTTTCAATTTTAATTTTCCAATTTTCGTCAACGTCGTTGTTCCAACGCGGACTGGATTTCTGTTTGACTTTTTCCGAGTACGCGACTTGTGCCATTTCCATATCGATCATTTAATATCCGGGTGGGAAGCATAGGCACCCGGGCGATGTAATAAAACCGGAGGCGATGATGACGGGCATTTAAGAATTATATTACCGGCCTTAACGTCGCTCGGTGGCAATTTGCACCGGCAGGGAAAATTGATCCGCCAGGAAGGTGATGTAACGCTACCAGTCTATAAATTTCAATTATGGGACGTCTTGCTCGCTCGCTAGGAGTTGGAAAAGATTGAGCAATTCTACTCGACGCGATAGGTAATTACGTCGTTCGTCGACGTGATATTTTAGAGTGTGTGGATCGGATGAGTGACGTTCTGGCACGTCGGGGACACGATGCAGTTTTAATTAGGCGTGGGGGCTAAGTTGATGGAGTTGCCCGCCCCCGTAGGTTTGTTAGTCAATTTTTTTTATAGAAATTTTTAACATCTAATATAAATAATTTAAAAAATACACATTACAGTTGATGTCAGCATTTACAAGGAAATGAACTGTTTCAATTGCCAAAACGTAAAAATTAATGCGAAATGGTTCTAAATTCTCAAAATTATCAAAAATATATAGTCAATTGATGAATGTGCCGAAATGTTTGAAATATTGCAGAAAGATTTGTCGAAGTTACCAAAATATTTTGACAACGTCGACGTTCTTTTTTGAAAATTGAAAAATGAGTTCCCCTTCAAGAAATATAAAAGAAATAAAGAATTGCCCAATTTATTTCGAATACCAAATTAAATCAAAACAACGCACTTAGAGATTGATAATAATATAAAGTAGTTTCAAAGTATCCAATAAGTTAGAAATTGCCTTCGTGTGTAACCATGACCATGGTAACCAAGCAATCATCCTTAGTAAAATTTCAATCCGTTCATCAACAATTACAAATAATAAAAAATAGTAGATTCAGAAAAAAATATATATATATATAGAAACAAACAGCATATAAGACAAAATAAGTCATGGTGAAATAGGTTATCATTTTTTAGCTTTTTGTAAAAAAAAACAAACAAGAACTATTTCCAAATACAAAATACAGCAAACAGTAACCGTAATAAAAAAATGAAAACTAATCAATAACAACTTGTGTTTATAATATAAAGTACCAACAAAGTTATTAAGTGCGATACTGTCAGCTGTCAAATTTGGTTATAGTTCGGCTTGGTCGTGTTATTAAGATTTTTTTGGTCGGTGGGTGATTGATGAGTCATGACGTGAATGACATGGTTAATTTTCGCACAAACTTGGGGTGAAAATTTTGAAACTAAACGATCAGAGATCCAAGTAAAGGATCCCTTCTCCTCCATCTCTCATCCTGTCCTTGCATCTACAACAAATTATGTATTATTTATTTCTCTCCCTTCTAGATCTTCCATCTTCTTTTCTCTTCTTTAACTTTCTCAAAATATCCACTCCCTCTCCTCTCTCTCTCCTAGCATCCTTCTCCAGTCCCCACCCAGATCCCCTTCCTCTCTAGTCAATACCATTTCTTCACATTCTTCCCACCAGTGTTTCCAATCATCTGCCCATCTTCCACATGCTTCGCATGATTGTATTCACCACTCATCCAACACTTATTATTTCTCTCCTCGTTTCCACACCGGAATCTAGCCAATAGTTTTTCCTCTTCGGCTGTCTTCCTTTCCCCAAGATATTCCGGCCTTCTACTGTATACTTGCAACTCACTGTATCTTCCATTGTACCTCGCTCTCTCTATCTTTCCTTCCCTCTCCTGGGCTTCCACCTGCGACCACCTCCCTACCAACTCTATCTACACTAGACGCCGTTCTTTCTTCTTCTTTCCACCTCCCCCACCGATCATCCCGCTTTCTCGTACAGTCTTATTCTTGCCACCTCCCAGCTTGATAACTCCTCCATCACCTTCTTCCCCAGACTCTTCTTATGTTCTTATATTTGTGACGTTGAACTAGTTTTCCCGGTTGTGTTCTCCTAGAAGCCTAGAAGCCATTGTGATTTCTTTCATTTTTGTCTCTTTGGTATCTTCTGAGAGGGTCACTAACTATTTTCAAAAAATTATTTTATTTCCTGAGATGTCATCGTCTTTGTCTTCTTGCTCTTCTTTCAACTTCTCCCCCCCCCCTCCTATACCCGTTCTAGACCGTTTACGTGCAATATCCTTCTTGGCTTTCTTCCTCATTGTTCCATATACTTCTCCGCCATTTTGAGAGATCTTCATCCATGTACTTGATGTTTTTTTTTGGTTCAGCAGTTTTTGCAAAATGTAAAAAAATATTGAAAATGTCTATTTGCAAAGAAGGAGGCAATTGAATGCGACAAATTTTTTAAAATATTACAGAAAGATTACTGAAATATTTTGACAATGTCAACGTTTTTTTTTTTTTTGAAAAATTAAATTTCAACTTTGTTTTGTAAAAAATTAATATTAATACAAAATGACCATAAAAATTGGGTTATTAAATATGATAATTCGTGGATTGCCAAAAATTGACAATATTTTCAAAATAATTAATATAAATTGTGCAAGTTAACAATGGGATTTAATAAATATTTTTAAAAAATGTTTGTTTTTCAAAATTGCCGAAAATATATATATATAATCTTTATTTCGTTTTACCGGATAGTTCCAGTGTCGAAAAATATTAACCGGATACATAAACATCTATACGCCTTATTCTAAATATTTGCATTTTGTCGTCGCCATTTTATTGTTCATATATAAATTTTTTCCATATTTTTCTGTCTTTTGCGAGTAATTTTGCTTCGTACCAGGTCTTCCCTCTTTCTTTAATAGCGTTTCCAATCATGTTGTCCCATGTCTGTTGTGGTCTTCCCCTTTTCCTTTTTATTTGTGTTTTTGCTTCCCACACTTGCTTAACGGGTCTATTACTATTCATTCTCTGTAGGTGTCCCCACCAGCCTAATTGTCTTCGCACTATAAAATCCAGTATTGATTCTATTCCTAATTCTTCTCTTATTTGTGTGTTCCTAATTTTATCCTTTCTTGTAATACCTTTTACTCGCCTAAGATATTTCATTTCTGTGGCTTGTATTTTACTTTTTTGTTTTGTCGTTAGTACCCAGGATTCGCAGCCATAGGTCAGTACTGGTCTGTAGATTGTTTTAAATATTTTCATTTTCGTTTGTTTTGACACCTCTTTCTTACTTAAAAATTTGTTGTTTATCGAGTAATATAGTCTTATTGCTTTCTCTACTCTTTCGTTTATTTCACTTTCCTGTTTTCCCGTATTTTCTAAAGTCACTCCGAGGTATTTAAATTCTTTAACCTGTTCTATCGTTATTCCTTCGATCTTGATGTTTATCTGTTCGTCTTCTATAGCCATTACTTTTGTTTTATGTATATTTATCTGCATTCCATTTTCTTTTAGTATTTGATTCCATACATCTATATTGTCTTGTAATGCCTTTTCACTTGTTGCCATTAAAACTATATCGTCTGCGAATGCTCCTTCAGATATTTCTATTCTTTGTAGGTTCTTGTAGCCAACATATAGTTTCTTACTCCTTTCTGAGCATTGCTTTATGATGTCATCCATATATATATTAAATAAAGTGGGGCTCAGTCCTCCTCCTTGTCTCAGTCCGTCGTACGTTGTAAATCCTTCCGACTTCATGTTCTTTCTTATTACATAATTTATATTATTTTTATATATCCCTTGTATTACTCTAATTATTTTGCCATTTATTCCTCTTTTCTGCAGATTTTCCCATACTTTTGATCGTGGTACCATATCGAATGCTTTTTCCAAGTCGATGAATGCCGAGTAAACCTTTTTCCTCTGTTCTCTCATTTTCATATATATTTGCTTTAAAGTAAATATATGATCTTGCGTGCTTCTTCCTGGTCTAAATCCGCTTTGTGACTCCTCCAGCATAGGCTCTATTACTGGTTTAAGTTTGTTATTTATGATTTGTTCATAAATTTTTGCCACAGTATTCAATAAAGTTATACCTCGATAATTGTTACATTCTTTCTGACTCCCTTTTTTAAAGATTGGTGTTATAAGTGCAACTTTCCAGTCTTTCGGTGTATCTTCGCTTATCCATACTTTATTGATGATTTCCAGTAGTATTTCTGTTGCTTTTTTCCCCATCCTCTTGATCATTTCTCCAGTAATTTTATCACTTCCAGGCGCCTTCCCATTGTTTAGTTCGTTAATCACTATTTGTAATTCATTCATTGTGATTTTTTCCTCTTCTTTTCCCATGTTTTTTTCCTTGTCTTTTAAGATTTCTTCATTTTTAGCCTCCGTACTGCATAGTAAATTCTGGAAGTATTCCTTCCACCTGTTCATTATATCTCTTTCCTCTCTCAATATTTTGCCTGTATTATTTTTTATATATATATCATCTATTGTTTTTGTTTTCCTAAAGGATTTTAGTACTCTATAAAATAATTTTTGATTTCCAGTGCTATCTCTTTCCAATTTTTCTCCGAAATCTTTCCATGTGTTTTCTTTTGCCTCTCTCACTAGTTCTTTTACTATTTTCCTTTGTTGTTTATATGCTTCATAGTTTTCTGTATTTCTGTGTGTTAAGTACTTTTTCCATATCTTTTTCTTTGATTTGATTTCTTCCTTTATTTCATTTGTCCACCATGCTGTTTCCTTTTTCGTATTTTTTATTTTAGCGATGCCACATATTTTTATGGCCGATTCTATTATTATATTCTTGAAAATATTCCAGCTTTGGTCTTTATTAGCACTTTTAATAATTTTGGCCTTATCTTCTAGCTTTTCTGTTATCTCTTGCTCATATTTAGTAGCTATATCTGTATTGTTTAATTTATACGCTCGTATAGATTTAAATTCTATTTTGCTTGTCTCTATTCCGTTTTCAAAACGATCTTCTAATTCTTTTTTTATTTTTGCTACAACTAAATAGTGATCGCTATATATTTCGGCTCCTCTTCTTATTTTAACATCCATTACACTTTTTCTATTAATTCTTTCCACTAAAATGTAGTCGATAATCGATTTTTCTCGTCTGCTCGGTTGTTCTCTGGTATATTTATGAATATCTTTGTGTTGGAAAAATGTGTTAGTTACTAGTAAATCGTGTAGTTGGCAGTATTGTAGCATTCTCTTGCCGTTGTTGTTTCTTGTCTCTTCTCCGTGTATTCCTATTGCTATTTTATTATTATTGTCTCTTTTCCCCACTCTGCAATTAAAATCGCCTGCTATGTATATGTTTCCTTTTGCTTCTTCTGTTACTGCTGATAGATTTTGCCAAAATGTATCTTTCTCTTGTGCTTTATCGTCTTCATTGGGTCCGTATACTATTATAAATGTTAGCTGCTTTCCGGTTTTATCTTTTATGTGTACAGTAAGTATTCTTTCTGATACAGGTTCCCATTTTTGTATGTTATTTGCCCAGCTTTGGTGAATTATACAGCCAACACCAGCCGCTGCTCTCCTGTTCTCTTGGACTCCACTATGTATCAAAGTATGCCCATTTCTTAGTATTAAAACTCCTTGTCCTTTTTTCTTTGTTTCACTCAGTGCTAGTATTTCAATTTCTGCTTCTTCAAATTCCTTAATTAGTTCTTCTTCTTTGCCGAGAATACTCCTTATATTCCAAGTTCCTAATTTCCACTTATTTTTGCTTTTTGTAAGTCTTTTTATTTTTCCGTTTATCATTTCCTTTGTTTTGGCTTTGTCCGTTTTCTCGATATCCGTCCTATTGTTCTCATTTAGTTTTTTGAAATAATCTCCATTTTCTCGTTTATTTTGTTCCATTTCCATTCTACTCCCTCCACTATTATTTTATTGTATCCCTTTTTAACTTCCTTTCCTTTATCTTTTTCTTCCTTTGCCATTTTTCTCATTTGTTTTTGTATTTGTCTTTCCTGTTTCGTTAAATCGTTATTAAAGTAAATCATTGTATTTTTGATATTCTTTAGTTTGTATTTATTTTGCATTATCAATTCTTTGTCTTGTTCGTTTTCCAAACTAATTATATATAGCTTCTCTCCTATTTTCCGTGCTTCTTTAATCTGTGCCGTCACTCCCAAATGTTGCGTTATGAAATTTCCCATCGCGTTTTTCAATGTTATTTCCTCTCCTATATTCATTCTTAGTCCATTAATAACTACGTTGTTCTTCCTGTTTTGTTTCTCTAGTCGTTCTATTGTACTTTTAATTTCCGTTAATTCCTTTTTGATTACTTTGTTTTCACTTTTCAGATTTTCATTTTCCATTCTTAATTTATTCATCTCTTCCGCATATTTCCTCTGTTCATCTCTAACCTGGTGGATCTCTTCGGTTAGGTCTGTTTTCATATCTTTTATCATTTTTAATATTATGTCTAGCTTATCCTCGTTTTTATCTTGTGGTTTTGTGGGAGTTCTTACTATTCTTTTACTTCTTACAAACCCTTCTTCATTTTCTTTTCCCTCCATCCTTCTTTTCCTCGTCTTATCATCCGTGGAGTATTCGTCACTTTCCATTTTATATTATATCTTCTTTTTATGTATTCTTATCTAATACTTGTATGTATTTAACCTGGCTCCTAAGTACGGGGCTGTATATATTATACTTTTATGAATTCTTTAGTTCGTTAAATGTGTTGCCTATTTTTATTTGCGCTCGGCGTATTGCCGAGCATAGAGTATAAAATTGCCGAAAATAATTAAGAATAATTTAAAAAAATTGACAACATTGTTAAATATGTCAAATTAAAAAAAAGTGACCCAATTACCAACTTTTCAAAAAAATAATACAAAATGCGCGTTAAATTTTTTCAAAAAATGGTAGAATTAACAAAAAACATCAAGAATTACGAAAACTTTTAAAATTTTCAGTTACCAAAATATCCAAAAAAGCTTAACAATGAAAAATTAATAAATATGTGAATTAATAAAGAAGAAAATGTAAATTAATAAAATTGAGAATTATGGCAACAAAATACCTAAAAAAACCTAGCCATAAAAATTTTCAAACTTGTTAAAAAATATCAGTTTTTTCAAAAGCAAAAAAGTGCACAAATTGATAAATATATAAATAATTTTTTTTCAAACTAGTTAAAAGTTTTTCTAAAGTTTTCTAAAGTTTTTCTAAAACTGCAATTTGTTTTAAATTCAAAATTAATACAAAATAGTAATGAAAATTGCCAACAAATTATTGAAAGAAAAATATAAAAATAGACACAATTGATAACTATGGGGTATCAAAATATTAAAAAAGTTTAAAAAATACAGAAAAATTAAACAGTATTGGTAACTATTTAAAAAATTTCTAGAAATAAAAAAATTACCCAATTACCAAACACATCGTCTTCAACGGTTTTCAAAAAATAATGGCAACTATGTGTAATTTTTAAAATATCAGATTTTACAAAAGCAAAAAAAAACTACACAAATTGCAAAATGTTATAAAAACTTTTTAAAAATATCCAATATTTTTAAAAAATGCATAAATTAATAAAAAATTGTTCCTTTTCAAGATTAGAAATTAATATGAAATAAATCTAAAAAATGTCAATTTTTAAACAAACAAAAAATTACAAAAATTTCAAAGTCGATGTTAAAATTTCCCTAAACCTTTTAAAAAATATCACCGTTTTTTTAGAAATGCATAAAACAATAAAAATATGTTAAACGTTTCAAAAAACGTCGAATTCAAAAAATCCCAAAAACGTAAATTTTCAAAAATGCAAAAATCCCTAAGACTGAGAACATTGTTGGACATTAAAATACTAAAAAAGCAAGGTTAACAAAACAGTAAAAATGTTGAGATTTGTCACAAAAATTCGAATAATTAAAAAATCGAAATTGAAAAATTTCACGTGAAAACGTTAAATTCGAATTTAGAAAATTAAGTTATTAAATATCCGAATACTATTTACAACGACTGCAAATAGTAAATTTATTCCATACACCACCTTTAGGGATTTTATCAATCACATAATTTATTTGCACATATATGGGTGAGGGGGGAGTACAGTCCATATAATATAAATATTTTTTGTTTTCTTTGTTTTATTACGCACTGTGTTGTTGCTGTTAATTTCATGAATGGGTGGTTTGCTTAACTTACGTCGTGTGTGGTGCCCATTTTCGCAACAAAATAAACAGTTGCACGCCATCTTCACTGAATCGTTGGGGCTTATTTTGGATATTATTGCAAGCATATTGTGTGTTCGGGTGCTTCCAATATTGTTTTTTTTTTTATTTCAACTCGATTTATTCATTCACCCTTTGTTTTTCCAAGCATTGGCCTCAATTCGTGTTCGATCGAAGCTCAACCATTTTTGTTTTTATTTCAACCGTAAAATCCACCTACTTATTCGCTCGCCGGTTCGACGCGCACATTTCGTCCGAATTAAAACGCGAGAGATGAAGCGATTTCGCAAACAGTAAAACGTGCTCGCAATCATTTGCATGGATGTAACGATTGTGCAAATCCATTTGCCCGGAGTGCAGGTCACGTCAGGAGCAGTCGCGGTTTCCAATATTACGCCCTGATTGGTCGTGACGTGCGGTAATAGCTTGCACACAGCGCGGCGTTCAGATCGTTAGGTCTGCAGTGGGCGACGTCGGACAAAAGGGTGACCGACGCCGCGCTTTTGACGGGAACGCGGCCGCGTCCGAACGGGGGAAATTAAAACGTCGCTTTCGAAATCTACCGGCTGGGTTTTATGTGTTCGGGCGTCGGGATGAAGATGCAAAAAAAACATCACGTCAGCAATCTAAGTAAAAACTTTGGATAAAAAATTTGGATACAAAATTACTAGTCAGCCTCGTTGAATTCACTCAGGAACGTTACCCACTGATACATTTTTGATTGTTCGATGTATTTTTAGAACAACCACGTAATTATCTCGACGTTGAGTTCACACAGCAATTATTATTTTTCGACACAACGAATATGACTCGTCCCCAGTTTCCCCAGTCTAATCATTTAGTCCATCCATTTATTTACAAATTTTGGAATTGTGTATTTAACACCACGTCACCACAATATTTTAATTGTTTTCAAAAATGAAATAAAATATGGACCCATTGAATAAAGCACGACTAACAACATTTTTTATCTGATCTCAAAACGCGAACTTTTAAGTCGTGCGGTAATTACCAAGGTAAAAAAAATGAACTAATTTCCTATGCAAATTTACGATCACGTTTGCGTCACGAAAACATTTCGTGCGGCGTCAAAATCAAGGTTGCGATGTTATCTGACGTGATTTTCATATCTTTCGCGAACAGGAGGTTGTTCTAAATTCATGCGTCAAGCAATATGGTGGTCGAGTGGTCGATTTCTTTATAAAAATATTGCATGACAGACGAGGGGGGGGGGTATCGAAACTTGCACCGATCGACATTTGATACATCACTGAAAAGCTCCGCTTCGTTAGTTCTTTTCGTAAATTGGCGCAGTCGTAAGAATTCCAATCAATTAACTCGTTGGATCGTCCTTTAAACTTTTTATCTAGTCCTTCATTAGGATGTGATAAAGTGAAAACTTGCCTCGCCATTAAAAAGCTCCAGTCCAGTTCCCATGATTAATTGGCGCAGTCGTACAAATAACGCAATTATGAAAAAAATAAAAAAATTATGTCAACGATGGCTTTAAATTTATTACTTGTTTATGTGAACGGGCCACCCTGTATATGCAGACATTAGTGAATTCAAATCGATTCGTTCGTATGAATATTTGGTTTAATTTTCGAGACCGCTTTTGCTGCGTTATTGCCGATTGATTGAACGCGCCGCCAATAAATCAAAAGTCGAACAAACGAACCCCATTAGCGGTAATGGCAAAAAGTAATTTGTTAGATAACGCCGTAGCGGTCGTGCCTCGTAATAATCACAACTGAAAATTGCGTTGCACTACAGGGCTTGTCAAAATGTTTTTTGGGGCAATTTTATCTTAAATTATCCCCACGTTGGGCGTCAAATTGTTATGTTTAGATTTTAGGGACAATAAAATCTTTGCTTCGAACTTCATGTGATGTCAATAATAAAAACGACACGTTGGGTCGTCAAATTATTTATTGAAAATTCATTGAAAATTATTGTGAGAGTTTGAATTAAATCGATGTTGTTGGCCGGGAGGAAATAAGGATAAATTTGAAGAAAAAATATTCAAAAAAAATCAACAGAATGGAAATTTGAAACAAAATAGTTTATTTGTTTCTTTTTTCTAGGTTTATGTTTTGTTGATAACGTTTTTTTTTAACTTTGAGGTTGGGCACAAAACGACGTGCGTTCTCTTTGCAAGCCGGATATCGACTGACATGTCGTAAATTCAATAAATTAACTTAATTAATTTTTTATTTCCGCGATTTCTTTTCACGTCATTTAAATTCCATTACCACGACTTTGCTCAGAATCTTCCACAGTGTAATTTGTACCCCTAAAAGTTTGTCCTCTTATAACACTTCATAATTTTTGAATTTCTTGCCATCAAAGATCTCAAATTTTTGCAATTTTTCACAATCGGGAATGAAAGCACGTTTACAAATTTCTTTTTCCTAATCTTCTATCCAATTCTTCCACTCCTCCCGGCCCGTTGCAAATCTTTTCGTTCCCTGGAGATCTTTGCCCTTATATTTGCGAATCTCTGTGTTCCATCTTATATCTCTTCCTTGATCTTCTCTTTCCCATTCTTCCTGTATTAATGACATTTTTAACTTTATTTCTTTCCCTCGTTTTGATGGTATGACCCCCCACACCAGCTAAGTTGTTTCTTCTCGATTTTAGTCACCAGATATTTTTTGTAGTTGTTTGTCTAATCGCACGTAGTCTTTCATACGATTTTTCTTATGAATTTCATTTCCATCACTATTCGTTATTTTATTATTTTTACTTTTTCATTATTTCCATTTTCAATTTCATTTATGTTTATCACTTTTATTTCCCAGTCTATTATGTCATTTTCATTTGATTAGGTTTTTATTAGTTATGTTTCTTATATTTATTTTGTTAGGTTTATAAGTCCAAGCAGGTTCAATTCTAAATTGGGATCGTTATGATTTTATTCCGAAATAAAATTCCAAAGGCCCCGTTGAGATTCGAACCTGTTACTTTAGGATTGCTAGCCTGCGACCTAAACCACTAGACCACTGAGCCTATTAATATTTATCGTGTTTTTGGATTAAGTCACTGAAGCTCGTAATGAAAAATACCTTTACTCTTTAAAACAAGTCACGAAGTTAAAGTTCAAACCTCAGAACGTTGCGTAGATTGGAACGAGTAAACGCAAGTAATAATTATAATTAATTCAATTGCACTGATATCGACCCATAAAACTGAAAACTTGTACATCAAATAACTCATTGATGGTAAGTAAGTCAAGTTGATTACATTTTTTTTTACTAATAATCAACCACATTTTAGGTGTGTCATGGAGAAAAAAGAGCATAATGAAACTTGCAGAACTAAGAATGGGGGGGGGGGGTCCATTGATCATGCTTAAGACTGCTATTTTTCTATAGTCAACTCAAGCAAGCATCGAGCTAGCAAAAATGCAAACAACAAAGAAAATCAATATATGAAGATTCTGATGTGCAACCGGACATGTGGCGCAAATATGTACAACCTATTTGATAAAAACAATAATAAATGAGCATAAATTCTACAAGCAGACATGCATTACAATTAATTTTTCTTTGTTTCTTAAAAAAATACTACATTAAAGTATATGTTCTTTGAATTTTTACTTTTCTAATGAATTGAAATGAAGTTGAAAATTAACGATAAGGACCACTGTAATTATGTAGCAGCAAGAGTGTGGGATATCCACGACTAGATGGTACTAACACTTACGCACAAATTCTTTGTCAATTTTTAAAATGCCCAAAAAAGTCAAAATACAAAAAATAGTGAAATATGGAAACGTTCAAATAATTGTTCCCGCGAAGTTCTATAAAAATTCAAAAATTGCAAATATCGAAATAATACATTTTTTTTTTCAAAATGAATATATTCAACAAATTTCAAAAAAATCACAATTATCCGAAAATGAAATAATCAAAGACCAAAAACGGCAAATGTTAAAATGTTGTAAATGACAAAACTGATTCACAAGATGTTCTAAAATGAATAGTAAGCAAAAAACGACAATGTTATCAAAACAGCGCAAGAATTCTAAGAATTTGATTTTTAAGGAAATGAAGAAAATCTAATTGTATTCAATTGTCGCAACAATTGCTATCTGAAAAGTACGAGTGTAAAATTTTTAAATTGTTAAATAGGAACATTACAGAAAATGCAAAATTGACGAACAAAAATTACAACTTGTAAAAAAACCCGAATTAGTAAAATTCTGAATTTTTGGTCAAGAAAATTTAAAAAATCTAAAAAGAAAAAATAGTCGAAACTGAAAAAAATTCCTAGATTGTCGAAAATGGTTTTTTTTGTAAAAATTGCATAAAATAAAAAAAATAAAAATGTAAGACTATAATTTTTTTAAAAATACCAAAAAAAGATGCCAACCCAATCGAACTTAACCCAACCCAACCCAACCCAAAAAGGACATGATTTCTTTACAGCACATATTTGGTGTTATTTAAATTTATTTTTATTTGTGAAATAAAAATTTGCAAAATTCGAAATTGTTAAAAGTCGTTGAAAATTTTAAAAAATCTGTCTGTCTGACTATCTACCCGCCATATCGAAGAAACCTCGAAGTCGCTTGCGATTTTTTTTAGTTGAACTTTCCAATTTCTTGCGCTTGTTTAAAATAACAATGAACGTCGTGCTTACAATAAATGTCGTTCCTTAACGATTTCAATAATCATACGGTTGGGCTGTGGTTGGGATGGGTTTGGACTAGTTTGGGTAGAATTTGGTTGGGTTGGGTTTGGTTTCATTGGGTTGGGTTGGGTTGCATTCAAGGGGAAGTAGTCGATGATGCATTATGTCAGGTCGGGTGTCAAACGATCGCGACTTTATTTTTCAACAAATTTTCCATATAAAATTTTCATTATTGGCCAATTACCTTTTTTTAGTAATTTTTAAAAAATTGTGACTAATATTTCTAAAAAATGTCAGTACCTTCGAGATATCTTTGATGCGAGATAAAGGTCATTTTGAAACATGAAAAAAAATCTCAAACATTCCGAGAAAACGCAAACGTGCAAACGCAACATTTTTGAAAAATTATCAAAATAACAAAAAATGGGAAAAATAAAAATATCGCAATATTTCAATTCGTTTCGCAAAACGAATTTAAAAATAAATAATAAAAAAAAATTAAAAAGTGTCGCATTTTACAGATTGATTTATAAATAAATAACATGGATTTTTAAAAAAAAAATTGTAATGAATATATAAATTAAAAACTCTACATTAACAACATGTATTTGGCCTTAATCGTTAAAAAATCACAAAGTGTCAATGAGTTTGTAAAAATACAAAAATTGCGAGAAACTGTTGGTGAATTCATTGTTTTACACAAGTTTTGTAGTGTTGGCAATTTGGCAAAAAATTCCAAATCCCAAAAATGTCAAACGAATCGCTGACGCTCTGAAATAAAAGTCCACGACAGGAAATTGAGACACTTTATTTTAAATTCTTGTCAAATGTCTTCGCTCTCGCCGAAAATTAGGATTGATAGTAAATAACTACGTACATTTTCCGATTTCGGCCAATCAGAGACGAGAATTTGCTGCAAGTTATATTAAAGATTCTCCCTGCGAATAAGACCTGTGTAAGCTCAGACTACAAACTTTAATAGAGGGCCTCGTAAACTCGGTATCATTGTATTTGTCGTCTCTTCCAAACTTGTTAGATTTTTTATTTTTTATTGATTAATTTTCTGTTGCTACTTACTTATCGTCAGTTTATTCTATTGTTCTTCTTCTTCAGTTGTGTGTACTTTTATCTTTGTTATCTTAAATTTTGTCTATAGCCAGCAAACGTTCTGATTCCTTTTCTTCTTTTTGAAATTATTCTCTTGGATTTCGATATTGCTCGCCAAGCTCGGCTAATGGGTTCGTCATCGTCATCTTCTAAAGCAATTAAATCAAGTTGCGGCGTCCTTTTAAATAATAAAAATAAAATAATTCATTTTAAGACAGTTCGCAGTCAAACACGGCGTCCTCTAACAAAAAAATAAAAAATCGGGAAACGCCACCAAACGAAATCAAAGTATGGGTGGAATAGAAAGCGGAGAGTACTCTCTTTCGCATTCACTCGCTGCAGTTTCATGTGAACGCACATCTCAAATCCGATCATATTGCGAACAAAACACTCGAATTTATCCGATTAAATCCGGCGCATTTGCGGGCGCGCTTTAACGTACCGCCTGTCTGCCAGTAAATCAATCCGGACTGTAACCGCACTGTAAATTCGGATAATTACAATTAGTGTTTCAGAATCCCGTCGCTGTCAAATGTAGCGAGAAGTTTCCCAATTAGTTTCGTACGACGTACTTTGCGAATCCTTTATGAATATTTTAACGCGATTTCAATTGCGTGCATTGAATGTATAATCCGACTGCGAACTGATTTACAAAAAAATAACTTATTTGAAAAATTCAATAAGACGCCGAATATAACTGCGATCCATCTTATAATAAATAAAAAAAATTAGAATAACTTTCATTGAAAAAAAATCTGCGATAAAACCGAAAATCTAATTATCGACTCGAATCCGAAACAATCTCACAAACGTCGACTAACCCAACCCAACATAACCACCAAAATGTGAAACCAACGAAATAAATTTTAACTCGACCGGACGCAATGAACCCAACGTCGTTTCTCATTGATCCAAAAAGATCGTGTTCCCACAGACGGTCCTAATCTCTCGGCGTCATTATCCACGATACGTTGGCCTAATTGCATTGTCGTGTCGGGCCGAAGAATCGCCCCGCGAATCAATAGACGCTCACTTTCGAACGGGCGAACCACGGTTACCTCCAATCTATAAATACGGCGACCCTGATTTCGCAGATTGCTCGGCTGGGGTCCGGCCGAGTAGTTCTGTAATCGCCACGCGACCGCAACTCTAATTGATTTTGTCTAATTACGATCGTCCGAGTGGCATCGCCACTCGCGGTGTCTCGCCCCTCGTCTTATTGTTCCCGACGCCCGTCGAGTCGGTTCAGTTACACAATCAGATGAAACAAATATTGGTCGGCTTTGTGGTTTGTTTTTGCCTTCGTACTAAATCTAAATCGTTGGGAAATAATATTTTCGATAAGAAATCTGCACTTTTACGAATCAAATTTTTCATTGTTTCATTTCAAGAATAAGAACGAATTCATTTAAATCCAACTCTGTATGAAATAAAAGGTTGCCCCCCCCCCCAATCTACCAATAAACAAACGAACTACGTCGAATGCCTTATAGAAATTAAGATCGTTTTAACCCATAAATTGTATCGGAAATCAATCCCCAAGTGGGGAAATAAACTTTCGTTGACGCATTGACGATTTTTGCGACGTGTCCGTGTTTCACGTGTTCATCTTCTATTTTACATTCTTAACAAATGGTGCAGATCTACATTTGAATTGGGTTTTTGTCCGTCTGAAAATTTAAAATGTTACTCTGTTGTGTTCGGTTGCCGAACGTGAGATGGCGCTGTACGCAGTTCTCCGAACGTCGATTTACGATTTCGCGATGGAAAATTTTCGGATTGAATGATTGAGTTGAATGCATTTCTATTTTATCTTGATTTGACGTTTTTATGCTATGAGTATTTTTGTTGTGTAGACTGATACCGCAAATGCCCCCCCCCCCCGATTTTTCTGTCACGCATACAGTAAATAAAAAAAAATGCGCTATTTCGTGGAATCGAAGAATTAAAGCCAGAAGTTTTTACACTTTTATGGAAGCGGCGATTAAAATAGAAGCGTAACTCGTAAATCAATCATCCTGTTGTATAAACCGGAAGAATCCTTGTCATCCTATGCAGTTTCCTAGTTTTTATTATATTTATGCTTCAATGAGACAACTCAACAAGTTGATTGTATCTCTTGGTGTTAGCAAAGAATTGTTGGGAAAATATATAGCCAGTTCAGTCCAGTTAAAAGACAGACTTACACATTTGTAGAAATCCTAGCCCAACGATCTGCGCGACGCAACCAGGAACTCGAAGATCCTTCCAGTTGTTCAAGTGTACGATTTCTCAGCCTGCCCCATCCTCAACTTCCTGTACTTTCCGTTTTAATTCTTTCCCTTGTCCATTTTCTTCTTTCTCTTGGTTTTAAACTCAATTGACAAAATTATGAAATATCTCAACGTATCTGAAGGAAATATATAGAAAATAGATAATCAATAGATGATCAAGGTTATAAGTCCAATACCCAGACAAAAGCTTTAATAAGAAGACGACAAATATGGACGATGGTAAGCTCACAATAAGGAAAGCATAATCAGTCCATTACCAAATGGCCCCAGAGATAAGATAAAGGCCGAAGCAAAATTTTAATGAGTTGTTAAAAAAAACTGAAACGTCGGAAGATTGGAGATGGGAACGATAAGACCAACATATAAACTGGAGACAGTAAACATTGCAAAAAATTGCATGGGTGTAATAACTTTCGAAATTGCAGAAATGCGTACAAGAGTCCTGGAAAAACGATTGAGACAACAGGTGGAAATTAGTCAGTTTGACTTTAGAGCAAATCGATGGGTGAGCGATGAAATTTTTGTTATTCGACGACTGGAAAAAAAATCATAAATGAGGCAGACAAAGTACATGTCTGTTTTAATGACCTAGGGGAAAAGTTGGATGAGACCAGGATAGAAGACGAAAATTTTAGAAACGAAAAGAGAGGGACACGAATTTAAAGCAGTAAAGTTACAATAAAATGGCTCCATGTAATTCCAAGTGCAAAAGAAAATATATAATAATAATCATCATGACGTCAATTGTGTGTTAAGTACCACCCAACCCAAACCTCAATGAATTGATGGAACCCTTTCAACTCAGCTCAGAAATTAATAAAATGAATTTTTTAAAAATTTGAATTATGAATTTTTATTTTCCATTTGAATTGTTTCTTTCTTTTTTATTTTTCGTGTATGAAATAAACTATGTTCTTGTGATAGTGGAGACCATTCTTGTGTCAATCGTGCAAGGTCTAGGTGACTAGGGTTGGGGCCGGAAGCATGCTCACTGTTTTCGAAAGCGAGCTCCCTCTTCGCAGCTCCGTCAGTCGCTAATCTCTCCTCTGTATTCACTTCATATGATTAAATAGTTCATACTACTAAGGATGTCGCGTTTCATAATTAAGTACATCATCGACCCAGTGTATGTAGTAACAGTACACAACAATAACAACAGTAAATTTTAAATACGAAGCTCCACTCACGTCAAAAAAACTTGACTTACACCAAATACAATTCTGACAGTTACATTTTAATTCGCGACAAATAAATTATAATGAAATTTCGATATTTCTGATTTTTTTTAATAATGACATTCGATAAATAATAATATTAACGAAAGTCAAAAAAATTGACTTAGGTCTAAGAATAAAATAATTTCATTTACACGTAAGACTGTTCATTCACGTCATTCAATGTATAGTTCAAATAAATCGTAGGCCAAACGCTGAAGGTATGTCGGCACACCATTTTATTACCAATCCCACTTTAACGCGCACGTCCGCAAGGATAATCATTGGACGGATACTTTTTGCTGAACCTATGCCGTGCATTGTATCACTCTACGTTGCGTCAAGGTCTAAATTCCGGCTTTCGTGTGTGTATCGTCGAAAACATGTTTTTTGTTATCGGAAGGATAGCGAATGGTAGTAATTTAGAGCAAAAAAAGGCAAACTGTGCAAAATCGTTTAACGATAAACAAGGAACTACGCCAATGAATAAAGACAACTAAAACTCTCGCCTGCTATTGAAATTTTGCAAGTGCGAGTTTTTTGCTTGGTTCGGTACGTTCGATTGTCATTGGATGGATATTTTTGCTGAACCTATGCCGTGCATTGTATTATTTTACGTTGCCTTTAAGGTCGAAATTCCGGCTTTTGTTTGTATTGTCCAATGATAGTAATTTGGAGTAAAAAACGGTAATACTGCGCAAAATCTTTTAGTGGTACACAAGGAACCACGCCAATGAATAAAGATGTCTAAAATTCCCCACTCTTGATTGCTATGGAAATTTTGCACGTACGAGTTTTTTATTTAGTTCGTATGATATAACGAACTAAATAAAAAACTCTGTACTCTGATTGAAACACAATTATATTTACATATATTTTAATAATAAATACTTCCAGCCAAAGAATTTTATTTTGTCTGTGATAAGGCCATACTTTGAAAAAGTTTCTTTTATTTGTGCATACGATGCTGGTGCTGGTGCATATTGTTTGAATGAGCTATTTTTAATTTTATTACGAGATCATTATTTAGCGTCCCTGACACAGTAGACTTTGTGGAGGATTTTTTTAGAGGAATCAAATGTTTGGAGCATCGTTGGACTAAATGAACCGATGTTCAGGGAAGTAGAAAAATAAACGTTTGATATTTCTTCAATTCGTTTCCTTCTATGTTAAGTACCATAAATACTGATCTCCCCTCGTATTTGTGCACATCATTAGCAAAACAAAATTTCTAATTGTCTATCAAAAAATCTTTCATAACTAATTTTCTTGGTGAAGTGACCGCCCACCGCCTACAACATTAACGATATTTCGTAGAATCGAACATTAAAGGTAAAGATTCATAAATCAATCATTCTATTGTATAAATCTGGAGAATTCTTGTAACCCTAGTTGTCTCCTAGCTTTTGTTGTATTTATAGTTCGCTGTGGCACTTGAAAAAGGTGATTGGGTGCATTGGAGTTAGTGAAAAATTCTAACCCTGACGAAATAAATGGTAAACAAAAATGTTCTTAAGTCAAAATTAACAAAACCAACAGACAAATGGACGAACATTAAATGTCAAACTGAAACAAAGAACGACACAAATGAAATAATAAAAACTTGTGAACTGCGAATGAAAAATAATTGAACGAAAGGGCAAGTTAACAAAATAACGGAATAAATTAAAAAATAAAATAAAAATTTTTTTGAAAAATATTAACAAACAATGTTATAAATTTACACGAATTTAATGGGAAAGACTAAAACTAAAATAAATTTTAAGGCAACAATCAAATCGCCAAAATTTGACAGGTGTCATTTTGACGTTCACGTGTCAATTTGAAATTATAATTGATATTAATTGTGACAGCTGTCACGTCAACATCACAGATTTAGTCGTCGTTTTGACACCCACTTGTGAATTTGATATTCAATTAAGTTTATAAGTAAATTTTACAAGTGGCTGTAAATTAATATTAAATTTGACAGCTGTCAGTTTGACGTACACGTATCAATTTGACGTTCATTTGACAATGCGAAATTCAGCAGCCGTTTTAGTACTCATTTTCGAATATTTTTTTTACAAGTGGCTCTCAATTAATATTAAATTTGACAGCTGTCAGTTTGACGTACGTTAATTTGAAATTTAACACACATTTTAACAATCACTCACTTAATTTTTTTAACAATTTTACAAGTTGTTCCAAATTTGATATTAAATGTTACGACGGACAGTTTGACGTTTACTTGCCAATTTGTAATTTAGCGATCATTTGCGAATATGACCTTCACATATATATATATATATATATATAGTAATTTTGCTACAAGAGGTTCTAATTTAATATTAAACTTGACAGCCGTCGCTTTGACATTTACTTGTCTATTTGAAACTTAGCGGTCGCTTTAACATCCACTTGCGATTTATCATTCGATTAACTTTTAAGAAATTTCACCAGGGGCTCTAAATTAGTTTTAACTTTGACGTCCACGTGTCAATTTAAAATCTGCAATCGTTTTAACATACACTTGCGAATTTGTCGTTCAGTTTACTTTAATATTTTTTCTACCAGCCGTAGTTTAATATTAAATTGACAGCTGTCAATGTCATTTGACGTAACTTGTTAGTTTGACGTTTACTTGTTAATTTGACTTTACTTGTCAATTTGAAGATATGTGTCGTTTTAACAATTTATTAATTATCAATTGGCGAATGTTATGCTACATAGACGTACATAGTTTTGGAATTTAGCAGCTGTTACGTTGACGTTTAAATCGGTCAGTGTTTAAGTCCCGGGTTAATGTTTACTTTTTAATGTGACGATTCTATAAACTTAGTCAATTAGACTTGTGGCTGTAGATCTAACCCAACCACATATAACACAGTCCAACAAGTACGAGATTTAAATTTCAATGGGAGATGTCAAATTTAAAATATCTCATCTGACAGTGAAGTGTGCAGTTAAAGTTGAAGTAAACGTCAAACTGTCAAATTTATAATTGACATGTGAATCGGTCCAGTCAAATTAATTAATTGCAAGTGAAAGTGACAGCTAAACGTCAAATTGGCAAGCAAATGACGTGTCATTACTAGTGACTCTGTCGTAATTGTAATATCAGAGTGGTAACTAAACGTCAAATTTATAACTAGCTTTACCAATGAAACATTAATAGTAATATTGACAATTAACCGTTGACGCCTTTTTGTCAGTGTGACAACTAGACGTCAAAGTGACAGCACACTCATAGACAAACGTCAAATTATCAATTAATGTTCAAATTGATAGAATCAAAGTTTGTATTTCACACTGACACCTAAACGTCAAACTGACAAATATCCAATTGATAGATAATGTCAATTGAATATTTATTTATTTATTTATAAATGCCGAACATACAGTCGTCAAATTTACTGAAACGTAAAATTGAAAACTTTGACAGACAAACTGTGAATCACGTGAAAGAATTTGGCAATTTCTGTTTTGACATATGTCGTCAAAGTGGTAAATTTTAAGCTGACAATTAAATGTTAAACTCATGCATATATGTCAAGTCAAATTGACGCGTATTTTCAAATCGACAGATAAACGATAAAGTGACACTTAAGTGGCAAACTCACAGACGTCAAATAACAAATAAACGTAAGTGGAAAATTTTAAATGTCAAATTCTGAGACATCTGTCAAATTAACACAATTTTCAAATTGACATATAACCAACGAAGCGGTTAAATTAAAAGTGACGTCTAAACGTCAAAGTGAAAAAATTAAATAAATAGACAAACGTCAAACTCAACAGATGTCAAATTGGCCATCAATTTATGCATTGAGAGATAAACGTTACAACTTTGACTTATCCTTGAACTTTTTTTTATCTTACTTTCTCGATAAGATAAATATGGAATATGGCATGATTTCAAAAACAAAGAAAGACGAATGGATGAAACAGATGCACGAACAGTAAAAATTAAATGATTTGCGATATTCGGTGGAACAAACAATTAAAGCTAAATGTTTTTACGACTTTTCATGGAAGCAACTGCGGTGATTAAAAGCGAACTCATTAATCAATCCATCCCGTTGTATAAACCGGAAGAATCCTTGTCATCATTTGGTGTTTCCTATTTTTTATTGTATTGATTTATGATTAAATTACTTTTATAGAAGCGGCGGCAGTAGCCTGAAAGCGACGGAACTCATAAATCAATCACCATGTTGTATAAAGCGGATGACTCTTGACACTGCAAATTATATGAACATGACTCTGCGAAAGCTACTGAATTCTCACTGCAACTTCAAAATATAGGAAGGAAATAAAATGTGATTAATTTTTAGCCAAGTCGCCAGTCAAAGTTTATTCCGATTCTAAAGAAATATTGCAATTTGTTTTGTCAAATTTCCATTATATTGCACAAAACTTAGTATTAAAATAAAAAAAAAAATATTTCCGTTCATAAATCCTTTAATATCCCGCCATTATTGAAGGAAAGGGGCTTAACGTTTTGTCAAACGAAAACTTCAATCCTTTCGTGCTGCGCTCCTTTGTTCAGCGCCGAAATTGGAAATATCAAAGTGCGCTAGTATTAGCCAAAACAATGGGCCATGTTCAATGCCGTCGTCGGGGAAATTATTCCAGCTCGTTCGTTGAAATGTACGAGACGCGTTTCGAACGCAAGTTTAGTCGAAATAAATTAAATTTGTTTGGGAAAACATTTGTTTTTAAAAATGACGAATTGGAATCTTTTAGAATCGACTAAAAATTTGAAGTAAGCGTAAGCAAAGATATGTAAACTATTTGGAAGTAATAAACACCAACCTGACCCAACCCAACGTAACTTTAATCAAGTTGGGTTGGGTTGGGTTGGACAACCCAATTTTTTGTGCAATTTCCAAAAATATTTTGCATATTAGAGATTCGTGAAAATTGATTGGTGAAATTTGTGTTAAACCATTGTACAATTTCTTCGACAAAAGAGCTCGTAAATCAATTAGTTAATTGTATAAAATCTAAAATTTTCAGACGAATATTTCTTGTAGGTTAAATACTTAAGGTTCGTCCATCTTGTTGCTTTCTTACAGGCATCGTCGTCCCATTCTATATCTCAAACTGAATTCGTGACCATACACGTTTCTGAGCTATTCAACTATTTTTAGTGGGAATAATTACTTGATCACAATTTAGTATATTAATTGACAGTTTTACGACTTGACTCTGAAATGCCACATATCACTCGCGTCTTGGTTATTTAAACGTTGGTATCGTTCATTTTTCATACTATTTGTATTATTTTACGTTTTTATACGCTATGTATCCATAGCTTTGATTAATTATTTCGAAATGACTGCTTATTATTTTATCAATAAAGTTAAAGTCGAAGTTTACGTAATGCTATTGTACCGACAAACAACCCGAATGAAAACAAGCGGCCAATTAAGCGACTCGCCCCATCGCTCTCAACTTCAATTAACGTCTCCCGCTGCGTTATCGAATTTCAACAAAGTTGACTGTGCGCAATTACACAATGCGGGCGACGCAAAGTTTGCCTTTAATGAATAAACTTTATTAACGAAACATCGGCGTTCGGCTGTTTAGTCGCTCGGCACATGTTATCTAGTTACGTTGCCATGGAAATGCGTCGGGGCGCGAGCTCAGATGCGGTTTCCATTTAGAACGGAGGGCGCCAGCCGCCCACTTCGAAATTTGCGAAATACGCGGCATAACGCGTCGATTCCGACGAAGATATTCATCTGCGACGTCGAACTCGTTTAAAGTTTACGGTGCGGGATCCCGAGGCGCGCGAAACGGCCGTGGAGGGTCGTCACGTCCTTTTGTTGCGCCTTCGGCCAAACTGGCGCAATAAATTTTTTTATTGTCGAGTTAGGAAGCGCATCGCGGTCTTTGTCGAGTGACAAGTGTTATATATATGAAATGTGACGGAAATGAGGTCAGTGGTGATTTCAAATAGGACCGGGTTTTTATGGACATCTTCGTCTATTCATTTATCGATTTCATTTTTAGTAAATTTTTATTGAACAATTCCTTGACGTTTCTATCTCAAATATATCAATAATTAAACATAACTCGTCATGCGAGTATATTTATAATTTTAAATATATTTTTTTAATTGACAACCCTCCACCGGTCGTAAAATATCTTCGAACAAATTTCCGTCGTTCGCGATTTCATTTCCGCCCCCCAACCCCCTCGGCCCCAGCGCCGCGCGAAATTCTCGCGTCGCCCGTAATGAGCGTTGCGCTCTCGTAAATTAAATTTCCTGGAAGGTAAGGAAATCCGTACCTCTGCGTGAGAACAAAACGAGGTCTGTTACACAACGTTCCCTTTCTGCCGCACACGCCGACGTAATGGGCAGAGAGATTAATGCAGTGACGTGACCTCAGGAAATGCGCCTTTTCTGGCGCACTGCAATCGCGAGTTCGTATTTCGCTCTGGCATCGGCGATTTCCGCATTATTTTTAACGAGGACTCGGAAACGTCGGAAAAGCTCGGCGAGGTGTTTTTTTTTCGCATCTGACACAATTAAGATTGTTTTTCTGTTGCGTGCAGGTATTTTAATTAAAAAATACGCCCGGGTAATCCGGTTAAGTAGTTGCGAGATAGAAAATATCGCGGTGAATCACATCGAAGAGGAAAAGTCAGCAGCTTTCAAATTAATGAGAAAAAGTTACGTCCTTTGAATCTGAACAATTGTCAATTTAAGTAAACTTGAGACAATTAAATCAAATGTATGTAATTTGATTCAATTTGTATGGATTAATTTCCATTTTGTATTGATTTCATATGATTAAATTGTTCTTACTACTGTTGATTTCGCGTTTCATAATAAGGTGTCGCAGTTCCGACAATCATTTGACTCGCTGAGCAATGGATAATAAAATAACGACCTTCTTTATGAATATAATTCACCTTCACGTCTCTATATTTGTCGATGTGGACTCAAAATTGTAAAACTCCCATTGGCCTAAATCTACCCATTCCGGCTTTAATTCGCAATTTATCGCCGTTTCAATAAATCGCGCCGTTTTTAATACGTCAGGCGTTAATTCACGTCTGGGTGCAATTAGTTCGAGTTTCCCTCGGATGCAATTCCGATGGCGCATTAGACTCTGTTACATATATTAGGCGGTTCCGCGGATTTGCATGATATTATGTTCGGCGTCGCTTGTATGTCAAGGAATATTAACTAGTGCCCCGACTATTCCCCATGCACATATAAATAGACTATTTAGTCTAATTAACAAATATATTAACGGAAAATTGGTCGATTTGCATAACGGAGACGATGCTGACCTATTTTGCAAGTCTATGATGGGTTTAATAGAAATGTTATAGTTCGATGGAATTACTTAACGGGGATAAGAATTACAATTTGTAACAAATGCACGTCAATGGAACTCGAAATTCAATCTAACGAAAGTAACCATCAAGAAGGAATAAATTAGAAACGTGCACCTAAATGTCAGTGACTTTGTAGCCCACCCCACCCTGAAATATTTTTTTTTTACAAATTTTTGATTTAGATTTCGTTTTCAACTCATTACTTTACAAGTACACGTTGATTGATTTTTACTGAGGCTGAATCACAAGTATATAAAATTTCCACAGCTATTATGAGAGAATTATTCATCCATTGCACAACTCAAGATTTTGTTAACTACGTACGTGCTTTTCATTTGTTTTTTCCCAATAGTTGATGACATTAGAAAATGCGAGTCACTAATATCTAAAATCTAACTGACATCGACCATGCCAAAAAAAAATGGTCTACAACGTCTATATGTCGTCTTCATCAGCTCGTACAAAATTCAAGACTTCGTTTCATTTATATCTTCGCTTGACATTCTAATAGTTCGTTTTACAATTTTCTAAAGAAACATCGCAAATTACTTTAATTATTTAACGCCCTTGATTTTGTTAAAGTTATCATTAACTCTCCGAATGCAATCGGGAAAAGCACACATTTAAGCCACAGTGCCTTGCTGTATTCTTGGCAATCCCGTCATTAAGTTGTATTTTATTTTCTGTTACTTTTCTTGTGATTTTCGTCTAATGTTGTTGTGTTCTAACTGTTCGACTGCAATAGAAAAATTCATATAGAATTATATGAATTATGTCTTGTTTTAAAATTTAATTGCTCGTTTTACAGTTTTCTAAACAAATGTCGTAAATCACTTTGATCTTTCGTGTTACTTACGTGAATTTGCATTTGCTGGTAGCGGCTAATAGAAATAAATTATTTCCATTGACAACGGAACGTATGAGCTTAATTCTCACTTAACTCGAACGACTCGATCAAATAACCCGGGGATGTCGTAACGTGCATTTAATTAACCAACCCCCTAGCGCCCCCGGCCAATGTATCGCGCACCTAAGCAGATTGTGTAACTGTATAACTGTGTAACGTCGATTGCGTTTACAAAATCTGACCTGGAAATTGTTTCGTTTCCAGAAAGTCGCCCGGCCCGCAAGGACTACAACAAGCTCTCAGGCGACGAGAAGAACTCGAGAAACAACAAGAGCGAGCGGCTGGATAACGAGCCGGTCTGCGCGGAAGAGTACGCCGCCGGCGAGCCCCTCGACACGGACACGGACTCGAGTTTTACGGACCTCGAGCTGGACGACAGGGAAGAGTTCTCGGACGACTCCGATTACGGTACGTTAAAGTCCTTTACCTCGACATTTGAAACGTGAAACGCGACCCTCGAATAAATAGTTTCCGATCGAATAACCGACGCAACGGTGCAACACAAGCGCCGGGGTTGCTGTTGCTTGTTGAATTCGTTCGACGAAACTGCCCCTGTTGTTTGTCAGGTCCGCCGTTTCACTTCTTAGAATTCTTTAATGGAATCGACCAGGTTTAATTTTGATGACGAGGTTAGTAATTAGATCGAATCCGACATCTTTTATAATTTCATGCGAGGGTTAAACTTATAAAGGGAGGTAGAATGAGTATGTTTTGAAAATTATCTATTAGTCTATTAGTCTATTAGTCTATTAGTCTATTAGTCTACTAGTCTACTAGTCTACTAGTCTACTAGTCTACTAGTCTACTAGTCTAATAGTCTATTAGTCTATTAGTCTAATAGTCTATTAGTCTATTAGTCTATTAGTCTATTAGTCTATTAGTCTATTAGTCTATTAGTCTATTAGTCTATTAGTCTATTAGTCTATTAGTCTATTAGTCTATTAGTCTATTAGTCTATTAGTCTATTAGTCTATTAGTCTATTAGTCTATTAGTCTATTAGTCTATTAGTCTATTAGTCTATTAGTCTATTAGTCTATTAGTCTATTAGTCTATTAGTCTATTAGTCTATTAGTCTATTAGTCTAAGGAATTTCAATGAGAAAATATGAGCTAGAAGAGCAACTTGTTCCTAGCCTAGTTTCTGGACTAGACTTGATCTACGAACGATCAGTTTTAGTTTAAAACTTGGTCTAAATATTTAGCTCTAAATTTGAAACAAATGCATTTATTTCCACGAGAAAATGTGGGTTAGATGAACAAATTGAGTCCCACCTAATAAATTAATAATGCATCCTGCATTGAATTAGTCTATTAATCTCTCAGTCTATTAGTTTATTGGTCCATTGGAATATTGGTATATTATTCTATTTGTTCATTAATCTACTAGTTTATTATTTTATTAGTCTAGTAGTAATCAGTCTAAAAATCTATTCATCTATTCAAGTTCATTAATCTATTAGTTTATTACTCTATTAGTCTATTGGCCTATTAGTCCATTAGTCTATATGATATATATAAGAAATATTTTATTGAAACTAAGGATGCTTATAAAAATATGATGATGATGTAGAGTCTTGCGTGGAGAATGTTAGTGTCTTCGTGACTCAATAAAGTAACGTTGAGGTAGACGGTGATCAAATGCGTATTTCTGGTCGATGTCGATGTCTTGGAGGTTCTTGGTATCTTGAACGATAAGGACACCGAAGAAATTCATCACCTTTCGTACCCCCCCCCCCCCCCATCGAGGAATTAGCACCGTTAGCATCTATAATATATATCGTTATCGTTCAGAAAATATTATGCAAATATTATAAAACTAATCTAATTCAAAATATTTGGATTTCGCAAATCTATTTATAAAACGGGGGCGTGGCGTTACGCCAGGGGACTAGATCATTTTTCTGTAGCAATTTTTTCATCGATTATTTGTTCTCTTTACACAATTATTTCTGTAGAGTTACACTTTTACTTCAGATTTAAATTGCTTTCCGAAGCTGTTAAATCTAATTGATCATTAGAAAACCATTTAGTCATAAATCGATATTTCTATTGTATTCACCGGATGTAGGTTGACAATAAAAAATGAAAGTATAAAGTGCTAAGAGCTTCGTTCGATCGGAACACTCATTAACAGTCACTGTCATTTATAATGGACATATTTCATATCGATTTAATTATCGGCTTTTGGTTTCGGTTTGAAATTCAGCTTCGTTCTGTCGCCGTTTGTGCCAACATCGATACGACCGTTGGAATTCTACGACTATAACGTTTCGAATACGCGAAGTGGGGCAATTACGTTAACTTTTGTTAAAAAATAAAATGAATCAAATTTTATTTTACGAAGAATAACCATGGCCGATTATGAAAATTATAAAAAATAAATGTTTAACCGATTTTATTGATTGCAAACAAGGTTTGAGTCAAGTTTAAAAAAGCTTTTGAGCGAATTTATTATTATCAGCAAAATATAACATTGACGATGATTTATCTGCGAATCTCACATACGAAAGTTTAAAGTCAATCCGCTATCACAAATTATATCGACCTAAAAAATCTTAATCTTTTAACGTGTGCAATGTTCGGTTCATGTATTTCGAAGAAATTTCTAAGTGCTGTTAAGGAAGAATCACTTGTTCATAAAAAAAGAAATACAACCCAGACTAATCCGATTGGACGCGACCCAAGTCGATAGTTGATTGGGGTTCATGTTTTCTTTTTTTCACTTTTATTTACTTTGGCGTTCAAAAATTATACTTTTTTGTTTAATTTTTCTTATTCACAGTTGCTGTCCTTTAATTTGCAGTGACTTCTGATTTTGTGAACTTAAACTAAATTAAATTAATCGAAATTTAACGAATTTATTTTTTTGTAAATGTTTTTCGCGGAAAATTCCGATGGATCCGATGGATACAATAGAATCATCGATTTACAACCATAATTTCATTGAACTTGGTAAATCAGTTTATAAAACGGATTCGAAACTTCCACCAACTGCAATGGGAATTGCTCTAAATATTGCTATTATAATCTGAATATTTCTATGCCATTAAAATATATAGTAAAATATTATTGATTATTATTATCTATAGTTAAGTCGCATTAGTAATAATTTGAATTTCAATATTATTTCAAATCTGTTTATAATAAATAACGGCAGCTGTACAGAGATTTTTTTTTGATGAGTGATAAACTTTTAATTTTTAAATCATTTACAAAGTATTAAAAATAACTTTTTGAAAAAAAAAAAAATTGGGACAACGTATTAAAACTTATAAAGTTTCTAACGTCAATATTTATCCTCGTTGTGGGCAAATCCATTAAACCTCTTCCTGTTGATCGACTAACAACAGACGTGCCATGTTGATATATGAGTGTATTTTATTTAAGTGCCCACATAGCGAATTTTATCTTACATACCAACTATTTTACAACAGTTGCGTATACTTATTTTGATCTTATTTTACATTTTTCTAAGAAACGTCGTAAATCAAGGTCTCTTTTTGGAGTTTATACGCCAACGCTTTACTTCTAAGGTTCGCACTATACTAAATCATTATTTATTCAACTAACAATTGGGCAACGTATCTTCTAATTGTTATACTAAGTTTATTTACATTCTATTATTTACATTTGCGAGGTTCATGCCTGCAGCACATTACGGAATCACGCAAAAACAAACATTTGCATATTTCGAACAATCAAAAACGAAATCGTTCCGAATATATTATCGCGCCCAACATCCCTTCGACGCCGCACTGTCCGCGCCATAAATTATTTATTCACATTCGCCTGCGGTCACGCCATAATCCGGGCCATTGTTGCACGCCGAAAATTCCGGCGTGAAAATTCGTTTGCAAATATTTTCGGATTTAAACCGCGCGGCGTCGACGCGTTTGCCAATTTTAATTGCGCGTCGGGGGCGGCGTACATCATTGATTGGCACCGACGCGAAAAACGTACGCGTACGCGGTGGGGTACGTTTATTGTCGGAGTAATTTGCGACGATATTAAAATGTTGGGTGCTCCATTTAAAAACAATTTGTTTCGAACGTGACAACGGCCCACCGGGGACGGGACTTAACGCGTCGGCCTGCGCCCGTTCAATTATACGAAGTTAATTCGATTAAGCCGCATGGCGCCCTCTGCTTGTCCGAAAACACATGTAATGCGCGTAATATGCAAATGCTTACGTCACGCTCCGTGCGGTCCATTTGTGTAATTTGTTTCGGACGATAATGTAAATTCATTGGGCGGCTGGGATATGCACTCGAAATATATAAACATTTATTCACCTTGTACGTGGGGGGTGGGGGTGGGGTGTTACCAAATTACCAAATTTTAATCAATAGCTCGACCTTCAAAATGAAACGATTTACGCGTTGTTCCAACCAAATGTGTGGGACGATCGATTGAACTGCTTATAATAAATTATGTGATATAAATAGAAGCAATTTAAACAACGAGTAGCTATACTTGGATTAAAATAACTGCTAAGTATAAATCAGATTAATTGATTGGATTTTTTGTCAAATGACGAAGTTAAATCCAAATCCGAAACGAAATACAAAGATGAACAACGAAATTAAAAACAAGAACGTGGAACTGAAATCAAAATCGAGAACCAAAGTCTCATTGGATTGATGGGTTAAGACGATTGGGTTGAGAAATTCAGAGCAACCTTAGATCTTAGATTTCAAGATAAACATGTCAATATTTTTGGGGGATCAAAATAATTTTTGGGCGATGATGAAATGTGTTGGTCGTTTGCGAAGTTACCAAACTTGGACAGCTTTACAATAACGTCGTTCAAATTAAAGTCAAGGTGACGTGGACAAAATTTGCTGATTTCGGGCGCCACGAAGCTCATTATCCTTAATACACCGCCGCCTCGACGTTTACATATTGTCTTCGTTTACTTTTCCGTTTTAACTCTCATCTTGAATATAAATACCACAATTTACCGCAATAAAGCGCACACGACGCGAATTTTCAAGTGGACCTCTACTGACGTGCAATTTTATTCATTCAATGCAAATGCGAATGTGTTATTTCCAGCTCGTCGCAATCGTTCCGACGTCGTCGGCGCTTAATTGGCGTCGTTACTCGTTAAGCCGAACCGAAGCGAAATACGACGACGGGCTGCCAACGCCAACTACGTTTAACGAACGGCCGGGTTGGCAGACGTGCGATGCCGCGCTGTCGCAATTAAAAGTCGACGGTAATTGAGCTTCGTGGGGCGTCCACACGACAAATTACCGCTTTAATTACACGTCGACGACGCATCGACGACCGGCCCTTCGACGACACAAAGGGATCGATCCGCTTTTGTCGGCGAGGGATGCTTTGTTGGTCTGGAGGTTCGCGTTTGTTTTGTCATCGGCGCGAGATTGTCGCAGGGAATTAATCACGCTGTTCGGGCTGCATTTGATTAGAGACAGTTTCAATGTATGCTCTATCGATTTTCGTACGGATTTGTTGTTCTCAACGTTGCTGACGCAAATATTTATAAAACACGTCTATCATTTAGATGCTCATCTAACTTAACCAAACTCAATGTAATGAGTTTGAAATTTTATTATAATTTACTTGAAAATGGATGGACATGATTCGACAATGAAATTTTTGGCTGAACCCGTCTAATGCGGAGGAAATGTACAAGATGTTTTACGAGGATCACGAAGGGAAATAATCACGGACGAATTTTATCGTTCGGAGTCAACGCATTAATAAGCAATGACCCCCCCATCCCTTTTTTCAACTGCACCAAAATCGACATCAAAATGTTTGATCGCAAGTGCGCCTAAAAACGTTTTTGTAAGTTGGCCCACCTGTAAATCGTCTCAAAAACGTGCAATTAATATACAGTACTGTTTACATCGCTTCCTCCCCACTACTTCTTTAAACAAGTCAACGAGATGTACGAAGTGGTCTAACGGATTCAGACTTTCATTTTCGACCTCACACATGCGCCAATCAAATTGTGAGAAACATCGCACCGCATTCAAATTTATTCCGAATAATTTTTAAAATAATATTTTAATTTAATTTAATTCGTCTCCCAACGAAATTTAATAAAACGACGAGATCGTGTTAAACCCCGGAAGCGGTGTCCAATATTGTTTTTCGCGTCCGATCGCGAACGCTATTCGGAAAATTCGAAATATAAGCAAATATCGAACGTCGGCAATATGAAGGACGTGCGACGCAGGATCCGAGAACGCCGAGGGACTTCATGTTCCTTTTTGCTTTCGGCGCAAACATCTTGGTACAAAATGTTCGCCGGGAGAGGCGACGTCGACGTTACGGCTTCGGACGCCTCCCCCCCACCCCACCCCGCATTACGCGAATTTACATGCCGGAGCAGTTCGTTCCAGTCCTTTTGCCTTTGTCGCCCAGTTATTCAAATTATAATCGCAACTTTTGCCAAACTCGTCGGAATTAATAGATTTCGTATTTAGATTTCGCGGAATATCTTTGAGCGTGAGGCGGCGGATAATTTAAGGGATGATTATTAATTCGTTGAAGTTTGTTTGTGCGAATTTTCAGGTAAACGGATTTTTGAGTTTTGAGTTAAGAAATCTGTAGTTCAGAATCTGTAGCCGAGAACAATTGAGCTACGAGGGAAACGTAAACGTATTTATTATTATTATTATTATTATTATTATTATTATTAATTATTATTATTAACGCCCACGTGGGTAAAAAAAACAAATGGAACTTACGTTGTTTATTCTTGTATTGCGTTAATTTGATCCCTAACAAAAAAAAAATGTATGATTATTTCAATTCGTGATCCCCGCGAAACATCTCGTATAGTTCCCATAAAATTTTGATCGATATTCTTCGCATTAATTAATTATAAATATTTTTATAGACTTGACAATCAAATATCTACAATGAGACGCACACAACAATGTTGTTTACATAATTAAACTGGTGTTTTTAATACAAAGTAGTTTCAAAGAGTTACATAAACGTTGACATATATGACGCAATTGTTTACTGGAAATTAAATTAAGATACACGTGGATAAAATTCTAATTCAAATTTATTACAACTTTAGGTCGCATGCCAAACGCATCGTTCCGTTAAACTTTCGTTGACCTGGACGTATAATAAGTTCGATTATGACTAGAAAATAATTAAAGTTTCCTGCACCAGATTTATGTAAATTTCTAGATGCCGCAAGATTTTTTCAAACATGCGATTCTTTCCCAACCCAACATAACTCAACCCAACCCAACCCAACCCAATTCCTTCGTCTCTATTGCTCCATAAATGAAAATGGGTTGAGTTTTTGAGCCCTGGGTTGTAATTGAATCACGAAATTTCATACAAGCATCCCGTTTACACAATAGAATTAAACGATTTATGATCCCACTGTACACAGTAATTGGTTGCGTAGGGTTGGGTTGCAAGATAAGTATCAAGATATTTGATATTTTGGGCCGTGGGTGACAATTTAATCGCAACAAACTTTTAGTTTATCGATAAAATCCGGTTTACACAAAAGAATTATACGATTTATGATCTCACCGGATAGCTTAATTGGTCGGGTTGGGTTGCGTGGCATCGTGGATGTCAACGATTTAATCGCGACGAGCTTTTAGTTATTGGTAACATCCGGTTTGCACAAAAGAATGAAACGATTTATGACCCCACTGGACAGCTATTTTTAATTGAGCTACTCTTGCATGTCTCTACTATGACAACACGCGTGGCATCAGCAGTTGAGTTAATTTCGGCATCAATTTCACCACATTTCACAAACTTACTACGCTTTGCATGGACGAATACAGCTCGATGGTCAAAGTCCACAATCTGCCGACTCTGCACCCAAACTTAGTGTGGTGAAGTTGAAATTTTGTACAATAAAGTCTAACAATGTTCTGCATTAATTTATTTGTGTCCACGACTCGATAATTAAACTACGCAATGGGCTAGTCTGACATGGAGACCTTCGATCGGTTGTCATGGTAACGTATATAAAATATTCGCAGTTCAAATTAATTATGAAGCCTAAGTTCAAGAAGAATTTCTTTCTAATTTTTATCGTTCGGTTCAATTATACAACTCGACACTGTAGACTGTAAATGTGAACTTTGTAAAGTAAGGTCGATGTTTAAATTAATTATGGCGCCTAATTTCAAATTTTTATATCAATGATTTTGAATCGAAAGACGGCGAATACAGCTCGATGATTGAACTCGAAAATCTGCAGACTCTAGATGTAAACCTGGCCACCCGTACACAACTAGATAATTAAACCACGCAACGGGCAATTACGTCAAGCACTTTGATCGGTTGCCATAGCAACGTCGATCGGACATTAACAGTTGGATTAAATTATTAACGAATAAATTTAAATTGAAGTACTTTTTCATGTTCTATTTCACAAAGCTATGATTAGATCTTTTCGTTTAGGCTGTTTCCAATTTGTTGTTTTCACGGAACTTTCTAGTTTTCCATTGGGTCTTGAAGCTCGAGAAAGTAGGTTATGTTAGTTAGAGAAGTTGGCAATTACATATAGTTCACCCACAATACGTACACCTGATCAGTTGCGTTTACGTTGATATTTTGAGCTGTGGATGACAACTTAATCAGGACAAGCTTTTAGTTTCTTGATAACATCCGGTTTACACAAATAATGAAACGATTTATGATCTAATTGGACAGCTTAATTGGTTGGGGTGGGTTTGGTCGCGTCGTAAATGTCAAGATAGGTTGATATGTCGAGGTATGTACGACAATTTGATGGCAACAAGTTTTTAGTTTAATGGTAACATCCGGTTTACACAAAAGAATGAAACGATTTATGACCACACTGGACAGGTTAATTGGTTAAGGTCATAAATGACGAGTTTTCATTGTTGTATTTTTTAAATGCCTACGGTGTTTCGTTAAGCTAGGTCCACATCATTCGACACATATTTTAATATTTTAATTTAGTAATTTGCAAAATGTATATATAATATTTAATTACATTGTTTGCTTCCGCAACCTTTTCATTTTTAATGGATTAATACAACATGCGATCTCGCAGAGCAAACTTGAACGCTACAGGTACTCTAATTCCAAGATTAATGAAATCCGCATTCCGTCCGTCCGGTAATTAATTAAAATATGGATTAACGCGCTGTCAAGTTGCTTGTTTTGCCGAGGGCGTGTTTGCAAATCTGATTAGTCGGTGCCGACGCCCACGTTCACTTATTTTGTTACAACGCTAGTCCATCCATCAAGGGTGCCGTCATCTGTGCATTGTTGAACGGATTATTCCGCACGTCCGCAGACGCGATTCAATACAACGGTGCGGTAACGTAAAGCCTCTATAGCCTTTCCCTTTAGAACACTGGAGCATTGGAGCATCCTCCCCTTCAGACTCATCTGTCTTGGTTGCCACTTCATTTCACCTTGAATTAAATATCGTCCTGGAGTTTTGAGACAATTGACCAATGTTGTCGAATTAGTCGTCGAGTTTGGATGAGCGACTTGAACTAAAAACCTAAAAACGAAATGTCGACGCGGAAAAAAATAAGCCGATTTTCCGCGCCTGACGGACAAATTAAGCCGAATTTAACGACCGCGTTTCCGCGAATCCTCCCGCCGGTTTGCGACCGCCAAACCGAACGGACGTCAACGCGGATATCCGCGTCCGCGAAACGAAGTTTTTCCTAATTGGACGACGAATAACAACTCGTGCTAAAAGGAAAGTCGACTGTTTTCTTCGAACTAAGAACTTGGAACTTCGTTTCGTAATTGCATCTCGACAATTTTCCGTTCGACGCTTGTTTTCGCGATAGGAAAGCAGTCGCTGAAAAGTTACGTAGTTGCCGTTGCGCGGCCGCCACGCGCTGTACTTGTGGACGTGGAACAAAGTTGAGGTTGTAATCAACGAAATACGTTGAAGTTTTTTTTAGAGGGGCTAATTTTCCATTGATAATAAATTAGTATTTGCAGCGAAATAATATCTCATGTGCAGTGTTTTTAAATTTCGATTGTTGACTTGATTTTTTTGACTTTTTTCCATTTTATTGATTTTGTCATTTTTGTTAAATGTCACGTTGGGTCGGGTTGGAATTTTAATTGTTTTTGACAATTTAGTGAGCTTAGGAAAAGTCTTGCATTTTTTAAAACATTTTTTACAGTTTTGTGAATTATTTTCTATTTTAGACAATTTTTACATTTTTAGAGTTTTGTCAATTGTTGCTTATTTTAGATAATTTTTACTTGCAAAACAGAAGACAACGTCGAAAATCGTAAAATGTAAAAATTTCAAACGCCTGAAATTATCAAACAAAAATTTTATTTTTGTCAAATCATTTATGTCAATGTTGCTTACTCAGCGGACACGTTTGATTAGCGTCGCTTACTAAACGGTTGAGTTGGATTCGACCAAATCCTCTTTGCTTAGTAAGCGACGAAATATTTATTTTAATTCTATGTGCACGATGTGTTACACCGACTATATCTTAATGACAGAACCCGCGCTTTTCTACGTGGCCACGACCGATTTTGCAAAAATGGCGCCATCACGTTCATAAACTCAACGCTTACTAAGCTGAGTCGTCTGATTGGATTTGCTTACTAAACGTATGAAACCGTTTAGCTTCTTAATAAGCAACGCGAACATTACAAAGTATTTCATTGGTTAACGGTTTTTATTCAATGGCGTGAAATAAATTAGAAAATAACGTTTTAAAATAATTAATAATATTAAATTCTACCGATTTGAGACGATTAGTAAAAAATAAATCTTAACATTTTTTTTCTAATCGAAGTAAATTTGGAATTTAATCCCCGCCCCTGTTGATTTATATTTTTAATTAATTTATTTACCCCCCCCCCCCCCCCCAATAACATTAATTTTTATTTTTATAAAAGATAATGAATTTCATTGATTTTTTAACAGTTGAATTAACTTGAATTTTTTATTTTTTCTATTAGGAAAATTATCAAAGATTCAAGAATATTTAAAAATAGGGGGCCATGATTATTTCGCGACCATTTTAATTATTTTTTTACACAAACATTGACTTCTCGCATTTCTTGCATGCGGGTCAATTGCATTTATAAAATATTTGTTAAAAATGTATAATGTAACCTCGACGACGACGACGACGGGGGGGGGGCATTAACAATAAATTTAAGAAAATCTTAAAATAAGAACTTGAGTTAGGTTTAATGTATTATTTGCAATTTAGTGACGTTTTGATGCATTTTTATGGAGGGGGGCGGGGGTTAGAATTTTTCTTTTACGTAAATATTAGGTTATTTGTGGTATTTCAGGCGCGTTGTATTTACAGGCGTTTGGTAAAAACCGGTATGTGTGTGTGAGTGAGAAGGAAAGATGGGGCGAGGGGGCTTTTTTATTGTTTTTTTTTTTATTGGATTATTTGTGTTATTTGTCTTGAATTTCATTTATAATTAATCGTTTATTTGTAGGTAAAGGATTGTATGTGTGTGAGTTGATGGGGGGGGGGGGGGGGCTAGTTTCTCTACGTAAACACTCACCATTAATATTATTGTTATTTTTGGCCGATTGCGTTTACAATTTTTTAAACGAAGAACCAATACTGGGGGGTGGGGGTGATTATATAATTTTTTTAAAATACGTAAATATTCGATTATTTATTTATGGTACATTTGTCTATCGCAACGTTTATAATAAACTGTTTATTAAAATGCGAGTGTTTGAAGGGGGGCAAGGGGCAACTAAAAAAATTTTACGTAAACATTTATTATTATTGGTGTTATGTTTGATCAACTGCAATGAAATATTGGGGGGGGGGGGGGGGGGTACTAACAATAAATTATAATAAATTAAATCTTAAATTAACAGGTTGGATTGGGTTAGGTTGGGTATTGGTTATTCGTCAAGTGGGTTAAATTTTGAGAATGTCGAATAAAACAATTGTAGTAAAATGAAAGTTTATTGCGAAACCCTTTTTCGCAATACGGAGTTTTTTTTTTAATTTTATAAACCAATAAGTATTAATATGACGAATCACGTTAAATAAAGTATAGTGCGGTCTCATGGCCGATTTTCTACAAACTTCACAATTTATTATATGAATTTTTAAAACAAGTGTAAAGAATATTATTATAATATCGTCAACCTTTCACATAAACTCAATTTCGGCTAAATATACATCGTTAAAAAATTTTTCAGCGAAAGCCTGAACATGATGACAACTATTACAACCTGTCTTAAGTTCGTCACACAAAGCATGAATGATAAAGAGTTTGTTTGTGAATATTAACGCCATCTAGATGTCAATACCCATACTCGGCTGGTACGTAATTGCAGTGGTCGACCGGCTAAATCGGTACTGTAAAGACTAGCAACTGTTTCATAGCTATCAGCACTAAAAGTAGGCTGGTTGTTCAAAAAGTCCAACTGGATTTATTCAGTAAATGATAGCGCATATAGAAAGTCGATGATGAGATAACTCAACCGAACCCAACTGAATTGATTACGTAAATGAGGGAATATATTAAAGTCAATCATAAGAGAACCCAACCCAACCCAACCCTAGCCAACTCAATCTAACCCAACCCAACCAATGGATTAATTCAGTAAATGGTAGTGTATGTAGAAAGTCGTCCATGAGACAGCATTATGATTTATTTAATGTTTTGCTTTGTTAAATACTTGCTCAACATTTCTAGCTAAAAAGTTATAGAACAGTCGAACTGAAAAAAAGCTATTTACATAATAGGATTTAATAGAAGAAACGTGAACATCGTTTCATGAAACCAATTTGAAAAAGTTTGCCTCCCAGCTATTTGACGTAACTTTAATATTATTATTTAACATTAGAGATAAATTAATTAGTACTATGAAATATCTTTATCGATGAATCTTCACCGATACATTATACAGGGCGTTAGTATTTGAACGCCTACATCATAGAGACTAGACAACCCCTAGTGACGTAATTCATATTTATTTCAATAAAAATCCGTTTCATTGTCAGTTGTTTAAATGGAACATCGGATCCGTTCACCAGTCGCGATGCGACAGGAAGTGCGCTGTGCAATGGCTGCCTCGCCAAACATATTTGCCGACGCTTCATAAAAGACGGCGAAAATTTCCATCGGCTTAGCTGCAATGCACGCGAGCAGAGATAGGGCGACGCGCCCCCGGGCGTATCAGAAACGCATTACGCTTTTTGCTCTTTATGAAATACGCGCTCGGGTTATTACACAAAGAGGACGGAGTACGAAATTCCGGCGCGATCGGCGTTTATCTCGAACGTAATTAGATTTTTTTCGTCCGTCGCGCTTCCGGTCGTTTATTTTCGTTTCCGAGACGCCGATGTTTCGCAAATGTTTATTAAGTGTGTGGATTTGCGGAGCTTCGAAGTTTTTTTTTTCAAATCGCTAATCGGATCTCTGGGTTGTATATACATCAAATGTGCTATCTACCCGTTTGGGATTTTTGATTTTCGATTTCCTATCTGAGTAATCGTACATTTGTTATTCGCACGAGGCGAAAGTTATGATAACATAATTAGTTGATGAAGAAGTCCCCCCCAAATTTTTCAAAGAAGTTTAACATTTTCACTAGTTAGTAGTTTTACTTGGCCAAAGTCATAATTGGCGCAGTCGGTCGGATCATCCAGAACAGAATATTACAAATTCACAAATTCGTCTTAAAACCATGAACTAATGCATTCTTCTAGCTGTCGATTGTTTTCTAATTGCAATCTAAGTGTCATTATCGTGTCGAGCAGAAATGATTAAATCTCAACATTAAATTTGTACTAAATTATTTGTTAACTAAATTTGTGGCTGGAGTTATTAACAAATATTTATTAAGTTATTATATATGTAGATGCGGGGGGGGGGACTTCTATCCCTTACTACACCTCCACAACGCTTCGTCTACTTCAACTTCACAATCTTTCAATTTAAGTAAACATCGCCGTTGCTCATTTATTTCTTGCGTAAACACGCAGAACAAACAGCGCGTCGCCGACAGTTCGTCTCATCCGCGCAAATACGTCGCGCTGTTGACACGCGACGAGATTCGCCGCGATATCGTCGCCTTTTAATATTTATCGCCCCATCCGCAGAACAAACGCCCGCCAGTTGAACGTCGTTTCGCACGGATTTAATATTTAAATTTCCGTCGGCGTATCGTGCCGTCGTCGACGATGATGAATTACCCAATTATGGCAGGCCGAAGTTAAGATCGAGTTGCGATGAGTGACGTCAACGTGGAGACGAAAGTGTTTGATGTCGATTTTGTTGTCGGTTAATTGCTTATTAATGCCCCAAGTAATACTGACTCCGAACGATGAAATTCGTCCATGATTATTTAAATTTGCGATCCTCGTAAAACATCTCGTAGGTTTCCTCCGCATTAATTAATTACTTAATATTTTTAAATATTTCAAAGATTGTGTTGAATATGTTGATTGTTGAGTTTGAAGTATGTGATGTTTAATCAACGTAAATAATAATAATGAATAAAACGTAATCGTCGTGTTTTGTCCCCATAAAAAAATGTGTACGAGATGATTCGCGAAGATAACGTGGAGTTTAAGTTACAAGTTTATATTCTTTTGTAATTTCGGACTAATCTATAACTGGAAATATTTCTATATATTTTTTTAATTCACTGGTTTTTATATCCAAGAAAAATATTCAAAGTTATTCATGATTTATTGCTACGAGCAATTACACATTTTAACATATTTCGATGCGATGTGATCGAGATATGTTAATGTCTGGTTACCGTGGACACGTTCATTCGTTCCTTGAAATTGCATAAACATTAGAACTTCGCTCCGCCGCGTTGTGCAATGAAAACAAATTCATGAAAATTATCCATAACGTAACTCATCTGGCAAATTTAATAAAAACAGAGGTAGGTTGTGTCTTTGGGTTGGCTTGTGGGGTGGGGGGTGTTACGTAATATTTAATTGTCCGCCAATTTATTTATTTTATCATTTGTTCAAACGAGTGGCGGAGAGTATTGAAATCACCTGATTTAAAACACAATTAGTAAAATATCAAACATTCGGAAAAGGGGCTGTGAAATAATAGGTTTGACACAAAGTTTTGCTTTGTTGTATAGAACATTTAAAAAATCTCGAATATACATGGAAAGTGTACGAGATGTTTCGCGAGGATCGTAACGAGAAATTCTAGTTGTTTCTAAGATAACGAATAAATTTCCTCAGAGTCCGGAAACGAAAAAATAAAACTATTTAATAAAATATCAAAAATCGTCAAAGAATTAATTTTAACACAGCTGATAGTCGTAATTTTTAAATTGTTTTACATACAAAACATACTATTTACAATCATTTGTTTGTCGTCCTGTTTAAATGTGTGAGATTTTAAAATCCATCGCTTTAACTATTCTTGTCGAGTCACTCATCTATTAATTATTTCGACTTGGAGGAATTTATTTCTATTTATGAAGACAAATCTAAGCGATCGTTTGCTTTAAGTTTTAATTGACACGTCCGGTGAATACAATAGAAACAACTGATTTACCACTCCAATTTTACTATGTTTTTGGTCTTAATTTTATTATTAAAACCCACAGTTTGTTTCTAAGGCTTGGTCCACACCAAAACACTATTTATTCGATTTTCTCATATTCTAATAACGTTATAATGTAACTATGTTTGAATAAATTTCATTGACATTTTATTAGTCAACCTGTAAGATTGAATGAAAATATGGTTGGGTTGGGTTGGGTTGGGTTGGGTTGGGTTGGGTTGGGTTGGGTTGGGTTGGGTTGGGTTGGGCTGGGTTGGGTTGGGTTGGGTTTTGACGTCAATTATAAAAAAACGACACACGTGAACAAGAGGAAAATAAAGTAATTAATAGAAAAATAAGGGAAAGTCGCCTCGAAGATAAAAAAATGGCCAAAAAATCACAAAATCGGGATAGGAAACAAAAAACGATGAAGTCACTGTAAAAATATTATATAATTATTATAATTCAACGGAACGAAACTATGTTTAAAGGAACGAAAAATGACAAAAATAAGTCAATAAGTCACTTAATGACATATATTTCATTGCGACGTTTGTTCCAGCTTTTCATTTCAAGTTATACTGACGTTTATTGAAGCATCAGAACTAATTAATCTTGTGTTATGGATTTTACGAGATCAACCGACTCAGATACAACACTGTTCGAAAAATGTATTTCCTCTCTAGTGGTAACTCCGATAATTTATATAATCTCGTTTTGCTATTCATTTCATCAGAGGTGTGCATTATTCTTAATGATGGTAAACAGTAATTACCAGCGACTTTTACAGCAACAAAAATTATCGCTACATCGGCTGGGTACAGTTAGTTTAAGATGGGCAGGGTTTGATTTCAATTGAGTTGAACTGGGAGTTGTATTTATTTACTTATCACAAAGGAATTCAATCAAAACTTTTAAAAATATCGTCAAATGATATAGGAATAAATTAACAACAACGAAAATATTACTAGTAAGAGATAAAAAAAATTTCTGCCAGGAATTGGTTTAAGTCCTATAGGTCTAAAGATGTTATTCCTTGAAACCTGGCAGGCATCTTCATCAATTCGTTTTGGATTTTAAACATTTTTGTTCAATATCAGTCGATATGATTTTTTATGGCAGAGTGAAGTAAATTTAGAAAAATATAAACATTGCCAGCTAAACGTTTTCGATCAATTTTTTTTATTGTCAATTAAATTTTTTTTACTGTGAGACAAAATTCTTTATATCTTTTACACGATCGTCTCATTCTAATTTCGTGGTCGTACGTGGCTACGAACCTGTCGTCGTTCGTGTTGTCACGTGATCCGCGCGTGCACTTTTCACAACACATCCATCCAAAACTACTTGGTCTTGATTTACATAAATCGTCATTTGAATTGTTCTTTATTGCGGACTGAGTTTTTTCACCGCCGGCGACTTGTGCTCAGAAAAACACGACCCATTTCACAATCTAAATTTGAATGTCATCCCCTATAGACGAAAAATCGCATTAGAGTTGATTCCTCCGCGAGACGTGCACGAATGTAAACATTCGACGTTCGATCTCGTAATTAAATTCTCCGAAAGTTTCGTCGGACGGGCGTCCCTGCTATAATATTCCATTCAACTGCAATTGTTCGGAGTGCCTTTCATCAAGTATGCGAGAGGGTTTATTTCGCCGCTGAGAGCCGGAACGTAGATTATTGCACAAAAAGCGTCCTTTTCGTCCCGCAGACGCTCGACCTATTTTTTTTATAATTGAATTGCGAGGCGACTTGACAGTCAATCGCATCGAACACGTTCGCTAAATGAGGGTCGTAAACGTCCGGTCGCGTGCTTATCGGGCAATTACTCCGCGCCATGCGTTGGATTTACGACAACGTGGGATTTTAACCGTTTTGCGAAATTGCGTCAAATTGCATTAAATATATTATTGAGTTTTGGAAAAATTAGTTTGCGAGCAAAAATTCGCCAATTCAATGACATTTTTTTTAGGTGGGATTTTTTGATACTTTTGCGAACTTCTATACCTTAAAATTACGTCCCCATTAACGAACAACCAGCAGGCGTTGCGAGGCCTAATTGGTTTCATAATTACAAGGCCCTGTCTCGTAAATCTTATCTTGCCGACGTCCTTTTGTGCACAGTATCCGTTCGAACGGCTTAGATTTTCGCCGGATTTCGCGGCCTCACGTTCGCAATACGATCTTTCCGTCGTTAAAATATCGCTCGCGAACTTAATGGGAAGATTAAGGTCGGGAGTGTACGCGCTTCCGAACAGGCGCGGGTCGAATTAACGCGCGATGTGAAACGCAAGGGTGATCTTGGGTTACATGGACGCGCGCGTTCGGCACAGTTTCAAAGGAAATGCAATAACGCTAACGTCCGTCCGGATGGAGTGAAGAGCGAGAGGTTTTGAGTTACATTTGCTTAGTTAGCGCAGTGCAAAATTGCGGAGGTCGCGGACATTTTTCAGATTTGAAAAGTGGTGATCTTTGCTTCAATCGCCCACGTAATTAAAAAAAAACATTAAAAAGTTTTTTGCCTATCGATGAAAAAGTACCCACCTCATTATCGATGCGTATTTCACATGAGCGAAGATAAAATTCGTTGCGCAAAGTGTGGAGCGAACGACGAATCTTATGGTGTACGTTAGTTTCGTAGAAAGCAACCACGCACTTAACAAATTTTAACAAAATTGAATAACTGATGATTTCAATGCCATTAGATGGCGAGTTTTCACGCATTGATAAAATACTCATCGCATTATAAACATACATTTCATACAAACGAAGATAATAATTTGCACGATTCGACGATGTAGCGCGTAAAATATTTTTTTCCACATCAACGATAGAAGCAAACGACAATGAATTAAGTGCAATAAAAAAATAATTTTTTTCGATACAGATTTTTTGGTAATGAATTCTTTACAATATGCATCAAAAATGATCACGAACCCAACCCAACAAAACAACACCCAACCCAACCCAACCAAAGTGCCACAGTGACACGTCGAAAATATAATATGTCACCAGTCTTTCATTTTTATCGAATCTTTGATTATTATTTTTGGAACTTTTTGAAAACGAATCTATTTTATAATTTTGATGAAACCAACGCCGTTCGTTGCGTTAAAAATTAATAAAAGTGCGATGGATAAAAGCTAGGCTGTGCAAGTCGTGAAAACGACAGGGAAATAAAGGGAAGTAATCGTAATTTAGTTTGAGGAAATCATCAAAGTGGCAAAGAAACAATTATTTATACGTTTGTTTGTTGAAATTTATTGTTAACGACGTAGAACTGTAATATAATTTATTTCATTGTTCAACGTATTGATGCGAGATGTGTGAATGTATTTATTTAAATAATCATAGAAAGACGACAACATTTCCTTTAAATTAATTTGGTTATTTGGGCTCGCGCTAAAATTCGCATAAAACATTACAATTGATAGAAATTATAGTCAGCTAGTACATTTCATGCACACGAAGATAGTAATTTGTACAATTTGAATTTTCTACGAGGTAAATATATTCATAGCAATCTGATCGAAAAATAGAAAATTTAATATATTTAATGGTGGCGGATTTGGAACATGAATGAAATTTGCATCGTAAAATATTTATTTCATTAGGTCAAGTTTAACTTGCAAGGAGTATAAAGACAAAAGATTTTTACGAATCTATAAAATTTACTCACCTCATTATAGACATATCATGTAAAAAAGATAAAGATGCAGATAAAGATAAATGTTATCTCACCCTCGTTGTAGGGGAAAGGGTGGACATATTTTTAGTTTCTATTCCACCGGCCCCCATATATATATATATATATATATATATATATATATATATATATATATATATATCACTAACCAATTGCGATATGAACAATATTTATATGTGTCATGATTTTGTTTGGATTGGGATCATTGAAATGCAAGGAAATTGTTCGGTTTGGCTTCGTATTCATTGGTTTAAAAAATTATAGACGTGCGTTTCATTGCGTTGGATTTATTTGGTTAGACCTTTAAATATTTCTGTCAATTCTGTAAATTCATCTGAAAAATATTAGAACAACTAAATAAAACTTGCAATAAATATAGAGTTGAAGGTTATTTTTGAGTATCGATGAAAATTCCTCACCTCGTTACATATGCACATTTCATATAAACGAAGATAACGGCACGTTTGATGACTTGTTACAATTGCATTTTGCTTTGATTACTGGTATCATCGACGACACGAATCCGACGATATTTTTTTAATTTTGACCCCTGTTGAATTTTCCAGATTTTTTTAATTCTTACACTGGCTAAAGATATTAAAATTTTGAACAATGTATCATTTACTTGAAAATCGCTTCTGGAATTGTTTTATATATAAAAATGATAATAATAATAATTATTATTATTATAATAGGTTATTTTAATACAGATTGTAAAACATTGCGTTGCCATGGTTACCGTATATACTACGCGGTGTTCGAAAATATTTACAATTGTTTTGGTCTAATTTTGATAGTCGGAATTTTTTTCCAATTAGTTTTAATAGTTTATGACAACGCTGGGTAAGTCTGAAATTGTTTTGCTATACCTTTTCGAAAATTAGCGGTACTACTAATTTACTTTTTGTGACATTTGTGAATGCTGGCTGGGTTGGGTTGGGTCGGGTTGGACTGGGTTGGATTGCGTTGGATTGGGTTGGGTTGGGTTAGGAATGCTGGGTGAGTTATGTTTACTCAATGTTTAAATTTTGACATTCCTTTCAATTGAGATTTTTACATTTTTGGTATTTTCGACTAAAAAATTTTTTATATTTTTGCCAACATTGATCACTTAATTTCGACATTTTTTTAGAATTTTGACAAATTGTTATTTGACTAGTTTCAGATTTTTAAAAGTTAATCTACGATCATATGGTTTTCGTTGCTAACGTTAAGTTTTAAGGCACTAGTGCTTAAATTTTTTTATGGCATGGAAATGTCAATGCTTTAATCGCCAATGCAGCCATCAAATTGACATCTACGAAATATTACTTTAAAATGTATAACTCCTATTAACCATTTCTTAAGAAATTTGTGGAACGATCGAAGATAAAACGTTGTAAGGCACACATGTGAAAAGTCTCCTCGTTGCACTTTGTACTTTTAAACTCTTCGTGCAATTACAAATGACTTTTTTCACTTGTGTCTCAAATAGCTATTAACGTTCGTTAGAGTTTTTTTATTTTTTGTTTTACAATTTTGACTTATTAGTAACGTCGACACTTTTTGTATTTTTCGTTTATGAAATTATTGATATTGAGTGTAAGTTCTAGAGAGGTTGAAATTGTTGCTTCGTCGACAATTTTTCCAAATGAAAATTTCCACAATTATCAAATTGAAAGCATTTTGGTATTGCTCCCCATTGACAATTATGTAAATGATTTTTTTTGAATATTCGACGATGTTGACATTTTACACCGCAGATATTTGTTTGGGTTCTTGTTAATAATTTAACAATGTTGTAAATTCGAATTCTCTGACATTTCTTTAAATGTTCGCAATACGTTTTTGTAAAATTTTGCCAACTCTTTGAATTTTTGACTACTATTGAAAATGTTTTCAACTTTTTTCTAATTTTATCATTTTTAGCAATTTTAAAAAATTTTTTTGGAAATTTTAATGTTCTTAAATTTTTTTACAATGATTTCAATTTTCGGCGACAGTGACAGTGTTTTTTTATTTATAATGTCAGATAATTTTATTTTATTTCAATTACCAATTTTCTAATATTTTTTGCTTTAATTGTTGCGTTACTTATTCTTGTGTCGAGTTCGTTGGAGAAGAAAATCTTGGACAGGTTTGGGTTGATTTGAATTGGAGCAGTTTTCATTGATTTTGTTGAAAATTGTGTTATTGGGTTACCCAACCTAACCCAATAACACAATTTTCAACAATTGATTTTGTTGAAAATTGTGTTATTGGGTTACCCAACCTAACACAATTTTCAACAAAATCAATGAAAACTGCTCCAGTTGAGTTTATTTGTTATCACCTTGAGTGTAAGCAAACACAAAAAATAAAAATCAGCGGAAAATTATATTATTATTGATGTAACGATCTTTTGAATTTTTGAAGTGACGTGGATGGTTGGAAATATTTTCGCAGATTGGTTAGAAAAATATTGTAGCAATACTTTGTGTTTTCTCACAGATTGTTCCATAATGAAGACGTGGATGCTGTAGGAGTTATTTTTACTTTGTATGTCAATAACAATCGAGATAATTGAACAAGATTTATTTGCGGTATGATCATGATCAAATAGGTTGGGTTGGGTTGATTCGGGATCATGGGAATGAAAGGTAATTATGAATTGGGTTTCGAGTTCGTTGGGTTATAAATATATAGACGTCCGTTTCGTTGGGTTGAATTTACTTGGTTCGCAACTTTGATGCTCTTTCCATATTTGTCAATTCTGAATCACCTGCATATTAAGGCAACAAAGATATAGAACTGAAAATCATTGAAAATACCTCACCCCATTACAAATGCACATTTCATACAAACGAAGATAACTTCACGATTTTCCTTTCATTTGATGACAGGTATCATCGACGACACGATAAATTTTACGTATTTATTCCGCAAAATATTCAACAAAAAAAAATCGAATCTTCAACGAACGATAGAAGATAATGCACAAAATATTTTGGCCAATTTTGTAATTTAATTTGCCTCATTTTTTGTTTTACTTAATTTTGTGCAGAGTTCGTTTGTTGAAACGACAAGAAGAAATGTTGGACAGGGTTGGGTTGGTTTGAACTGGAGCAGTTTTCGTCGGTTTGAAAATCAAGTGCAATTATGGTTTCCGTTTCGAGTCGTTTGGTTCAAAAATTTATAGAAATGCGACTTGTTGAGTCGAGTTTAATTGTCACTTAGCGAGTAAGCAAAAAAATTAGTTGAAAAATGTTTTATTAGTATTTGCACTATTTCGATAATTCCCAGTGAGATCATCTTGGAAACCTTTACGGTGACGTTTAAACCTGGCTGCCCATTTCGTTGAGGCAGAAATGGAAGGAGAAGAGTCACGGTACTCGGTTTTTCAAATTTTTAACAATACACAAACCACGATTGAATGACTTGCAATATCACCTGACGTTAACTCACAGTTGTTGAAAAAATCATGCGAGCAGTGGTGATATATATAGGAGAGGCCGAGAAATTTGCTGATCACCCTCGTATATAAGAACCGTTTAAACATAATCAACAAAATGTGCTCGAAAATGAATTTTTCGTATTATTTTTCCTGCCACGTCAACCCTTTTCGCCCAATCCTAAATTTAATCACTAGATATCATTCAATCTCGTTCGTCCTGTATTATTTCAACGATGATATCAAACCATTAATTGACGATTATATCATTTCCAATGCAAACCTCATTTGAATGTGTAAATACCGTACGCTGCATCGTATTTGCCTTGCTAACGTCTACAGCGTCTTGATAGTTGTCTTTGTTTGCAGATGAAGCGTTAACGTGCAACGTCTGCGACAGGTCCTTCGGATGCCCCAAGCAGCTGTCTTCTCACAAGCAAAAGAAGCGACACTTCGGGTTAGTATTATCGCATCAAAGCGATCGCCGGCGCCGCTTTGATCCTTCGCGTGTAATTAACATCGAGTCGCGAGCCCGGCGGGAAATATAATTTCCTTACGGCACGGCGTGGTTTCGTTTCGCCACGGGCGCTCGGGACGGACGGTCTGAATGTATTTATGGTAATTTGGGTAATGGGGTTTTGGTGTGATTCGTTTGTTTGTCGAGGTGAATAATTTTTGTTATTTGACGAACGATTTAAATAATTTACTTGCTGGATCGCTGGGTTTTATAAATTACCATGGAAAATTTATAACTAACGGCAACGGATGTATGAGCTTAAAAAAAGCTCGCCACACATACATTAAATTCGAATGAATTTAAAATTTATTTACTTCAGCTACCAAAGTCAAAAAGCACTTCATCGGATCTAAAGGTATCATTAATATACAAATATTTTTTATTAGTCACATGACTCGTCTTTGAGAAGACAGTGACGCACGATTATGTAACATAGTTCAGAAATGAAGTCGGCGTTTTTATCGCGTCGCAGTTAGCGAAGCTTTCATTGGCACACAATTCACGATTTAACCGAATACGAAAACAGCCGCAAAGTTTTTAAATCGACTTACCTTTTCTCGTAGTCCTCCGCCGTGATCCCGTCCAAAATGTCACAACACAATCCCTGATCAGTCACGAAAAAAATCCAAACTCTCACCTCAAGTCACAAGTGGAAAACGCGCACTTTAAACGTTACATCCGCAAGACATTGTCATTCCACGCCGCGTAAATCACATTTTGGATTCGCGAGTAATAAATTGAAATTGGAAGAAAGTGACCGAACGGAGACGACACCGCCCGCACGTGAAGGTCACCGCGCAAGAATGCGTTGCATCACATACCTAATCAAATCGTTCGTGACAATTTCGTGCAAAAAATTTGCACTTTTTGGCTCTGCGGGTCGGCTTCGTTCGTCTTCGGATTAGCTCGCAAAAAAACGTCGATTTGAACTGGACATTGTTGTGAACATAAGTGCAATATTTTTGGCGTTGTGTCGATGTTATTTTTCGTAAAAAACTTATTGATTCTTACAAACCGTAAAAAGAAAAAAACAACGTTAAAAATCTTTATATTTAAAGCTGTTAAAATTATTGAATTAAATTTATTTCTTTATCTTAATGTATCTAACTGTAAGTTCAGTGTGGGACAAATGCAGATTTTTTAAATTTCTTTAATAAATTACAAAATTATTTTAAGTTAAAAAACTTATCAAACAAATTGTATGAAATACTCCTATGTATTAAGGTGATGGCAGCTGTTTCGTTGCATATTTAAGCTCATCACCGTATCTACATTCGCTGAAGTTTCATCAAGTCATGCAAACATGAGTGACAATCATTTTGTGATATTAATCATACTTTTTATTTATTTCAATGATAGGTAGTAGTGTTCCTGTTATTTTCATTATCATTTTCATTCACGTTGTCATGGTAACTACTACTTCAACTATTGTCTTTATCAATTGTCAATATCCTTGGAATTATAATTTTCATTTCATACCTTTACTGCCATTTCCATTACCAACTGTGATTATCAACTGTCATTGTCAATTGTAATTACCATGGTCAACGTCAGATGGTATTGTCATTCTCACTGTCAATAGTCATTACCAACTGTCATTCTCAAACGTAGAGGGTGTGTGCCGTGTTAGTTAAATGTCATTGTCGTTGCCACAAACGCTGTCAATTTCCTTTGTTTCTTTCTGCAAGTGCAGTTATTGTTATAGTTACGTTAAGATGTCATTCTCATTGTCAGCTACTATAGCTATTGTCAATCGCAAGGATCAGGGTCAATGTCAACTGCCATTGTCTACTATAATCGCAACTGTCATTGTTCATATTTTTTTCGTCACGTTTGGTCACGGTGTATATATCAGGTTACCTGTCATTGTTAAGTGTAGTTGTTCTCTACCTCTGTTATTGTCCCACTTTATATCCTAACACGTTTTCCAAAAATTCAAATTCTAAATTCATGAAGTGACGTTTGACGTTGTCGTTTTTAAATGAACTTGACTTTGTTGCAGAGAGGGGATGGGTTCTATTAAATGGGCGCCACTGTCGCTGTTTGTATCCGCTGTCGTTTCCCTCGTCACTTTAGATATCTGTCAATCTTTCTTTGTCAACTATGATTATCAACTGCCATTGCTATTGTCAACTGTCACTGTCGCTGTCGCTGTCGCTGTCACTGTCCCTGTCTGTGTCATTCTTATTTTCAAGTTAAATTTTTTTTTGAAACAAGTGTTATTTTTACTTACTATTAAAAATGAAAAATTCGTCCATAATTATAAGGTTTTGTGACGTGCTACGGAAAGGGGTCAACGCGAGCAAACCACGAACCGCCAAATAACTCGTACTGTAAGCGTGTCACGCGCTTAAAATTCGCAAGATTGGATTTTGCTGGTTATACATGCATTCGAAATATGACCAAACCTAATCTAACCAACCGCAATACAACCTAGAACCCCACGCTCTAAGTTGTAGGTTTGTAATTAGGACACGTTTCAAAATAATTGAAGAAGATAACGTTCTTCATCAGCAATCCATTTACGATTTTTTAGGTTTTTTGATTGTCCATGTAGTAAAAAATTATTGATTTCGATGCTCAAAAATGCAAATATCAAAAGATTAGTTAGAATATATAAACAAAATCGTAGAGAATTAAATTTGCTAGTCGAATGGACGGTTTTGAATCCGGAAGCGTCCAAACTCGAAAACTGATTTCGGGAAACGCAGTGTTGCGATTTTGAACGCGTCCCGCTTCTAAACTAAAAAAGATAGACATATATCGTAGAAATGATTGAGTTAAGATATGTAATTCTCTGTAATTTTATTTATGTGCTATTTTATTATTATGTGCGTGTCTCGCACCCCCTCGACCAATGGACAAAGACGTTATCGTTCTACGTATGACAGTTTGATTACCTGCCATTATCAACTGTGATTGTAAAGCAAATTGTTGTCAACTACTATAATTAACTGCAATTGTGGATAATTGTAAACTGTCATTATTATTCGATTGTCAACTGCCATTCTCAGTAGAAATCAACTTTAATTTTCAATAATGATCGTCAGCTCTCTGTGTCGTCATAACCGGTCATCGTCATTTTCCTTCCATGTTTTCTGTCTATCGGTTTAGTTGTTAATTACAACAGTCAACTGTCGTTATCTTAGCGCGCTGTTTTTTTCCCTCGTAAGATTTATTCTCAGTGTAGGTACATCATCATTAACATCATCATCAACTCTCATCGCTATACCCCTTGCTAACAGTCAATGTCATTGCCATTGCCATTCTCATTGCCAATTGCAATTTTCAACTCTCATTGTCAACTATGACTGTTAATGGCGATGTCACGATTGTAGCTGTCACGATTGTAGCCATCACTGTAGCTACAACGTAGAGAGGCCGTCATTTCAACTGTCATTGTCAACTGTGACTGTCAATGTTATTGCCAACTTCGCTATCGCGATTGTAACCACCCATGTAGCTATAAAGTAACTAAGTCAATATTAACTGATATTTTCAGCTGTCATTGTCCACTACTATTCTCATGTCATTATGTTTTGCCAACGTTATTAATTGTTGTGGCTGTGATCGCTTCTTCTCGACATATTTGCTACAAGTGAACCTATTGGTGTACCTATCAGTTTAGCTGTCTTTATCAACTCTAATTCTCATATTGATTATTGTCAAGTCCGAGTAACAATCGTTATTATAAGCTCTCGTCATTTTCAACTCCAGTCGTGAACTGTTATTGTTAACTCTCCGTGTTTATTATTATGATTGTCAGCTATGATCATCAAATATCATCGTCAACGGTAGTTGTATCAACGGTTATTGTCATTGTTAACTCTGATTTTCAACGGCCATTGTCAACTGTAATCGCCAAAAATCGTTGTTAAGCCTCAGTTCGGTACCATTGTTATAGTAATTGTTATTTTTAGTGTCGTGTGTTATTATCAACTGCCAGTGTTTTGTATTGCATTTTCATTGACATAAGTCATTGTCAACTGCCATCGGTAACTATTATGTCAACTCTAATTGTCAACTGTATTCGTTAAGTGTCATTGTGAACTCTCAACACTGTGAATGCCAGCTGTAATCGTCAACTGTAGGTGCCCACTATCGATATTAATTATTATTATTATCAAAATTAGTCGTTAACTGTGATTATTGTCAATTCTTAGTATAAATCGACGAAATGCCATTGTCATTTGCCATTTTCAACTGTTATTTTGAACTATCTGTGTCGATCGTCATTGTCAACTATGATTATCAAATATTATCGTCAACCGTAGTTGATATAATTGGTAACTATCATTGTTAACTGTAATTTTCAAAACTCATTGTCAACTGTAATTTCCAAGAATTGTTGCTAATTCTCAGTATTAATATTTGTCGTTAACTGTGGATATCAATTGGCAATTATTATTATCAACTCTGAGTAACAATCGTTATTATAAGCTATCGTTGTTAACTACGATTATGAAATATCATTGTTACCTGTCATTTTCAACTCCAGTTGTGAACTGTTATTGTTAACTCTCCGTGTCAATTATGATTGTCAGCTATGATCATCAAATATCATCGTCAACGGTAGTTGTATCAACGGTTATTGTCATTGTTAACTATGATTTTCAACGGCCATTGTAAACTGTAATCGCCAAAAATCGTTGTTAAGTCTCAGTTTTAATAATCGAAGTTAACTGTGGATATCAAATGTCAATTGTCATTTGCCATTTCCAACTATTATTTTGAACTCTCTGTGTCGATTGTCATTGTCAACTATGATCATCAAATATTATCGTCAACCGTAGTTGATATAATTGGTAACTATCATTGTTCACTGTAATTTTCAAAACTCATTGTCAACTGTAATTTCCAAGAATTGTTGCTATTTCTCAGTATTAATATTTCTCGTTAACTGTGGATATCAATTGGCAATTATTATTGTCAACTCTGAGTAACAATCGTTATTATAAGCTATCGTTGTTAACTACGATTATGAAATATCATTGTCACCTGTCATTTTCAACTCCAGTTGTGAACTGTTATTGTCAATTCTCTGTGTCAATTATGATTGTCATGATCATCAAATATCATCGTCAACGGTAGTTGTCGACTGTCATCGTATCAACGGTTATTGTCATTGTTAACTGTGATTTTCAACGTCCATTGTCAACTGTAATCGCCAAAAATCGTTGTTAAGTCTCAGTTTTAATAATCGAAGTTAACTGCGGATATCAAATGTCAATTGTCATTGTCAACTTTGAGTAACAATCGCCATTGTAAACTATCGTTGTCAGCTGCCATTTTTAACTGTCATTATTTAATGCCATTATCAAGTGCAGTTGTATATGTGCATTTATATGATTTTTAATCTTATTACGAAAAGTACATTTTCTCTTGCTTGTTCGATTGGGAGCATTTTCTTTTGTCTGTTAGGGGCTGAGGGAGAACATCAGCTAGTCTCTGAACAGAGTTATACAAATCCCAATCGAAACACAATCCGCACGCGATTATTCTGCAATAAATTTAAAATTGCCCAGACATCATAAATAAAAGTACCAGCACATTTTTATTGCAAAGTCGATACAACGATAATAATAAATTAGCAATCGCAATCGCAATCATTTACGAGAAAAAATCAAATAAATAACTCGGTCGTGGAGATCAAAAAAAAATTCTGCCACCGAAATAAATCGATTTTTCAATTAAATAAATTCACCTGTAAATATTCGAACTAATTAGTTACGTAATGTCTCGAAATTTATTATGGTTTGTGCTTTCAAAAAATTGTAAAAATTTTCTTATATTAAGTAAACAGAAACAATATTTGTTAAAATGACTGCGTTTCAGGTGTTCGGCGTGCGACAGCCTCTTTCCATCCTTGATGGCGCTGGAACACCACAAGGAAGAATTCGAGCACTGGTCGGGCGACGAGGACGACATATGCACCGACACCGACGACGACGACGACACGGTGATCACCGAGGAATGCGAGCGGCTGCTCTAGTCAGCCGGTCCCGTCACGACCCGCAGGCCCAACAAATCCAGAGAGTCCCCCACAGATATCGACGTGTACCTACCGTTATTTCGTTTGCGCGTCCATCGTCGCGCAACGAACGCGATTTTCGTTTTATCTGCTATCGTAATTACCGAAAATTGAATTCACACGCACGGGCGATGCGAAACCGACGACGCTCTGATTTGCATCCGTTCAAATTCGACGTAATTATTGTATAGATAAATTATATTGTAATACGAGAAGTAAATGTATTTATTTTAGGGTACCAATAAAATACTCGAAAGGCTGTTTTTTTTTTATTGAGGTTGGACGAAGGATGATTACGGTTCGTTCCATCCTCCGAAGCGATTTTCTAGTTCTTTCGCGACTGCCAGACATAATCGATCTTGATAGGGAGCAGCCACAACCTACGATCAATTATTTTTTTATCTCACGCGAAAAATATAATTTAAATCGTTCCAACCTGAATTCCTATGGGCAAACCTTTGGTGTTGATCCCCAATGGGACGTGCGTGCTGGGGAATCCCAAGACGTTGAAAACCATGGTGTACGCAATGGCGGTCGTTGACGTAAATATTTCGTAATGTTGAAACGCAGCGGTTGGGAACGTGGGGTACAAGAAAACCCCATTGTCGCCCAAACATTTCTAAAAATAGTCGCTTAATGATCATCATCATCGCGCAGAACCCCACCCACCAAAAATTCCCGTCGTAAATCTTCGGCTTTCGTCCGGTAACCTTCGAAGTTGCCCCTGGGGATGAAAACGTTGCTTTTAATCAACCAATAAAAAAATAATCCGTGAGAAGAATAGTCGGAGCATCCGAAAAATTTCTTCGCGATCTCCACGTACAAATTCCGCCTTTTCTAAAATCAAATCGTTAAGAAAATTCTAAAAAAGTGGCGCCACAATACTTCATCGCCACAGGTGCTATCGATCACGTTGGGGACGTCGCGCAACGTATTGAAATACAACGAAATGCTCATCTGGCACGTGCTTTCCATTTCGAATCGTTTAACGCAGACTTTCGCACCGCGCGCTTTCAAATGCTCGACACTTTCTCGCATGGCCGATTTTATTTCGACGTCGATCGGACCCGACATGAAATAAACGTTCATTTGGTCGAAATTCACCTGAAACGAACCGTTGGCGTCACGATTTTAAACTAAGTTATAATTAAAACTTCTTGATCCAATCGCAAATTTGATTTTTCCGCCATGACGTCCATCATCAACGTCAAGTCTTCCGCGTACCTCGTCAGCGGTCCCACCGCCAAATAGTCCGCGATCAACTCGTCCGAGCTGGTCGGCCAGTGGCCCTCGATCGGGATCACTTCTGCAAAATTAAACGTCGGCGTGAAATAACAGCGGTTTGCGTTGATTTTTACTTGGGGTGGGTTTGTGGCCGAAGACGCCGTTGAACATCGCCGGGAGGCGAATGGAGCCGGCGACGTCCGATCCGATTCCGATCACCGAGGCGCCCGAGGCGAGGAGCGCGCACTGGAAATAGCTTTGGTGTTAGTTGAAATGTCTCGCCAGGTGGGATTTATTTATTTACTTCTCCCCCCGATGAGCCCCCGCTTGTCGCGTTGGTGTTGTAGGGATTGAGGGTCGTCCCTGTCACCAGGTTAGCGCTTTCCCATCCGGCGCATAGTTCGGGGGTGTTCGAGACCAGGAGGGGGATCGCGCCGGCTCGTTTTAATCTTTTTACGGCTTCTCCGTCGTCGGGAGCTTTGAAGCCAGGTCGTTTTTTGGATCCAACCGAAAAGCTCAGCCCTAAACAATCAATGTTATTGCTTAAAATTTCGTTGCATGCGAGTGTTCCTTAAACAAACTAATTTAGACGACCACGTCGGCTGCGTCGCCGGAAGAAGACCCCCAAGGAAAAGAAGAAGGCGGGATAATGACGAGTTGTTAAAAAAATAAAAATAACAAATTGCAACGTTTTTCTTCGTGCATTGTTGATGTTCAGTCTGAAAACTTTTCAATTACCTTTTAAAGCGCAGCTTTCTTTAATTGTGAGTGGTACGCCCAGTAATGGTCGGGTTGATTTAAAGTCTTCCGTCGTGTTCTCCGAAATGACCCGATCGACGTCCTCGGCGTCTTTCAAAGCGTCGGCGAATCTCTCTTCGACGACGGCGTTTATGATTGGATTTACTTCCTTGACGCGTTTTATGTAGGCCGTTACTACTTGTGTGCTCGTTAGCTGAAAAAATACGTTTTTGGCGATACAGGCAAAGAAAAAAAAAAAAAACCAGGAATCAGCAAAAATTTGATAATATTCTACAGTATTACAGGAAAACTGGAAATGAAAAATTAAATATTTTTGGTATTTTCTTAAACTTCGATAACCGATACCTTTATCTCCGTTTGACTCTTGACATCGACATTTTATCAAATTCAATTTATTAAACGCCAATTAAGTAAAATTATCTATATGTAAATAGGAAATCGATAATAAAAAAAATTAAAAACAAATAACACTGACACGAAAACAAAACGAAAATTCAAAACATTTCCAAATCACCGACATCCAAATCACCGTCCGTCGAAATTTTCAAAATTCAAACCGTAATTTCATAGAAAAATCAAAATTTTCAAAAATTAAATATGTGGCAATAAGGACAAAGAAAATGCCACATATTTATTTACATTCTGCAAATTTTGTAAAAACCGTAATGTTTTCAGAAAAAATATATTGCGATGTTAAATATTTATCAAAAGTGTGTAAATGTAGGTGCATAAAAAGTCAATTATTATCAAGTGATACTTGATAATAATTGTTGACGTTGACGCTGACATTGACATGACATAGGTACTTGACAAGGAGGGTTGAACAAGACACTGGAAACTGACAACTCACTCTGACATTTGACAATGACAGTTGATAACCACAGTTCGCCATAACAGTTGACAAAGAAAATTTACAGTGACAGTTGACAATGACGGACGATAATGACATTTGACAAAGATAAAGGCAAGGCCAGTAGTGTAGTGTAGTTAAAAATGCCTATTGATCTTCATAGTTGGCAATGTCTGTTGACAAGGATAGTTAACAATTAATACGTCAATTTGATTATAACAATTGGTAATGATTGTTGAATTGAATTGACAATGACCATTATTGTTGACAATGCCAGTTGACAATGACAACGAAAATTGGCAATCAATTGCTGACCGTCCATGTTAAAAATGATTATTGTCAATGACAATGACGATAGCAATGATAATTACAGTTGACAGTGGACAATGGTAATTGGTAATTGAAGTTCACAATAATAATGCAGTTTAATGAGAATTAACAATTGAAATGGGAATGACAATGACAAAAAATCTGGCAGTAGACGATAGTTGACAAAGTTGTAATATTTTCAATGTTAATATTGATAAGAACAGTTGACAATATAAGTTGGCATTGTCAGTTTACGCTAACGATTGATAATGACAATGATTTTCATAATGGCATTTGCGAATTTTAGCTGACAATGGCAATTGACAATGATAATTGACAACTATAATCACATTACAGAAATAATCACAAATGGCAATGACAGTTCACAATGACAATCATCAATGACACGAGACTTCGTGATGCACTTAATACTTGTTGTTGTCAATGATAACCGGCAATGGTAGTTAGAGTATCGTCTGCAATGACAATGACAATGAAAACGACACTAAGAGCTGATCGTCAGCAATAGCAGTTGAAAATGGTTATTCACAATGGCAATGATGATGACAAAGACAGTTAACAGTGAACAGTGATAATTGATAATTATAATTGACAATAACAGAAGTAGTTTGTAGTGAGAGTTGATAATGTTGAACATAATAACACTGCCACTTGACAATGGCAGTGACAATGGACGTGTACATATTTTCTGCTGACACTTGACAGTTGTCAATGGTAGTCGGCAATGGTGATAGTAACAATAACAGTTGTCAAATACAATGAAAGTTGGGACGACAGTTAATAATGACAATTGATAATAACAATGACAATGATCGTGATAATGACATTTGACGATATATCAATAATCGCAATTGACTATGACACATAATCGACAGTTGACAGTCGCAGTTGATAATTGTTAGTTTACAGTGGCAGTTTATTGCGAATGATGGTTGATAATGATAATTGGCAATTGTCATTGTAATAATTTGTAATGCTACTTGACAATCATAGTTGACAATGACAGCAACAAATACAATGACAGTTGACAGTACACCTTAGCATTTGATAATTTCAGTTGTCATTGACAGTTGATAATTATCATTAAACCCAAACCCACCCCAACCCAACCCAACCCAACCAAAATGCAAAATTTTTCAAACTAATACAATATCTGAAAATTGACAAAAAAGCAAAAGCACAAAAAATGACCAATTGTTCAAAATATTTTTAAAATTTCAAACGTTTTTCAATAATTTTGAAAATAGTTCTCAAAATTGCCTAAAAGGCAACATAAAATCCTAGAAATTGCTCAACTGGATAAATATTTTTAATTTAATACAATCAAAATTTTCGAAATCTTCAAGATTAAAAAAATAAATATTAAAAAAAAAATGCATTAATACAAATTGCCAAAAAAGTCATTTTAAGAGAAACAAAAAAGATCGAAAATGACAAAAAATTGCTTACGCGACTTGACGCACCTTCAGCGAATGTGTATGTGATGGTCTGATGAGTACATAGAGGGCCAAACGGTCAGTCGATTCATGATAATAATGACAGTTTCAATCGGAATTGTCACTGATGGTTAATATCAGTTGATAATCGCAGTTGATAGTGACGCTTGACAATGACAGTTAACAAAACGTTTACAATGACAGTTGACAACGACTGTTTACAATGACAGTTAGCATTGATAATGTCAATAACTGACAATTGACATATGCTGTCAGAAATTTACAATGGTAGTTAACAACGGCATTTGCGAATTACAATGAGACTTGACAATTGACATTAGTAATTAACAATGGCGATGAAAATGACAGTGACGATGAAAATTTCCTCTTAACAATGACAGTTAACATCGGTAGTTGGCTACAAGACACTCCCATGCTAACATAGACATAATCAAATGTCAATTAATAATGACATTTCAGTTGACAATGTCATTTAGCAATGACAATTATATTATCAACAATAATGACAATGACAGTTGACAATTATCATTAACGATGCCAGTTGACAATGATAACCGACAATGACAATTACCCATAACAGTTAATAGTGTCAACTGGCAATTACAGTTGACAATGGCAGTTAATAATAATAATAATAATAATTGACAATGACAGATTGAGACAATGACAGCAATGATATGACGATGAGAATGAAATTGGCAGGTATTATTGATAAACAAAGGCAACAAGAATGACAACAACAACAAATTGTGATAAAGCCAGTGTCAAATCAATTTCAAATCAACATTTATCTAAAACATAAAATTACAATAAATCGATAAAAAAATTAAATCGAACAAAACTGAAAAAAACGAAACGCAAATTAAATACAAAAACGCGACACAAAGACTTTACGAACTCCAACGACGGATTTCCAGGACACAAAACGTCTAAAAATAAATCCGCCGATGATTTACGATTTGCGATAAACACGCGCACGTGGCGCGAATGTTAAACTGCCCGTGTCAAAGGTCACTAGGACGTCAATAAGCGGGCGAGCGCGTTAGTCATGCGATAAACGAACGGAATCCGAATATCGCTCGAAATAATAACAACAGCTCACCTCCTTGCTCCTGATCTTCGACGCCAAAACGGTCGCGCTGAGCGCGAGCGTGGGGTCGCCGATTTTCGGGATCGCCCTCCTCGTCTTCCTCGAGCGCAGCCAGAACACCGGCCGCAGCAAGATCCGCAGGACCGCCTGCAGCGCCACCACGATCCTAAATCCGATTTCCATGGCCCTGTCGGAACATCGCGCGCGCAAAATTTTATTTGTATCCGACTGCCGCGAAATCGCAATCGAGATGCGCCGCGAATTTCTCCGCGACTATTTTCGCGGAAGAAAACTCGTTCTAGTCGACGCGCAAGAAAAATGCATCCGTACGTGAAAGTCGTCGGCGTTCATTGTGGTTTCTCGGTTGTTATGATCGGGGAGAAATCGTAGTCAGCATGCTCTGTTTACGTTATATGATTTTTCAAAAAAAAAAATTGAGCAAAAACAAAATTTAAATAAAAATTATACGATCTAATGTTTTACTAAATAACAAAAGTGACTTACATGTTTCGACGTTTGAAGCGTCGACGCGTTCACTTGTTTATGAGCTGTTTAAATTGCGAACAAAAATAATTAAAATTCTATTTCTAGGATTGTGCTCGAATTACCGTATTACATGCGATTCAATGTTAAGCGATACATTTGCGTCACTTGTCATATAAAAATATGCGCGGGTACCCTTCGGGCAGATCGATGTACCCCCCCTCTCAAACGGCATAAGTTAATTAATTTTTTTTATCTCTGAAACTTGTTTGGAGGCTAATCAAGCGATGTCGCAGTACGGATGTTGATTGACTTGATTTTCTGTTTCATATCGTCGTTGGTGATTAATTTAAATTTTACGTCGATTTATTTCGGATCACAATATCGGAACTACCACTGTCAACCCTACAAATATCTTAAAAGTCGATGCATATAAATATTGTTAATATATTAAAATTACAAGGAACTTTATAGTAATTTTCACAGGCCGGTTCCAGTAGTGGTTCGTGATTTTTTTAACGTTGTTGCCATGAATTTTCTATTCTTCTATTTGTGTAATTTTTTTGTTTCAGTCAGTCTTATTTGGTTTCCTACTACAATTTTTAATCACTAAACACTTTAACAACCCGATCCAACCCAACCCAACCCAACCCGGCATATTTCGAAGCCCAAATTATTTAATTTTTTTTTTAGTTTTTGTGGGTTGACATTAAGGTCTTTGGCCTCGAATTAAAGATTGGCGTTTTCTAATGAATTTACGAACAACCGTCCCCATTTTCTTGTTCCTGTTCGTATTTTACTAACAGCAACGATGAGTGGCAACAAACAAAACGATCCAAAAGAAAAAAAAAGATTTGTTATATAAATAAAACCCAAATTTATAACAAAAGATCTTAGAAACGTCTGCGTGATGCAACTAGATTGGAGATTAGATTAAAAGTCTAATTAAACTGAATCGGCTTGAAAAACGCAATGGTGACGCAATTAAACGAGATGTTGCAAACACAAACAATTGAAAGAGTCGTAAACGTTGTTTTATCATAATAACATAATTTACTGTAATTCACAAGGTATTCAACGAAGATTTTACCACTGAAGTAAAATTCCCTGTCGCAACGTTGACATTTGAAACATTTGAATCCTAGATCTTAAAAACGGCTGCGTAATACAATGGGACAAATGGAAAAATACAATTAAAAAAAAAACAACAAATCAGAAATTATTGAAATCGTAATAAGATTGAGACTGCGCGGACGAAAATGTTAAAATAGATACCTAATAAATGTGACATGGCATGTGACATTTCGAAAAATACTAAAAAATACAAAGAAATACTACAGTTATTATTATTATTATTATTATTATTATTATTATTATTATTATTAATAATATTAAATTGAAGGTCTCCAAGTAGAAGGAACGACCGACATTTTCAGAAATTGGGTTCGGTTGTGTTGTGTTCTGATCGCATCGATTACGTAACTAGAAACTAGAAAAATGACAGAGATATTTGTTATTCGATCGTAAACAAAGTTTCAACTGTTTTTAGCTGTTCAATGTGATGCTATTATTGATAATAACAACAGTGAAGCTGACCCACGACAATTCTCAAGCAAATTTATAAATCATATCGTTACAAACGACAAATTGGTTTACCCACTTATGCAGTATATTAAACTTTCTTTCAAATCCTTTCACGAGTTTTTATATTTAACACAATATGTTTGGCAAAAAACAAAGCACTAAGTAACACGACTCAACGTCGCCTATTACTTTTTCAATTGTCCATTTTTGTTATATTTATTTTTTTAAATTGGTTTCTTTATTTTATTTCTCAACTGATTATATTGTTATTTAGTGTTTAATGTTTTTTTTTTTTAATTTTTATGGTAAATATTTTCTATTATTAATTTTTGTTCTTATTACAATTGCAGTCTTTAGTTTTTTTGTTGTTTTGGTTTTGGTTTTCGTGGTTTTCGTAGTTTTCTGTCCTAGTTTGTATTATTGTTTCTTCATCCGTTCCATTGAATCTTTTCTAACTAAAACAGAAAAATTATAAAAAGTCAAGGGAAATTATTAAACAAAAAAAGGAAGCAGCAAAAAAATAAATAGAAAATTGTAGAAAATGTAAATAATATACAAACAACGCAAAAGAAAACAAAAAACGATAAAAATGAAAATATACCTAAAATAAAAGCTTCGCATGATCAAACATTTTAAAGGAATGGAAGACAAAGATCAAATAAATTATAGTTCATAATTGAGAAATAAAGAAGAAACAAAAATAAGTAAAAAAGAAACAGAAATCTAAAACAACTAACGAAAACCACGAATCAGAAATCAAAAACTGCAATAAAAATAAAAACAAACAATTTAAAATATTATTTAAAAAAGACCACTCGCAATGCCAAACTAGGTAATCAACGACAAGAAAAGAGCAATCAAATATAAAATTTGTCGAAAAACAAAATATGAACAAATAATATCAAATTTGAAAAGAAACGAATAATCTACAAAAAAAAAATTAAAAGAAAAATAACTAAAAATGATAATGACTACAAACGTGATGTATGTTCCTGTGACCAAAAGCATTACTCACTATCTTCATATTGTTTTCCAACGCAAATTCTATTACTCCTTCTTCATTACCATTTCTAGTAATATGCCTGCTCTTTCCTCCCGTTCCCTTCTATTCTTCTCTCCCTACTTTGGCGTTCACATCCACTAATACATTTTATATCTCATCCAAAGTACTTTCTAGGTTTCCTTAAAACTTGGTTTTATTGTCTGGGTCTTTTTTGCGGAAATGACCTATTCTACAAATTCTAGCCGCCTATCCCGCAAAGTCGATTACTTAAGTTTAAAATCTGCCATTAATTATGAATTCCCTGTTATCTATTTCTTGCTTATTCTTCCTCTTTTGATATCGTTATTCTCTTTTGTTTCGTTCCTTGAAGTGTCTTCGTGTGTCTTCTCATTTCTCCAATGAGGTGTTTCAGGGCTCCTCCAGCAAAAGTATTCAATGACCATGGCCTTGCTCTATTTCGTTCATTTGTCGTAGTATTTTTCTTATTTGTTTTAAGTTCATTTGCCGCTTCATTTTGAATTTGATGAAAATAAATATTTGTCTCTGTGATCGCTTTGCGCTTGGTGTGAAAAAATCGCGACTTGGATATAATTAAAGAACTCGCCTGTGATTTTCCCACACGACGACCACGTGACACCCACAAATAAATTTATTGAGGACGCAACATCGAGGATGTTGATTGGGTGTTTCCTTGGCGAGTGACAATTTGCGACTGCACTCTTATTTCGCTAATTTTATGGCTCGATTGCGCCTTACAATTGAAATTATACGACTGACAGCTCTTCCCCTCAGGTATCTTGCGATCAGCAAAAAGAAAATAGTTTATTTGATTATTTGGATTAGCCATCGACTAAAATGAAAAAAGTTCAATAAATATTCAATTATTTGAATGTGGCGTTTAAAATTGCAAATTGCCCAAAAATCAACATTTAAGCCCCCCCCCCCCCCCCCCGCTCTCCGAACTACATTTAAAATAAGTTAAATATACACAAATAACATTTTTATGTTCACTTAAAGATAAAAATGTTTCACTGCAAAAAGACACAATAAAAATAAACTAAAACAAAAATGTCTCTATCGATTTTTTTTATACTCGCAATATATTTTATAAATGAAAAACAAATGCACAAGAATGTTTTAATTAATTTAAATAAAAACGAAACGATTTTACGGTTAAATATTCAAATTTGAGCGCAGGTTAGTAACTACAAGGTTGTAGGTTCAAATCTAGGTCGTGCCATTCGATTTTTATTTCGGAGATAATGTTAATAGTGATGACGACTTTGAATCGGAGTTAAACGACTCCTCTACAAGGAATGTTATTGACAATTTCAAGTTCGTTGTGGATGTACATCTAATGGAACAAGTTGTCATCAGGTCGGGTTGGGTTGGAATCTAAACGATCTAAATGGTCAATAAAAGTTAGTAACGAGTCTGTAGTGGATGCAAAGAAATTAAATAGTTTATTTTATTTAATTCGATCTATTAATTTTCATAAATAATTAACAAAAATTATGGGAAAAAAAAGAAAGAAATAGTGGCTGTGTCTTTTATAGATCAAAAGTCAAAAGTGCATTCGTTGCTAACGAGTTCGTAAAATCGAATTAATTACGTCGCAATCGTCTAATAGTTTTCTTTCGCTTCCAAAAATTCGTTATTCTCGCGCACACACGATTTGCACAACCGCGGAAGCGAAACGCTATCGCGCTCTTTTAAAATTTTTCGGCCAATGTGCGAACCTTGAGCCGAATCTCCGGAGCACAAATACGAGCGGATTTAGCGCGAACGCAGAGATCGCCGAAGAAATGCTGCCGATCGAAAATTTCGGCAGACTCAGTGCGGCGAGACTGGTGGGCATCTTCCTGCTCTACCTGAAGTGGATTTTGAGTCCGGTGATTTGGGCGTTGGACCTGAGGGCGTCGCATAAGATACCGCCCGTTCACGACGCCGTCTTGGAGCTGAGCGCGACGACTTTGGCCGCGCGGATACGCAGAAAAGAGGTAAATTATATCACAAGTTAATTTAGTATACAGTGCATCGAAACATAAATTTAATAAAATAATTTATATAAAAAAAAATCTAATTAAATTTTGGAGTCGTTTCGTTCTCGTTCGAAATCTTCAGCAAAATTTAAATCAGGGCAATTCAAATTCCAGATAAAATGCGAAGATTTGGTCAGGAAATTCATCGAACGCATCGAAATGGTCAACGGTATTTTGAACGCGGTCGTCGACGAGCGATTTTTGTTGGCGATCGTGGACGCCCGAAAAGTGGACGAGTTCATCTCCAAGACCACGCTGAGCGAAGAAGAATTGGCGCGCGATAAACCTCTTTTGGGCGTCCCGATGACTGTTAAAGAATCCTGCAAAGTCAAAGGTGCCATCAAAGCCAAAACCATTGAAAAAATTTTAAACTAATTTTTTAGGGTTAAGCTTCGCCGTTGGTTGCAAGACCAGATTGGGCTTCGTGGCCGAAGACGACGGCGAAGGAGTCGCCAAGTTAAAAGCCGCCGGTGCTATAATCCTCCTGGTGTCCAACACCCCCGAAACGTGCTTCGGCATGGAGTGCGATAACTTGATAACGGGGACCACTAGCAACCCGTACAACACCAACTACACGTGCGGCGGATCGTCCGGCGGAGAAGTACTTTAACGTAATCGGTGCGAATTTTCTTTTTACTGGGGGTGTTGCAGGGGGCGTTGGTGGCTTCAGGTGCGTCGGCGTTGGGGCTCGGATCGGACGTCGGAGGGTCGATTAGGATCCCGTGCATGTTCAACGGGATCTTCGGACACAAACCCACCGCCGGTATTTTGCTTCGGCGACGATTTGAAACGACTTTTATTCGTTCGTTTAAGGTACGTCGCCGATTGGTGCCCACTATCCGATGTGCGAGGATAAGAAGTTTTACAGTTTCCTCACGTTGGGTCCCATGTGCAGGTACGCCGAGGATTTGAAGTTGCTGATGAAGGTGGTGGTGGACGATCGAGTGAATTTAAATGAACAGGTATTGTTTTAATTATATTTCGTTTTCAATTTATTACTTTACAGTTTGATTTAGTGCGTTGTCAATTTAATGAAGAGCTCAAAACTTTGCATAACATAATTTTTGATAATTTAAAATAATTATTCTGACAAATCATATCGAAGCCAACCCAACCCAACTCAACCCAACCCAACCCAATCTAACTCAAACGATTTATGACAATTAGATGTAATTTTGTCAACAACGCAACCCTTTCCAATCCAACCCAAGCTAACTTAAACATTTTTTTTATAATTTTATGTTTTTTGCCAACAACAAGCCCACCCAAAAGAAAACCAACCCAACCTGAACAATTTTATGATAACTGATTTAACTTGATTTAAAAACTAATTTTGAAAAAAAAAATAAAGTAATTATTTATTAATAATTCATTAATTGCAATATATTTATTCGACTTCAAGGAAATCTTGCTTTTAATTAAAATCAGCAAAGTAAAAATATCACTTCACCCTGACACCACGACACTAACCACTACCACTAACGACATGGAAAAATAACCACCTAAAGCTGTAACAGTGCTCTGAAATTTAATATTAAAAAAAAATAATATTTGATACCTCGATTTATTAAGTTCGTCACTAGGCAAAAAAAATAATTAAAATCGCCTAATAAATTACAGATTGACGTCACACAGTTGACCGTATGTTACATGGAAGACATGGGCAACTTGTTCAAGGTGCCGGTGGAGAGGGAGATCAAGGACGCGCTGCTGAACTGCGTGAGGTACTTGAGCGGCCGCGGGTCAAAAATAAGCAACGCCAAGTTCCAAGAGCTGGGCGGTAGTTTCGAAATGAGCACTGCGCTCTACGCCAGCGTGGGCAACAGACCAGATCTTTTCCTGAATCAAAATAATCCGAAGGAAAGGTACAACTTTTACGTGGAGGTCCTCAAGTAAGTAAACTTGGCGCAGTAAAACAATTATTTAGAATCAATCGTTTTTGTTGACCGCTTTTCTGATATAAAACTCCCATTTGGTAAAATTACCATTTCTTCCGATTACATAGAAAACATTTTTTGACAGGTACATATTTTCGTGCTCGACCCTCCACTACAACACCTTAGGATACTACGTCTTAGATCGCACGAACGTCCTAGCCGTGAAATTCAACCTACCAGAGTTCGAAGAACTTGCGGAACGCACCAAGGCGAAATTTCAAGTAAGCGCCCCCACCTCGCGACCAAAACGCGAACCTAATCGTTCCGTTTCAGCAACACCTAGGAAAGTACGGCGTCTTGCTGTACCCGACGTTCCCGTCGTCGACGTTCCAGAAGAAACAGACGGTTTTGAACGCTGTCGGTATCACGTACACCATGGTGTTCAACGTCCTGGGTTTTCCTTCGACGCACGTTCCTCTGGGGTTAAATAAGAAAGGGTTGCCCATTGGAATACAGGTAGGGTATGATTTGAGCGTTGGTTGAAGAGCTATACGTTTGGGTTTTAGGTGGTCGCGAATCCTGGTCGTGATGTTTTATGTTTGGCGGTCGCCGAGGAGTTGGAGAGGGGTTTCGGGGGTTGGGTGCCGCCCTACAAGTGATTTTTTTTTAAAATAAGATTATCGATTAGTATTAGTTAATTTAATGTACAGGACGACTTCGTTGTGAAATAAGATCTTCTTAACTAGCAATAATGGTCTTTAAAACAATGTTTTTAATAAATGCCCTTGACGATATCCTTGAACTCACGTCTTCAGCAATTTTTATTATGAAATAAACTCAAACGTCATAGATCCTAAAATCGATGAATAAATATCTTTGACGCCTTGAACAAGACTAATTAACTTAACAAATATCCTTGATCCTCTTACGTCTTGTACAGGCTTATACGTTTTCATAATAAATTCCTATATAACTTGATATGAGTTCACTTTAGATTTTCAATAATTTTAATGAGATAATTATCCATCGGTCGGTTCTTCCAGAGACTACTTAACAATAGTTTATGACGCAGGCCTTGGTTTGTTTTTCTGATAAGTTCTAATGAGAACGAATCGCGTCCATTACTCCAAATTATGATCGAGATAATTCACGTGCGATTTTTTTTAAGTTGTTAAACACGTAGCGCACTTTTATCGTTGCCAATTAATTCGATCGTCGACATCAAAGACACTCTACAACGTGAATTACGACTCAATAAAGAAAAATAATTGGATTCGCGAATGCAGAGGCGCTTCGCAAAAAACCTGGCCGATAGGAAACTTTTATCACTACATGTATTTCCACTTGTAACAATTGCGATACGCACCACAGTCTTTGACGTAATTTTAAAAATCGTTTTCTTTCAATCGCACCATGGACACATTTGCACGCGCCTTGAAAATCGCCAAAGAACTAACCTTTCAAGAAGATTTGCCGAGGATCGTCGGGATAAGACGGGATAGTGGTGATTACGTTGCACTACCTGAAATGGCTTTCGAGCCCACTGTTTTGGATTTTGTCGCTGCGAACGCCCCAGAAGGTGCCACCGACCGACGACCCGCTTTTGCAAATGAGTGCGACGACGCTGGCGAGGATGATCCGAACGAAAGAGGTGAATATTTTTGGTTGTGACGCAGATGTCGGAAATGAGACAAGTTGGTGGGATTAATTATAGGTTAAAAGTGAAATCCTGGTGAGGAAGTACATCGCTCGTATCAAGAAAGTGAACGGGGTGTTGAATGCAGTCGTCGAGGATCGGTTTTCATCGGCCGTCAAGGACGCTAGAACGGTGGACAAATTTCTATTTCATACTAAATTGGGCGAAGAAGATATAGCTCGGGTTAGACCACTTTTGGGGCTGCCGATAACGGTGAAGGAAGCGTGCAAAGTTAAAGGTATGGTCACACAACTAGAGCTAATATAAACATATCCATGTTTGATTGTCAATCCATTTTAAGAAATTAAAAGTATGAAATGAACGCGTTGTCCGTTTCATAATCATTTTTTTTCCACAGCAAGTATTTCTGAATCAATTGTGAGTTTCGTCGTCCAGGACTTAGATAAAATAATTGTGGATTTAGTATAAATTATGCATCAATATTATTTTTTTTAATCAAAGATTTGGTTTCTACTTTACTCACAGTAACGTTGTTTCTGCATATTCTTGCATGATTCTGTGTATGGGGTATTTAGTGCTTTAAAATGTTTCAGTTCTCCGGTTTATACAAAAAATATAATGATTTATGATCTCTCCGATAGCGTTATTGTACATTTAATGCATTTTTTTGTAACAATAATTCTTTTCAAGACTTTCAAGGGGTTTAAAACAGTAGGTAATTAATTGAAATCCGTCAGAGATATTGCGTGTTCTCCTCTTCCATTCTAAACACTGTATATTAAACATAAGCTTCAAATCGTTCTTCGGATGAATTTCAATTGTTGATGAGTAAATAATTTTAATCCGTGATCCCCTCCAATCCTAAAGTAAATGTTGCTGACAAAGAGGGGCTAAAATTATTGAGATCAACCCGCAAGTAAACGATGAATTACATAAGTGTTTCCCAATTTTTGTTCAGTGTTTGCCACCAACCAAGAGAAGATGTTCAGATACCAGATTCATTTATTAGTCTATTTTTTGCAATTTTGAAATAGTTTGCCTTTATTTATTTATTATTTCGGTATTTCGGTTCTAGTCGCTGTAAGTTGCTGTTTATTTCCTCCTATAATTTTCAATTAACTTATCTTCATTGTATTTAGTATTTTTCGTTTGCTTTTGCTTCGATTTGTCTTGGGTCTTATAAATTCTGTGTTTTTTTTACTTTTCATTTTTGTTTTTTTATTATTTCTTTTTCTCTCGTTTTCCATTAATTGTCTTCTAATATCGGTAGTAGTATCTCGTTTTATTTTTCACAACTGATTTTTTTTATTAGTTTCCTGTGTATTATACTACTTTACACCAAAAGGACTGGGTTGGGTTGGGTTGGATAGGGTTGTGAAGGGTCCCCCATACCCTTCCCAACCTGTCCAACCTAATCCATGTTGGGTTGGGTTGGGTTAGGAAGGATCCCAAACCATGCCCAGAGCCATCCTTCCCAACGCAACTGGTCCCCCATACTCTTCTCAACCTGTCTAACCTAATCCATGTTGGGTTGGGTCGGGTTATGAAGAGCCATCCCAGAGCCATCCTTCCCAACCCAACTTTATCCTTCCCAACCCAACTTTATCCTACCCAACCCGACCTCATCCTACACAACCCAACCCATATCCGTTCGGTTCAATGAACATAATATAGCACATATATAGCATAAACTGGAAAAGAATCAAATAGAAATTCGACCGCCCCCCCACCCGTCTCCTCACATCTTCCAATGGACAATGACAAAATTGTAAAATAATCAAACATTTTAAAACAGCAATGACATAAAGTGCGTTCTTGACATATCACCTCAGATTCTCATGCAGATCGATTCTCTCGAAATACATTAACGAAAGTTTATTTCCCCGTTTGAAATTTGCGATAAACTGCCTTTGCGTGCATTTGAAATTTTTAAATTGTTCGCTAACGTAACCTAAAATTATGGCGTCGTTTCAAAACCTAAATAGTTAGTCGAATCACTAACTTGAAACTTTTGCAACCTAAACCAAATGGTTAGAAGTCTACGTAAACGCAACCTAAAAAATTAACAATTTGTTTCAAAACCTAAACTGGGTTAACGACCGATTAAAAAATTCTCAATCGACCTAATTTTTTGCAACCTAAACAAATTATTGGAGGAAACCTGTATGTCCAACGTTGGTAAGGCGGATGCTTGCAAATTTTGAAAGTGGTTTGAAACCTAGAACATAATTTGTTATTGATCGCTTTTGAGCTCCATCTGTCGCTAAATGTAACCACGAAATCGATATTCCTATGAAGAGAATTCCATCGCTGTCTTTGCAAATTTAAAAAATAGCCCAACTCAGGTTCGTGTTGTTTTGCGTAAAAAATCGAGATGTTTTACGGGGATCGCAAAAGGAAATTCAACATGCAAGAGATTTTACAGTTTTAATTTAACTGTGGTAGTAAATGAAACTATTAACCAATTTCCATCAAATCAACCAACAAAGGTACAATACATCGCGTACATTTTAATGACAAGTACACTTCGATGACAATTTAAAATAAAATTTAACGCCAGCCCAAATATATCACGTATCGAAGTCGATATCATAACGACGTCGATGTTCATAATTGTTACGATTATTATAGGATTAAGTTTCGCAGTCGGTTGTAAAACACGACTAGGCTTCATCGCCAAAGAAGACGGCGAAGCAGTCGCCAGATTGAAAAAAGCCGGCGCCATAATTTTGCTGGTGTCGAACACCCCCGAAGCGTGCATGAGCCTGGAGTGCCAAAATTTGATAACAGGATCGACGTGCAATCCTTACAACACCAATCACTCCAGCGGCGGATCCTCCGGAGGAGAAGTACGTTGTCGTATCGCCGTCGACGACTCATTAACCCAATTATTTCAGGGAGCTTTGGTTGGCGCTGGCGCGTCCTTAATCGGACTAGGCTCTGATTTGGCCGGATCCATCCGAATACCCTGCATGTTCAACGGAATCTTCGGGCACAAACCCACCTCAGGTACGTATGCACGATCCATGACATCCTTCTAAAAAAATTTGTTTAGGTGCATCCCCGATTGGCGGCCATTACCCAACTTACGACGATAAAACCTTCTACGCCTCACAATCCATCGGCCCCTTAGTCAGATACGCCGAAGATTTGAAACTGGTCATGAAAACGTTGTTGGTGAACGACGTCGTCGATCTCGACGAGGAAGTAGCTTTTCATGACTTGCACGTAAATTGTTATATAACATTTGTACCCGCACGTTTCAGGTCGACGTTGCCAAGTTGACCGTCTTCTACATGACGGATTTGGGAAACGTGGTCTTGCGCTCGCCGATAGAAAAAGACATCAAAGTCGCTTTGCTCAAATGCGTGGATTATTTAAAAAGTCGTGGATCGAAAGTAAGCGACGTGAAGTTCGACGACCTCGGCTGGAGCTTCGACATGACCTCGGCGATTTACCTAAATTTCGACGACAAACTTGATCTTTTACTCGATCAGAACAATCCCCCGAAACGATTGGACTTGTGTAGGGAAGTAGTCAGGATGTTGTTTTCGCGTTCGACGATTGGTTCAGTTACGGTGTTCCACGAGGTCGCAAATTGGGCCCACGTGGTGTTTTCGAAGCCTAGTCGTCAGTATGAAAAACTGGCTGAAAGTTTGAAGGCGGAGTTTCGTGTGAGTTATTATAACTATATATATATATATAGATAGATAGCACAACTCGATGGGTTGCAGGCGCATTTGGGAAACGACGGTGTCTTTCTTTACCCGACGTTCCCAACTTCGGCGATTCAGCACAATCAGTTCATTTTAACTGCGATCGGCGTGGCGTACACCATGGCCTTTAACCTTTTGGGGTTTCCGTCCACACAAGTTCCTTTGGGATTAAACAAGAAAGGACTACCTATTGGGATTCAGGTTCGTCATACACATTGCCATTTCAACAAATACAAAAAAATCAAAAGCATTAAAAATTGTATTAAACCGATCTCTACAGGTTCTACAGGCCTAGTGGGCTTCGTGATCTTTCACTATTCCACACTTCTTCTAGCCATCTCTTTCTGGGTGGGCATTTTCATTTCTCCTCTCCTTCTTTTTCCAGTAAGTTTTTTTCACTCATCTGTCTTCGGACGTCCTACCTATATGACCCAACCATCTGGCTCTTTGCTTTTTGACTAGATGAACGATTTCCCATACTTCGAGTTTGTTTTAATTTTTTCTTGTTTCGCAGGCATACATTACTGTCGTCGTTATTAGTGATTGGTACAACCTTATTTTGGCAGATCTCGACATATTCTTCGCTCGTTAAACCTTAGTTTACACCTCTGCGACTTTGCTGCCCTTTGACAACCTCCTTTCTATTTCTCTATCTTCTTCAACTTTACTTCTTAGACTGACTCCCAGATGTTCTACTTGTTCTACTTGCTCTACTGCCTACTTTCTGTTCTCTTCTCTGCTCATCATTATTTCCATTTTTCTCTTTGTCCTTGTATTTCATCACCATATACTTTGCCCTTTGTTCGTTAATTATTAAGCTATCCCTTATGCCCTTCCTTCCAATGACTTGAATATTTTTTTTATCTCTTCTTGACCTGATCCTCTTCCACATCTTCATCTTGTTCTGTCTTTAAATCGTTTTAATGTTCGTGCTTCCCTTCCATTAACATTAAGAAATTCTTTAAAATCTGCGAACATTTCCCATTTTTGTTGCCCCTTTTTGTTCTTTGATTCTTTTTATGTACTGGTAAAAATTTCTCAGTTCTTTGTTTTCGTACGATTCTTCTATACTGTTTAACTCTCACTCTAGGTGGCTTCTCTTCTTTTCTCTACATACACTTTCTACATCTTTCCTTACGTATTTTCTTTCAATCTCTTCATCTGTTCCTTTACTTTAGCTAGAATTATTCGTTGAAAGATTTCCTTGCACTCCTCATCGAACCAGCTTAGCTGGTTCGATGTTGTGTATTAGGTTGTTCCAGTATTTCACTTCTTCTATTATATTTACAATCTGTGTCAATACGTCAGCTAATTGTTCGTTCAGGGGTTTGGCTTGTTGACTTTTTGGCATTTCTTGATCAAACTTTTTGTTCAGAGTATCTGGGTCATTTCTCTTTCGTATTCCTCCTCCCACCATATTACTCCATTGATTCTTTCTTTTTTCATTTCGGATATAACCAACATGGTTACAGAATGATGGCTGGATCAGCTCCTCTGTACCGCTTTACATCCTTTGCAGTTCTTGGCAATTCCTCTTTGTCTGGACGTGATCAACTTGGTATTTTTTCTTTCTTCATTTGGTGATATCCATGTTTCGACAGTCTTGTTGGGTTGGGTTGGGTTGGGATGGGATGGATTGGGTTGGGATATTTCGTTTTTTTACGAGTATATTTCTTGAATTGTGAAGTTTTTACACATTTTAAAAAATTCAATAAAGTTCCAAAAATATTTCCTAAAAGTGGCAAACTTGGCAGCATTTATTCAATTTTTGGAAAAATTTGGACAAGCATTTTTAATTTTCAACCCAACCAAATCGGGTTGTTTTGTACATTTTTTTAGGAAAGAAAATTCCTGTCCCACTTAACATTTTTAAATCATTTTAAATTATTACAAATACATCGTTTCCTCTCCTGACATCTCCTCGTGCCTTTGCCCATTTTCTTTTTTTCTTAACCTAGTTTCCGTTCGTAAGGATTATCTTCCTTCCTTTACAGCGTTCACTTTCTATAATCTCTCCACCCCACCCCTTTACTCATTTAGGCTGATAATTCAATCTTTAGCCTTTTCTCTCTTTACCTCATCCACTTTACACTCCTCCATCCAGTGCTTCCATGCATTTACACCTTTTGCACACCTCATTTATTCTTCGTCCAATCATATTTGTTCATTTGTCATCATTTCTGCAGCTAAATCTCGCTATCCTGCTCTTCTTCTCCTCAGATACTCGGCCACCTTCTTGCATTATACCTTGCATTCCCATTCTATCGTATCTCTCCTGTGCACGTATCTGCTTCCACCTCTCGACCATCTCCCCCTCCACATCTTTACCCACCACGACAACTCAAACTTTATTCGTAGAGGAAAGGCAAGAAAAGCCAGAACCTAACGTTTATTAGACTTAACCCAACAAAATTCAAACTAATTGAAAATAATATATCAAATGGGCGATTATTTCTTTGAAGCCTGTGAGAATTAATTGTGTTAGGTTAGGCTTCACAAAATCGTATCCAAAGGACGAATCTGACGACTGTTTGTTTGAAGAACAGGGGAAAATATAATTGGGTTGGCTTTGAATTGTTCCAAACAATAAGGTTAATTTATTTGATTTGGGTTTGTTTTTTTATCCAGGCCATCTGCAAAAGACTACAACATCGATGATTGCTTGAAACTTGAAAGAGAAGAAAACGTCCCTTAAATTGCTGGATTTGGTGAAGAAAATAATACCTTTGTTTGCGATTGCGTTTTTCATGAGTCAACCTAATTTTTTAATTTCATTAATTTCTGTTTCTGTCAGGATTTTACGGGGTTGGTTTTCAGGTCGTGGCGAATCCAGGTCGCGACGTCTTATGTTTGGCAGTCGCTGAAGAACTTGAAAAGGCCTTCGGGGGTTGGATACCGCCCTACAAGTGATTCTAAATAAGCAGTCAGTGTAATGTTACACAAATAAAAAAATACATAATTAAATAAAACTGTGATTTTGGTATGATCCACATAAAATATTAAAAACCCTTTGCGCCAAAGATGAAGAACTATTTTATAATTTCTATTTTCTCGTAGACATAACGAATTTTGTTGTGATGTATTGAGTGATCAGATTGGCCTTTCGTTACTCGAGATATGCTCCAAATAGTATTTCAGAAGCATATCGAAAAAAAATTAATTTATATCTTGAAAATGTATACCAACTAAAGTACTTGTCCTGGCATTGCGCAGATACCATCAGTGGTGAAACCTTTGTGGCGCCTGTTAATATAAGCGGGTAATAAATTCATTTATCAAAAGAAGTCTTATACATTTATTTAAAGACACAAAGGAGACATTTAATTGCGTAATCAGTCAAACAACAGATAACATTTCAAGGTTGCTGCCATCCTCCGAAACAATTTTCCAGTTCCTTGGCGACAGCTAAACACAACCGGTCTTGGTTTGGAGCTGCAATAATCTAAAAAAACGACATCTATATTTCGATCTGCACCACAAGTAATTTTCCTACTTGTATCCCAATGGGCATCCCATTTTTATTCAACCCAGCCGGGACGGAAGTGGCCGGAAATCCTAAGACGTTAAACAAGGCCAAGTAAACGCCACTGGACGTCAAAGACAATATCGACTCTCCGCTCCTGAACGCCGACGTCGGGTAACTGGGATAAATCAAAACGCCATTCGTTCCCAACTCGTCCTGGAATCAATTCCTCGTTTAATCTCCAACGACGAAGTTGACTTACTCGGACTTACGATTAAAGTTTTTTTCAAGTTTTCGTATTTTTCGACGTATTTGGGATAATTCCGCGATAAGATTTTATTCAAGTTGTAATACATAAGGAACATCAAACCGTTCATCGTCAACGTCGCCGTTCCCACGATGTTCTTGAAGAATTCCACGACAAAATTATATTTGATCTAAAAAGTGAATGTTAGAAAAATTCACAACGAATTGCCCTTACCTTGGAGTCGTTCAACGGATCAGGGAATTTCTCCATTCGGAATAAGGTCGAACTGGTAATTTCCACCGAGCTGCCCAACTCCTTGAAGTTTTTCTGCTGGACGCCGCAGTGGAAATTCCTGCTCAAGTGCATCACGGCCTCTTTGATCGCGATCTTGACGTCCTTGTTGACCTTCTCGAGTCCAAACTCGTTTCCGCAATCCTCCATGAAATACACGCGCGTTTTGGCGAGATCCACCTGAAATTTCAGACGGGTATATTCGGCGCGTTCGTCGGACTAGGTCACCTCTTCGTCCAGGCGTAGCGCGGGCGCGTTTTGCGTCAAGACCTTCAAGGCCAGTCGTAGATCTTCGGCGTAGCGAGACATCGGACCGATGACCAAGCTATCTGTGAAGACTTTGCAGTCCACGAGAGGGAAATGGCCTTTTAGGGAGACGACGCCTGCGAATTAATCAATTTAGTTTTTGTGTTGCGGCGGTCGCGGTGATGTTTACATCCTGTTGGTTTGTGGCCGAAGACGCCGTTGAAGGTGGCGGGGATTCGGATCGAACCGCCGATGTCTGAGCCGAATCCGATCAACGAAGCGCCGGCTCCGAGAAGCGCCCCCTGCGGTTAAAATTTTATTTGGTTGTGCGCGACGATTTTCAACTTACTTCACCACCTGATGACCCGCCGCTTGTGTGGCGCGTGTCGTACGGGTTGCGAGTTGTTCCGGTTATTTTGTTCGATGTGTCGACTGCCGTGCAGAATTCTGGGGTTGTCGAAACCAACAGCGGGATCGCACCGGCTTGCTTTAATAGTTTGACGACATCGCAGTCGTCTTCAGCTTTGATGCCTTCTCTGGTTTTCGAACATCCGGTATAACTCATGCCTAAGTGCATTAACGTCGTAATTGGTTAATTGGCAATGACGAATATACTCGCACACATTTCACCGTCTAATTATGAACATGAAAAATCATTGGCGAAATTCCAAAAAATCTTAAATAAATTTAAAAAAAATTGTCAAAATATTCATAATTTTTTGGCATTTAGCAATTTGTTTTGACCAATTGGACATATCTGGTTATGCCTTCATTTTCTTTTACAATTTTGCAAGTTGCCAACTGTGAATTATGTAATGAGGTGAATTTTTAGCATTTTTAACAACATTTTTGATATTTTTATTAACGTTAGTGTATTATGTCAAGCTTGTCAAAAAATTTGCAAAATATCAACGTCATAAGATTAAAAATGTTAACATGAACGACTCAAAATTGCCATAGTTTTCAACCTAACAGAACTCAACCCAACCCAACACAATCTCGTACTCATCAAAACATTCGAAACCATTTTGATGCAACGTGGCTTTGTTTACAGATTTTATATTTGAGTCAATTTTTCGAGTCAAATTTTTTTTTTAAATTTCTGACGAAATTTATCGATCGTTGGGTTAGATTACGTTACGATTAAATTTTCAAAATTATTATAACTATAAAAAAAAACTATAAAAATTGTGTAATTGTGAAAATTAAACAAATGCCAGAAAAGTTTAAAATTCAACAAAATTCTTGAATAATCAATGACAAAAATTGACAAATAAATAAAAAAGTCAAGATATTCACAATTTTTTATTTTTTTTTGCTGTTTATTAATTTGTTAACTGTTACGTCTTTTTAAATTTTTTACGATTTCGAAATTTGTCAATTTTGAAATGAGCAATTTGCACAATTGGACCATTTGGATTTTTTTGCATTTTGCTTCCAGTGGCAAAAGTGTGTGCATTGGGTTGGGTTGGGTTTGGTAGGGTTGTATTGTATTAACTTATCTAGACGTCAATACCTCCACTAAGTCGGTACCGTCGAGACTCATAACTACTTCGCGGCCGTCATACAGCAAATGTAACAGGTGACGACGGGCGTTTAGCCTATTCATTCATAGGCGCATCAGATCACTTCGCTGATGATACGAAGAGCATAATTTGGGACGAAGTACCATTTTGAATTCTGTAATTCGTCGACATTCGGTCTATTAAAAGTCCAGACGAACATGAGATGGATATGTTGATTTTTGTGGGCATGTTTATAAAAAATGTGTAGTTCATTGGGGTTGGGATGAATTTGTTCGACAAAGAAATTAATGCCAGCGATGATAAGAAACTTACAATTATAATGGATTACCATGGAACAAACTTGTCGCTACATAAAGCTGTAAGCGAAAACATACAGGTGAGGTGGCCTGTGCTATGTTTTTATAACTATAAGCTATATAAAGGAAGAATATTTTTGTAATAGGCCGAGAAATCAACAAAGAAATACTATTGTAAGAAAAGTACAAAAGTAAAGTCAAGGTGAGTAAGAAGCAACTTTCTTCATCTACAAATTACGACAAGTATGCCGTGTGCTTGTTATAATAAACTCATTTGTAAATCTATTGTCTTAATTGTAAAAATTAAAATCGTGGGAAATTAATTTAAACCAACCCAACTCAACTCAACCCAACCCAATCCAACCCAATCCAATAACAAGTCGACGATCTGCACCATCATTGGGAGCTTCCTCTGAATTCCTAACAAGTAATAGTTTGGCCAATGGAACTCTCACCAACTCGTTTATTGCAAGGTCAAGTTTTATTGGTGCAGACAGTTTGAACGAAATTTGTTAAAAACTTAAATGCTGGCCAACTCGTTTCTTCGAAACTTCAATTTTGACCAACTCGTTCATTGCAAGGTCAAGTTTTATTGGTGCAGACAATTTTGAATAAAATTTTTTTTAAACTTGACTTGCACCCCAATGCAATGTAATGGAACCCAACCCAATTCAACTTGAACGTGTTCTCTCTCAACGTCTCGATTAAAACCTCCCAAGTCCAAGGACCAAGGCGAATTGAAGAAATTGATAATCCAATGAAAAACTTGTTCAAGTTGAGTTTGTTGGAGTCAGATTTTGTTGGATTTTTTTTATGCAACAAGATTTCGACCTCACTGTTGTTTTGCTCAAATTCCATGTGTGATTAAAATTGAGTTTGTATGAAAATGAAAGCTCTTGTCATGATTGGTATGTTTAGGGTTACGACCGAAGTAAATGTTAGATTAATGTTGATAACATTCAAGAGGAATCCAATACAGCCCAACCCTAGAGTAATCCAAATAATTTAAGTCAAAAATAATTGAGTTTGTATAAAAATGGAAGCTTCGGTCATTTTTGGTATGTGTATGGTTACCACTGAAGCAATTGTCAGATTAACTGCCAACTACCAACTCGACCTAACCCGACTTCAGATAACCCACTCATTGTGTGCCAAATAATTTAAATAAAAAATCATAATAAACGAGTTTCTGCAAAAATGGAAACTTCTGTATTCATTGGTATGTTTACGGTTACTACCGAAGTAAACGTCAAATTAATGTTTAGAAAATTCAAGACCAACTCGACCAAACTCAATTTCAATCGAGAATCAAAATAATCCCAAACCAACCCAACCCCATATAATAAATAATCAAGTTTCTGTGAGAATGGAACCTTCTGTCATCTTTGGTATGTTTAAAAATCAGCCAGCCTTGGCTTCTGGTCTCTCCAGATCTGCTTCTGCACGTTTCGTTTCTTAACATCAACAGCTGCTCAATATTTTGTTTTGAAAATGGTTCAAAATGTTAGTTTTAAATCCAATTTCCTTCTCATCTCTCTCTAAGTCGCTCTATTACAACATCAAGTGGCGTCTCATTTTTATATTCCAATAGCCGATCTTCATTTAAATATTTTTGTGTGACTGATGGATCAGGGTACGTTTCCAAAGCTTCCAACTTAAGCAAATTAATTCTTTAGAACCTACTTTCTACTTTGACTAGGAATCAAATCGAAGTAGCTTTCCTGTAGGTAATAAAGTCATTCGGAGCGAGTTATCTCAATCGAAAACACAATTATGTTCGATTTACCGGACGGCGACGAGATGGACATCTTCGTATATTCTAATGATTTGATTTTTGCTTTCAACCGTTATAATTACTGTTATAAGTAATATATGTATTTAATATTAATTTCACGCACTTTTTGTCCACATTTACGAATTTTTTGTTGTATAATAATTGACGAACTTGATGATGATGATTGTGCTTCAAGAGTCATAGAGATTTGTATGTGTGTAGATGCACATTCCACGAACCAGAGATAATATTTTTTTTTCTGATCAATGAAGCGTTGCGAGCTTCGTTGTCTGCTAGGCGAAATTTGCAGATATTTTTTTATAATTCGCTTCAACGTGCTGAGGAGAATTTCACGTCGAAAGTTGTTTGAAATTCGGTGAAAAGAATCTACACAACATTTTGCGAAATTTCATTGATGTCATTTAAGTTTTGTGATTAATATTCACGGACGACTATGAAACTCTAGAGCACTATTTATTTTTAAATTGTGGGTTTCAAGAGATCAACCGACACATACACATTGTTGTTCAGAAACGCACATTATTTTTCTATTTACTATGCTTAGATGTATTTGCAAATTTTAATACATCAGCACATCCATAATTTGGTTTCTGTACTTTTTTGTCAGCATGAACTATATGGATTTTGCGGCTTAATTTTGATTGTAAACGCTGATGTAATGCATTGTTTCGATGTTTTCGATTGCGTTGTGATTTTTTTCTTTCCTAAATTTTTACCCGTTCAAGGATAAAGCGTTTATCCAAGAGAATTGAAATGTCCCTAATTAATATTTTATTCTATTTAATACATTCTAACCGGTTTAAATTGTTTTAATTGCGTTTTTTCGTTACGAGAGTTTCATCAACATTTTGTTATTACTTATGTTATTAATTGTACACTACTGCATCTCTGAATTTAGAATAATGACTCGGTTCATATCGACCCAATGACTACAAGTACCCAGTAAATACGAAAGGAACATCAGGGTCAAGTTACCTTTCACAGCCAAACATTCTTTGATCGTCACTGGTATTCCGAACAAGGGACGTTTTTCCGCCAAGTCGTCCAGGTTCGTGGCATTTTTCAAAAAATCGTCCACTTTCCTCGCATCGGCCAGCGCATCTGCGAACCTGTCCTCTACGATTGCATTGACGACGGGGTTCACATCCTTTATTCGCTTGATGTACGCTTTGATTAATTCTTCGCTCGTTATCTGAAAGATAATTGGTCAATTGGATTGTGAAGTGCATGCCCGGGTGGGGGGCACATACATACAAATTGTAAGTAGTAAACATTGTAAAAACATAGATCTCTGACATAATCCCGTTGACCTTATTGAGATGTGAACCCGTGACCTTTGGATTAGACTACACTAATAGAAATTGCAACCATTTAACTTCTTTGAAACGAATTAATTTTGTATAAATTTGTTAGTTATATAGCTAATTCAAATGATTGTATTTAAGGTAAATTTTTTACAACAATATAAATAAATAAATTTTAATGAACAGAAAAATGCGATATAAATAAATAAAAATAATTCAAATCTATAAAAACTGATCTGCGATAAACGATAAGGAAAAACAAGGAAGATGTCGATTAAAAACTAAAGGAATAAATATTTGAAAGACACGAAAGCTAATTTACGTGAACCGAAAAATAACAATTTAGCTTCGTTATTTTTTGGAATTATAGCGAAAAGCATTTTCAAAAATTTTTGTAAAAAACTCCAACGATTTTTGATAAGCGACGCGATCATCCTTACGACCACTCAGTCATTCACTCCACTCACCTCTTTGTTCCTAATTTTCGCCGCCAGAACCGTCGCGCTCAGCTTCAACGTGGGGTCCTCGCATTGCGACACTCGCACCTTGGGACCGTCTCCGCGGAAAAACCACTTGAAAAACAATATCACCGAGTGCACCGCGAGCAACAGCAGCGCAGATGATCTTATTAGGACGTCCATCGCGCAATTTTTCCGCTCGTGTCAACCTACATTCGTAATTCGTTCCATCGCCGCTCTTGGATGGTAAACAGCGATAAGCGAGATACTCGTTATCAACCGCTGTCGCACATTCGGTCGCATTTCGCCTCGGTTCTATTTTCGTCCGTCGCGAATTTTGAATTTCATGCTAATCCACGCTCGAGTGCGCGCCGAGGTGACGCAACTGCAATTATCGAATCCGCGTGCATGCAATCGGAGAGGTCAGGCCAGGGCTAAATTCTTAAAATTATTTATGGACGACGGTTCTCGGTAATCGAACGGGCTTATCATCGAATAAATAATTGAATCTGAGCGTAAACAACGTGTACTTGTGGATCGTTCAGATCGAGAGATTACGGTCTTAATCTGCGAGGTGGATATGTAATTGAAAGTGCGTAATCTCGTTCGCTTGTTAAGTGACGTGTTGGTTTTTATTTCCCACTATTACTCAATTACCTCCATATATAATTACCAGTGATAATCTAAAGCTCCCTTAATTCGTCAATTTCTTTAATCGTCCCCCAGTAATGATTTGATGGGAAACATATGACGACGTCACTCCTGGAGAGTTTGAAAGTTGTCCACCTTCAAATGCTCTCGTTTCTTCGTTTTTTATTCATCTCTGACATTTTGATCTGTCTCGACAAGCTCTGGTCATAATTTCTACTATATTTGGTCATCCTCTCATAATTTTCCCCACCCAAATCCAATCCAAAGTATTTTTCAAAATCCTCTGGCTTCTTCCCTCTTATAATTTATTCTCTGTTTCATTCTTAAATAATTAGGTACATCTTTGTATGTATACATGAGCCTTTTCGCCACCAAATGTTGTCCCACTCTCCTACGCCCCCCCCCCCCATTTAATTTACTGATTGATATTTTTTTTCTTAATCACAATCTACATCTTCCTCAATGACATCTATTAGTTTAATCGTCCTCTAGAAATTATTTCATGACCAACTTCTAGTCATGTCACACCTAGAATGCTTTCACGTTTAAGTTTCTTTCATTTGCATCAGATTTTAGTATGGTCCCCTTTTCCTCGTCTGTGAAATTCGACATCGAACTTGAAACCACTCTTCGTTCCTTTTTCTCAAACCAAACCAAACCCAAACCCAACCCAAATCACCCCAATCCAATCCAACCCAACCAAAGCCAATCCAACCCAGCCCAACGCATTTAGTACTTCCCTAATTTGCAATATCCGCAGCTTCACCTAATTCTCTCGCCAGATCTTACTTTTAAGGCTTCGTGTTCGTACTTCTTTCTTATACTCTTAGTTATTAGATAGATATAGTTATTAGATAACCATCAAGTTTTTTAGTGACCAGAAAATATAAGTTAAACGACGAGGAAACTCTTCGCTCCGGTCTTGAATTTGCGCGTCAGATTTTTTTCAGCAGCTTCAATATTACGGGAAGCTCAAAAGCTCCCCCTTTTTCTAAACATTTGTGTAATATTTCCTCAAGTTTTTTCACCATCTCGTATATTAGACTTTTTCGATGATATAGTCTGTGACCCAGACACAATACAGGAGATCATGTGGTAGGTTCAAAATGAAATAAAATAATTTAAATGAAACAAGAGATAAACTAAACAGGATATACAGATCCAGTCCAATACAATATAATCCAACCCAAAACAATTAACCGAAACCAACCCAACTCGATCCAATCCAACCCAACCCAACCCAACCAAACCAAACCAAATCAAACCAAACCAAACCAAACCAAACCAAACCAAACCAAACCAAACCAAACCAAACCAAACCAAACCAAACCAAACCAAACCAAACCCAATCAAACTCAACTCAGGCAAAGTCAACCCAATCCAACTTGACCCAACTTAATCTAACTCAACCCAATCCAATCAGATAGAAGGTAACGTCGAAATCTTCGACGTCTCTGCAAGAACGAATTGTTTGGATTAAAATTTGAAACTGTGGCGAGGAACGTTGAAAAATTCATCACACTTCAAGAACTAATAGAACTGTTTTTGTTCCAATGGATTTATTTATGTCGATTGGGCTTGTCTTCGTCTTCTTGCATTGGGTTTATTTGGTCGGATTCGCTGGTGCCTGGCTCGATTGGTTGACGTCATCGGCCATTTTTGATGTAGGATTCGTGAAAATGTTTCCAGTCAAAGCCAATTCGACGAAATGCTCGACGTCCCAATCCAATTCGATGAAGTGCACGTCGATCAAATCGAACCCAAAAGTTAACTGGACCAGACTCGAGTGAACAAATGCTAAATAATGGCGGGTAACATTGAAGATCTTAAGTTTGACGTTTGGATTGGTTTGCTTTTGTTGGATTGATTTGTTCCTGTTGTGCATTAAGGATACAAAAAATAACCACAGCCATCTAACCCGACGAAAAGTTTATCCTTTATTCCAAAAATTGACTACATCGACTTCCCTTTGGTTGATCCCTAGATTTGATCGTTAAATTGAATTTAATCTTCTAGTTGACTTCGACCCTTGTTCGATGATTGGTGGTGCACTTTTACGATTCATCGGCGATTAACTGACGACAATTTTGCAGTTCGGGTTCTGGTTCCCAGTCCTGGGTTTAATTTCTTTCGATTGGGTTTACTTTCTTGAACGAGATTTATTTTTGTTATATTGGATTTTGTTTTGTTGTTGTTTTATTCATTTCCGTTTTGTTTAATGGACCTAGCTTGCTTTTAATAGGGTGGTTGCCTTTACATTAGATTATTTTTTTTCGCTTGGAATAGATTTACTGTTGTTGGTTTCGGTTTACTTTCTTTGGATTGGGCTTATCATCAATTGGGTTGGGTTGTGTCGACTTGGGTTGGGTCGTCTTTAATTGGGTTAACTTTCATTGGATTGGATTTGGATCCAATGGTCACAACATAGGAGTTCATGAAGTAGGTTCAAGGGAAATAAAATGGATCAAGAAAAATATATTGTTATTTTTTTTCTAAGCATGTGTGTAATATTCTTTTAAAGTCTCAGAATTGATTTCATGGGAAATAGTCGCCGGCATGATCATTTGTGCCCCCCCCCCCCCCCTCTCATCTCTTCTGTTCGCACTTTAAGGTTCTTCTTCACTACGTTTATCATTTTTTATATAATTTTTCCCCAACCCAACATGACGTCATTATTCCACAATTATTCCTTCTAAAGTCAACCTAGTTGTCTTACCAGCTCTTTTCCAGTCTTGCTCCATTATTTACATATCCATATGTGTAAATGTGTAAATCTTTTCTCCAGTTCGACATTCACACACGTTTTTAAAGATTTTCGTGGAACTCATAAATCAATCATTATAATGTATAAAACGGATCATCCATTGGTACGTTTCTTCTCAAATTTTTCCACAACCCAATCCCATTCAACTGATTTATTTTGTATCATTTTCCAGCCACGTCTTCTTAGTCTCATTCTTCGACCAATTTATATGTTTTAAGTGTTTCGCAATGTTGATAATAAAGCCATTTCTGTTTCTATTCTAATGCGTTTTAATTGCTTCTTCTACTTTGGATCAATTTTGTCAAAGGAATTGTACTTCTTGGTAAATTTTTTAGGCTTATCAAGAAAAAATTTAAAGGGAAGAGATGTGAGGACAGATTGTTCAAAACATTAAGGACACGTGTTGAAATGCTAATTTCTATTTTATTTGCAAAGTAACAAACGAAAAAAAAAATTAAGAAACCGGCTGCCAACCTCCGAAATATTTCGACAATTCTTCAGCAACGGCCAAGCATAACCTATCATTGTTTGGACCGGCCACGACCTGCGAAAAACATCTTTAATAAGTCAAACTCGTTAGCAAACTTGTTTTTACCTGTATTCCAATTGGAAGCCCTTTTTTATTAAACCCTGCAGGAACGCAGGTGGCAGGAAGTCCCAATATGTTTATTATGGCGGTGAACCTCGTTTTGGGCATGGCGGCGATGAACTGGCCATGCTTGTCGGCGCACGTCGGCCAACCCGGATACAAAAGCACGCCGCGTTCGCCCAACTTATCCTGGAAATGATTAACATAAATTTTTTAATCGCAAATTCAATTTATTTTATTAATCTCACACTCATTTGTTGCTTGTACTCTTTGGCCATGTTCTGGTACCTTATCCTATCGCTTTCGGGAACCATGAACTTCCGTCGACTCAACGTCGTGAAAAGCAACGTCTCCCAAGTGAATATGGATTTTCCGACGGTTTTCTTCAAAAGTTCTTTGCCCAAGCCGTATTTGATCTGCGAAGATAAGAGTCGTGCATGCGAACTTTGCTAATCGGCAATGAAATTCTTTTGGTTTAGTATCACCATACCTCAGATTCGGTGAGAACGTCCGCCGGCGGATCGAAGCTCATTGCCAAAGCGCTCGAGATCTCCATGGAATATCCCATCTCTTCGAATTTGTGATCGCTGATTTCGCAGCTGAAGTTGTCTTGAAGGTAGTTGGCCGCCTGTTCGATGGCGCTCTTCAAATCGGGTTCGACCTTGGGAAGCCCGAAGTCTTGGTAGCTGTCCACCATGTAATACACGGTCAGTTTGCTCAAGTCCACCTGGAATTTGGCGTTGTAATGGAGGAGGAATAATTTGGGCGGAGAATACCTTTTGATCCAGTTGCAATAGCTCGGCTTTGTCTTTTTTGACTAAAATTTTGAAGACCAACTTCAGGTCTTCAACGTAACGGGTCATTGGACCAACGACTAGATTGTCGTAGAAGGTGGGGTCTGAAGATTCTGGGAAACTGCCTAGTGCCGATACGGTACCTAAAATAATTCGACGTTAGTGGTTAGGAGAGGTTATCTTTGAAATAAATTGTTGAAGGCATTAAACTCTTCAATTCTCATTTAGGAGAAAGTGGCATTTTCTTAATCACATTGGTACTAAAGTTTGGTCTGCTTTTCTTTGAAGTCTTTTATAATTGAATCAAATTTTGTCTCAACCCAAATCAATTCCCAAGATACTTTTCCAATGGTATTTTTGACCTTCTCCCTGCCAATTAATAACAACGTTGAAGTTGAAAAATTGGTAGAAATTGAAAACTGGATCATAAGCTGATTTTGAAAAATAAGATCAACCCAGCCCAACCCAACCCAATTATTAATATACTTTTTCTATTGCTTTGGAGGAGTACTTCCTCCCAATTAATAACAACGTTGGCGTTAAAAATGTTTCAGAAATTGAAAAACTTTTATCAAATTATAGTAATTGGTTCCAAAAGGATGGATTATAGAAATGACGAAAATTAAATCAAATTCCCCGGTTGAAGATAAGGCAGGCAAGTTGAAAACTGAGCATGACTATTGAAAATAAAGTCATAAGTGTCAGGGATTTAAAAATATGCATTGGGGTTATTTTCAAGTTAACTTTTATTTACGAATTTGCTTCCATCAAAATCTTTATCAACTTCAGGGACACATTCTCAAATTTTATGCCTAATTTTTTGTTGGGTCAACTTGTATGTAATTAATGATCATCGTCAGTTTCAATTTTTTGCACCACCTTCAAACTCAGTGATTTTGCAATCAAATATTTCTTCAGCTACTGTCATAATTCAAATTTGAAAAATAAGTTGAAACAGTTTGACGTCAGGGGTCGTCAAACTGTTCCAATTTATTCTTAATGTTTGACGTCGTTTTCAACCCCATTCTTGGCAGTGTTTCCAACTCAACCCAACACCACTCTCGGCGGTATGTCAAATAATATTGGAGTTGGAAATAATGCCAGAGTGAAGTTGGGTCGGGTTGAGTTACCAATATTTCTATAACCAAGTCATTACGTTTCTTTAATTTATCTCCATAAATTATTTTCACTCATAGTGGATTCACAATTATATTTTAAAATTGACTACTCAACTATCAACTCTTTTAAATTAATTGAATTTTGATTTAACATTAACTTAGCTTCATGAATCATCTAAAATTGGTTGGGTTGGGTTCGGTTGATTGGATTTGGTTGGGTTGATTCGTTCAATTCCTTACCGATTAAAGGTCATACGTTTAACTTTTAACAATTTGTAGAATTTATATAACTTTTAAAGCCAAATAATTGATGGATGTCTTGTTGAATTTATATTCCATGTCATCTTTCAACTTCTGACATTGTTTTCAACCAGTATTATAATCAACTGTTTTAGTAATTCCAGTTTGACTTCTGATGTGAATTTTAATTAAATTCGACACTTTTCTTTGAGTTTGCAACTAATCCCCTGGAATTATTTTCAACCCAATCGAAGCCAATTTCAATTTCAGTGACGACATTATTTAATTTTTTTTATTTATAACATTCAGCCCAATTTTAACAAACACCAAGATGAGTTAGTTGGAAGTAATTGCTGAGTTGCAAATAGTGTCGTGTTGCTGTTAGTGGGGTTGAGTTGGTTTAGGTTGGGTTGCATATCAACTTTTGATTTCGATTTAGAACTAACGAGTTATTTCTACGGTCACATTGTTATTTTCGCGATCATCTATTGGATTTCTGCGTTATTTCCAAATTAATTTCCATTTCTAAAGCTTTGTTCAACCCTCAATGCTTTTGAGTTAATGGAGTCCTGGTCGTTTAAAAAATTATTTTAAAATTGTTGTTAAATGTGGATTGGATCGAGTTAAGTTGATTTGGGTTGGGTTGGGTTGGGTTGGATTGATTTGGGTTGGGTTGAGTTAAATCCCAACTTTTCAATATCAAAATTTCACAACCAGTGATGTTTTTTGCAACGATATCCTTTCCACATCTTTCCATTATTTTATTTACGACGTCATGTCAAATATTGTCCAATTAACTGCCTGTGATGTTACTGTCAACAAATCCTCTCTTTAAACCCTTGATAATCTTCGCCAATCATGGCTGAGTTGCCAACTACACTTTTGTGTTTTTGTGTAAATCAATTTTTCAATGCATCTATCAACTCTTGACATTTATTTTAATTGTAACCTTTAACTTTTTGCATTTGCCTTGATGAACTTTCTCGTATAAAATTCGGCAAGAAGGATAGCTCGTGAAACGGATCCACCATTTGAAATTTTGACACTTATGTATGTTAAAATTGAAATTTTGGGTTGGGTTGGGTTTGGTTGTTTCAGGTTGGGTTGGGTTGGGTTGTTTAAGTTCTTCATTTGCCTTTTCCTCTAAAATCAATTATTAGTAACACAAGATTTATTGTTGGTGAATCTTCCATAAAAAATTATGAAAATTTTTCATGATCTATCCCTCCTTAATCAGATCTTTTCATTAAAATAAAAAGGGCTCTGAAAGCGTTCCTTTTCTGAAATTTTTCAAACATTTCTGCTTGTTGCTTTTTTTAAATTTGAATTTGTCTTTCTCGTTTAAAATTTTCGAAGAAGGTATGGGTCGTCTAGTTGATCCACCATTTGAAATTTTGAAGACCTCTTAAGAGACTTTTTGTCGAATATTTTACGAAACTATTGTCCGTCAAAATTAATTTTTTTAAGAAGTTTTGAGACGTTTTCTACTAAAATTTTGAAAGCCTATTGAAAAACAATTAAAATTAATTATTATTTTTAAAACATTTATCATTGGCGAATCTTCCATTTAAAATTATGAAGGCCTCTCAAGGAATTGACCACGGAATCCAAATGGAACTTTCATTTAAATTATTAAAATTACCTGACGTGGCTTTGTGACCAAACACCCCGTTAAAGGCACACGGTATCCGAATCGAACCGGCGATGTCCGATCCTATCCCGATTATCGAAGCCCCTGCACCTAACAACGCCCCCTACAACACCACATAATAACATAACAGGGGCAAACCACAAAATTAAAAAATTAAATACCTCTCCTCCGGAGGACCCCCCACAGGATCGCCTGGTGTCATACGGATTGTTGGTACGTCCGATGATGTTATTGTCGGTTTGCGTGGACGTGCAGTACTCAGGTGTGGCCGAAACTAGCAGAGGAATGGCCCCGGCGTCCTTCATAAGAACAACTGCATCGGCGTCCTCCGTGGCTTTGATTCCTTCCCTGGTTTTCGAACAACCAGTGAAACTGAGACCTGGGAAGTAAATCAAAACACTTTTTGATAATTTACCAATCTTGACGTTTAAAACTTTTTTTTGAGAATTTTTGACAATTTTTTTTTTCTTTTTTGACCATTTTGACAGTTTGTGCATTCAGGAAATTGTTTCTTCGGCATTGTTTCAGTTCTCGCGTATTCAACAAGTCACAGTTTATCATTTTTTTTCAAATAAATGTTTTTGATGTTCAATTTTTTGCGTTGATATTTTGCATTTTTGATCTTGTTGTTGGCAATTTTTCATTTTCATTGTTTGCAGTTTGACTTTTATACTGTCTTATATTTTTATCAATTTGGACAACTATGGTATTTTGTTCTTTTTGGCAATTTTAAGATTGATTGATATTTTTTCAATTTTTAATGTCGATTGTGTACATTTCTTATCTTGTATAAATTTTTATGCGTTTTTGTCAATTATGACATTCCATATTTTCTGAATTTCTGCAGTTTCATGAATTGATATTTTTTGTTTATTTTTTTCTGGCTATTTTGACAATTGTGGTTCGTTTATTTTTTCATTTTCGGAATATTTGTCAAATTTGTGATAATTGGTATTTTGTATTATTTAACAATTTCATTTTTGATATTTATGAGATTTTTCTGATCGTGGCAATTTAATTTAATTTAATTTAAATTCGTCACCTTTCAGCGCCAGACATTCCTTAATCGTCACCGGAATTCCCAACAACGGTTTCTTCTTCGCGAGATCGTCCTTGTCGAACTTGTTCTGCAAAAACTGGTCGATTTTCCTGGCGTCCTCGACGGCATCGGCGAATCGATCTTCCACGACCGCGTTGATTATCGGATTCACTTCGTTTATGCGCTTGATGTACGCCTTCACCAGCTCCTCGCTGGTTATCTGAAAAATTGGCAACGTTCTCGACTTTACTGGCACGACGCGTCGATAAGATTCGGGGAACTTTGAACCGGCACCGTGCGTAAATATAAAACGGACGAATTTGTGTAAAAGTCGATGGTCGTGAATTTATTTATTTAAATCAATAATTAAAATTAACTCGGTTGTGGACTAACCTGTTTCGTTCGTATTTTCTCGGACAGCTTGGTCGCGCTGATGTTCAACAGCGGGTCGCCAGCCGCGGGGATCTTCAGCTTTTCCGGCGACTTTTTAAACACGAACGATATAACGTTCCCGGTCCATTGTACCAGGAACAGGATTTGGACGGAGAGTCTGGAGAGCAAGTTCATTATTCTAGCTAGCTCGCATAAATAATTATGCAATATTGTAACGGAGTGGGACTTATCGTGTACGTGTTTACGTTTCGACTGGCACAATCTATAAATATTTGTGTACTTTCACGTATAATAATTTTGGCGGATTCAAATGTTATCGATTTTAATTAATTTGTGGTTTAAATGTACCCACTCGTGTACGCTCACAATTGGTGATGTGCTGTGTCGACGCAATTACGCAGTCATATTTATTCTAATAATTATTTTAATTGGCACCTTGAACATTCGTCGGATTGACGTATTTACGTATTTTTGTGTTGGGGACATGCAATATTGCAACATTGCATGTATATGTTAACAATAAAATATGCAATAAAAAATAAAAAATACGTTTTATTTTAATTATCTGCCTGACAATCAAAGAATTGTTACAAAAACACAGTTTAACAACCAAATATAACTACCAGCTAAATAAAAAAAAAACACTCCAAATACATTCGTGCTAACATCAAAAATGACGTTTTATTGCGAACTACAAAAATAATATCAAAACATCATAAGAAAATTTTAAAACTGAAAGTAAACTCGAGCGAATGGATTGCATTGAAAAAGAAGCGAAGTTACTGGCAACTGTTTATGCAGTCGTAGTCGGAAATTAGGACAAGACGGAAGTGAGTCTCAATAGGCCTCGTAGGAAAGATTCTCGCACTGACATCTAGAACTCCGTGGTTTTCTTTGTTAAATTATTTTGGCTTGGGTGTTTGACAGCTTGATCAACTCAACCCAACCCGAAACATTTTAACAAAAAAAAAAAACGACCCGATGCACTACTATATCAGAACAGCTGCACCACGAAACGTCAGCTGTCAAGACAACAAGACAGTTAAGTCGAAATTTAATATTAAATCCAAAATGGTACAATGTTAATCATGCGTGTGAAAATACTGAAATGACTAGTTCCTGATTAATTTGGTTGATTGATTTTTTAATTTGGATTGGTGATGGTTTCGTTCTACTGATGACCTACTCCTTCAAAATCAACTCAATTTGTGAATAAAATTAGTGCGCTGACCAATATTGCAAAAAAGAATCAAGCAAGTTATGAAAGTTATGTAAAATACAACAAAGAAATTATGGTAGACTCCCCCCCACAAATAACCGATGACCTACTCCTTCAATATCAATTCCATTTGTGAATAAAATTAGTGCGCTGACCAATATTGCAAAAAGAATCAAGCAAGTTGAAAGTTATGTAAAATACAACAAAGAAATTTGCTATACCCCCCCCCCCCAACCGGGGGGGGGGGGGGGTATAGCAATTCAATTAAATATTATTATTTATTATATGTATTTATCAGTAAATTACATGTAAAATTGTTTAAATTAAAAAAAAGGTTTGTTTTCTTTAAAATTATCATAAACGTGGGCGAGGTATGGGGGGGGGGCATTCAAAAATTATAAAATTTTCAAAATACAAAGAATTACGACAATTGAGTCGTAATTACCCAAACCGCTTCGGAAAATTCTGAAAATTCCAAAAAACTATACAATTTCAATAATTGAAGATTTTCAAATGACTTTACTAACAAAATTTTCAAAAAATCGAATAATTAAACGGACAAAATTTTGTTATTGAGGTTTTTTGAAAATCTTCAATTATTGAAATAATATACTTTCTTGCAATTTACAGAAGGTTAAAAAAGGAAAAACCTGTCTCTTATTGACGAGTTCGCGAAAAGAACGAAACGATATCGTCAAGGAGTCCAAACTATTTTTGATGTCCTTATCAAATCTGTATCAATAATTGTTAATCGAATATTGTTGCATGATTTAAGCCATTTTAAACGAACACAATGAATGACAACGAATTTATTATATTTTTACCTCGAATTACTACAACAATGTTCAAGAATAATTTAGTTAAAAATCAGTGCAGTGATTTATACTAAATATAAATTAATATAAATTTAAATACGAAATATTTAGGTGTTCAAAATATATTGAAAAATAAAAATGTGTGTTTTATCGACATTTCGTGGAAGCAGCCAATTAAAGCGACATTTTTTAAGATAATGCGATAAAATTCTGGACGTTAAAAATCGCATCGTTTGCTATTGCATTTTAAAAAGAGTGGTCAGTTACGTTGCTCATAAACATTTGGCAATTATGTGACAACACACCAACATCTCACCACTCAAAATTTGCAAGCAGTAACCACGTGGTTTTGACCAACGTATAGCTAGAAATCATTTAGATATTTTCTCTTACGGAACCACAAAATTTGTTGAACGAAAACTTAACATATTTAAATAATTTAAAAAGCGATTGACGATCAAACATGCTTTGAGGTTATTATGTAAGTTGTAATTGTAGGACTGTATTTCAATACTGTTTGCTTTTAATTAAGGGTTGGGTTTAGGCGGCTTGGGTTGGGTTGGTCTTTTTAATTAAATTGTGTTATATCGCTCTTGATATTTGTTTGCATATTAAATTATTTTATTTGGTACTCAGTGGTTTATATTTCGAGACATTCATTTTGACAATTTATTGTTTGCATTGCATTGTTCTCATGCATTTCGTGGACTTTTTCAGGAGCTAGCCTACTACAATAAGTCACATTGAATTTTCTCAGCGTAAAATCCCCAAAACGTTACTTGATGGCAAGAATTAATTATTTTTCTTGTATATTTTAATTTTCTTCTCAATTTTTATTTACTTCAATAGCTACTCTGTCTCATCAAGCTTTGCGTTCAATCGAATTCCATCACTAATTACTTTGGATTTCAAGCTTTTTGTAATTTTCATTCGATTTTTTCTCTTAGGGTTTTGTTTTTTTATTTAATTAATTTTTAAAATGGTTAGATAAATTTTATTGATTTATTTCGTACCCAACACAACCCAACCAGTTGAAAACAATACAACCTGATCCCACCGGACACAACCCAACCTAATCTAATCCAACCCAATACATGATCGAACCTGGCCCAACCCAACCTAACCTGAACCAACACAACCTGACTTGATCCGACCCAACCTAACTTGATCCAACCCAATCATCTGGTCCAACCAGACCTAATCCAACCCAACAGATCCGGATCGAGGATGAGGTGAGCGCGAAAAAAATATGAAATGATCATTTTAACAATCCAGTTGAATAAAAGTCTTGTGTAATTAAATTAAATTGATGGAGAACAACAATATAGCATTTTTTTATATCTCACATCAATGCCCTTAAACTTATTTTAACTCACTTGCAGATAATCCCTCGGACATCATCTGTAGATAATTTTTCACTCTCACATTATCTAACTGACAAACTAAATCAATCGAAATTTTCTGATTGTAAAGCAATGAGTTAAAAACGACATATAATTCAAAACGATTTACATTTTTTATTATTGTGTACTTTCATACAGGCTGTGAATTTGAAACGAGTATCGATAAACTTATAAAAATAAGTGCAGCTAATGGTAACTCGTCAATAATATATCTCCACCCCTCCACCCAGTTCCCCAGCTAACTTTTTAATAATACACCTACAATAAAAACTGCCCTCGTCGAAATTACAGAACATTTCCTGTCACCGCTTCCTATTGATTAACGGCGGCAAAAACTGCCCTGAATCTCAGTCACGTCCCTTTTGATCTCACGTAGACGCGCATCAAACTTTCACGGCGAAGAAGTTCCTCATCGAATTTTCATGAAATCGTGATTTATCGCCATTCGAAATGTTGCGCTTCGTCGTGCACGTTTTCCTGTGGACGACCGTGAAACTCTTCGAGATCGCTTACTGGCCCATTAAGGCGATGATTAAGCTGCGAAGGCCGAAACGTTGCCAGCCCATCACGAACCCATTGTTGCTAATTCCAGCGATCGACTTGGCCGAAGCCATCCGAAACAAACAGGTACGATCCAATTTCATTTTTTTCTTTTTATTTCTCCCAATTTTAGATTTCGAGCGAAACGATCGTAAAAGCCTACATCGAACGAATCAAAGAAGTCAATCCGGTTTTGAACGCCGTGGTCGATGACAGATTCGGCTCCGCGATCCAAGAAGCCAAAGGCGTGGATTTAAATTTAAAACACACCGATCTCACGGTGGATGAAATAAAACGTAAGCACCCGTTGTTAGGGGTACCGGTGACCGTCAAAGAGAGCATCGCGTGCCAAGGACTCAGTTTTAACGCCGGTATCACCGGATCTGCTAGAAAAAACGCCGTCGAAGACGCCGACGTTGTTAAGTTGATCAAACAAGCGGGGGGTGTTCCGATCTTGGTGTCGAACACACCGGAATTTTGCATGAGCTGGGAGACTGTGAATAAGTATACGGGGACCACGCGTAACCCGTACGATACTCGAAGAACGTGCGGGGGATCATCAGGAGGGGAGGTTCGTTGATTTATGTGAAAGGTGCTTGGTTTGTAAGGGGTTTTTTCAGGCCGTGCTTTTGGCGTCGGGCGCGTCGGTGGTTGGTGTGGGATCCGACGTTTGCGGGTCGTTGAGGCTGCCTCCGAGCTTTTGCGGAGTTTATGGTCATAAGCCTTCGCCTGGTGTTGTCTCGAACGAGGGTAACATACCGTCGTGTAAGAGCAAGGAGGTTTGGAATTATGTTTTGGCGACGGGGCCGATGTCGCGGTATGCTGTTGACTTGCAGTTGATGCTTGGGGTGATGGCTAGGCCTGAGGCGAAACATTTGCTGCGATTGAAGGAGGAGGTAAGGACTATTTCCAAAAATTGCCAATGCAATCAAACTTAACCCAACCCAGCTCAACCATATCCGACACGATTCAACACAACCAAACCCAACAAACTTTTTCGATTGGATATTTGAAATTTCCAGGATTTTGGTGATCATAGCTTTGAATGGAAGTAAAAACTAAATGTCACACATTTGTCTTTGCAATGGCAAATAGTTCAAAGTATTGCAAGAAAACCATAAATAGATTACAAGTTGGACACAACTGCGGCCCTACGTAGTTCATATTCAACCAGTATAGGGTGTCTGCTACATCCATCAGTTTCTTACTGGTCTCTCTTTTCATGAGCATCTCAGTCCTCTGGTTGGATATCTGAGTCCTGTTTCGTAATGAAGACGTGGTCTTGGATTCAGTGTCCTTTTCAAAATTATTTTGAGCATCATATAGTTCTAGTTAAATTACCCTTCTCAGTTCTTTTCTCCATACTCATTTATCGTGCTCAATTTTCATAATAACTTCCTATGGTCGAGTTTTTTTTTTTCAAGATACACGTCCTATACTTATAATGACAGTGCCTCCGATTTCGACGAACTTCATTCTTCTCCCAGCCTCGTTATTACCCAAGTTCACAACCCAACGTAACCCAATTCAACCCAACCCAACCCAAATCAACCCAACCCAACCCAACCCAACCCAGTCCGAAATTTGATTGATTGAATCTCCGACTTGCTCTACATCTAGATCGTGACATTAGATTAATTAAACGAATCTCGTCGTCTTGTAATACGCACTTAATTGACGGTTACCTCATTGCTACTTCGTTGAGTCGCGATGACACCAACATTCTGCGGAACTAATCATAATTTTGTTTATATGTGTCTAGGCATTACATTCCTCGACTTATTCCATAACTGCCTACAAGTGCATCGTGTTGCTTTCTAGGATTGAAAACGCAGCATCTCAATATTACTTTTTATTACCGTAAGGTGATCCATGGTTATCATGTTTCCAAAAAAAATTACTGCGTCAAACTCATTTATCAGAAAATGTAGTAGGAGTAGTTTTTAACAAGAAAATAAATTCGCATAGCAATTTAATGAAATTTAATGAAAATTGAATCACGTCAATTAACGAGAAACAATGACATGTAAAAATCATATTGAAAAAACACAAATTACCGAAGCAACGTAATTCCGTTTAAAAATCGCGGGTGTTAAATTTTACAAACATTTTCATTTCACTTTTCAGACTAATTGCATTCTCCTGAATTGCGATTACATTCATGGCAAGCCATAACAACATTGTTACAAGAAAACCTCTTCGCACCCTCCTATCCAATGTTCCCATTTGTCCCAGCCTTCTCCGTAGAACTCACAACTCTTCCATTTCTCATCCATCCGATATTTGTTTGCCTTCTCCCATTGATTGCATACGTCTCTGACTCATATTATTACATTTTTTGAACACATGTCGATGCAATTAAATCCTTAATCGCAAAATACGACCAATAAAATTAAACACAAAAATCTTTTTTTGACTTATAATTGAAATTAAGTTGGCCTCCCATAAGTTCAAAACAATTGGCGACGCGAAATATTTAAATCTGATTATGTTTACAAGTCCCCTAGGTTAAATAATCCATATATTCTAGATTTCTGTCTCTTGGTTTCATAATATTTTCTAAGCTGAATTATCAAAAAATATGCCATGGCTCATCATGTATTCATTTTTTTTATTGGTGCGACGTCATCGCAGAAAAGTGCGCGAATTTCCTGGTATTTTCTTGTTTCTAGAACGAAACGCGTTTCAATCAACGAAGCGGCGAAAGTGCGCGAGTACCCTATTATACTATTTCTTAGAACTGTTGCTATAGAATTTTTATGACCGTTGAAAATTTTTAACAATTTTTAACATAATACCGACTCAGAGTCTACGAAGATGAAAAATAACATGAATCGTTCTCATTGTCCCATTTTCTAGGTGGACGTGAAGAAATTGAAAATATTTTACATGGAATACGACGGCGGGTCCTATTTGACCCACACCGTCCACCCCGACGTAGTGGTCTCCATGCGAAAGCTAGCAAATCGCCTAAAAGTGGACGGATTTCAAATCAAAAACGTAAGTCGCAAAGCACAGTCGCAAAACTATCTTAACAGCCAAATTCAGGTGACCATCAAAAAAATGTCCGACTCCCCGGACCTGGCGTTCGTGCTTCTGCTCTGCATAAACGACATAGACGACGTCTTCGCGACCACCAACCGCGGCGTTTTGATCGAAACCTTAAAGACGTTGGTGTGCTCGTCGAACGTCCAGCCCACCTGCATACTGTTCAACGTGATCAGCCGCTTGGCCAAATGTCTGGCGTCGAAGGAACGCCTGGCCAAGCTGCAAAAACAAGTCGACGAGTTGAAGGCTCATTTTCGCGACATGTTGAAGGACGACGGGGTGTTTCTCTATCCAGCGTTTCCGAACGTCGCGCATTTCCACGGCGAAGTGTTGTCGAAAGCCTTGGACAGCAGTTACATGGCTATATTTAATGTGCTCGGACTTCCGGTCACTTCGTGCCCGATCGGGTTCGACTCCGATGGGATGCCGATCGGAATACAGGTTCGTGGGATTACTTTTTAATACTAATGACTTATATCTATGACAATTTGGATTTATTCAACTGGTCAACTCGGACAAACCCCAAAGTCCCACAATGAAAACTTTGATACAGTAATCTGAAGCAGTTTTTTTTTTCAGATTGTTGCCAATGCATACATGGACCACTTATGCTTTGCAATGGCGAAAACTGTTGAAGAGAAACTAGGTGGTTGGATTCCTCCAAAGTTCACGAAATGAACGAACCCAACCCAACCCAATTTCATGGAATTTGAGTCATCGAAAGGTTGCACCAATATTTATTGTGAATATCCGACAAGTCAAATAAAACACTGCGTCGATTAAGTCTACTTGATTACTCAAACTAATTCTTCGGGGATTATGCGCCTTCCTTTCTGTTGTAAGAAGGTGGTGGTACCCATCCTCCGAAAGCATTTTCCAAGGCTTTGGCGATGGAAATGCACAAATGGTCCATGTGGAAGTTTCCAACGATCTAAAAAATTGTAACAATGCATAGGTAACATGAGTGTCGTAATTTTTTTTATAAATTCAAAAACCAGAGCATTTACCTGTATTCCTATTGGTAATCCTTCGGTGTTAAAACCAATAGGGCATATGGTGACAGGGAACCCTAGGACGTTAAAAATCGCCATGTAACTGGTGTCGCACGTCTTCGAATACACCTCGTCGTGGAAATGGGCGACCGAAGGAAACGTCGGATAGAAGAAGACGCCGTCGTCTTTCAGCATGCCCTGGAAGGACTCCCTCAAGCTGGTGACTTCCGTTTCGATGTTGTCCAAGCGTTCCTTGCTGGTCAACGACGTGGCCAGGTAACTGATGACCTTGAATAGAATAGAAGTGGGTTGGACGCTGGAGTTGCAAACCATGGTCTTCAAAATTTCCACGAACACGTTCCTGTTCCCATCGTCGAAGACGGTATTGACGCCCTTTATGTTCAACAGCGGAAGAAACGCCAGGTCGATGGAATCTGACATTTCCTTGAAATTGGCCTTGGGTAGAACAACAATTAGAGATTGCAAGATGGCTGGGACACACAACCTTTTTCACTGTATACCCTTCGACTTTCAAATAATTCACGACCTTCCTCATCGCCTTGACGATGTCGCGTTGCACGAAGTGCGTCAACAACGACCCCCCGTCGTGCTCCATGTAGTAAATCTTGATTCGTTTCGGATCGATCTGGAAAGATTCGTTTAGCTCAACGATTTTTTTAAGGTGGGGTTTTGGGCCGACTATTTTGCGCAGTTTCAGTTTGCCCCTCTGCTCCGGTTCGACCATCACCCCCAGCAGGAGGGGTAAATCGACTGCGTAGCGCGTCATGGGTCCTGTGGAGAAGACGAAGTTCCACTCGTCGGTGCTGGTGGACGATGGGATGTTGCCGGAGTTGGAGACGACTCCAGGCGATGGCTTGTGGCCGAAAATTCCGCAGAAATGCGGCGGTAAACGCAAAGAACCTCCGACGTCCGATCCCACTCCAATGATCGATGCTGCCGACGCTAGAAGAGCGGCCTAAAATTTCTTTAGAAAATTATTTGATTGTCTTTTTTATTTATTTGGCAATTGCTTTTGAACGTTCTTGGGCAAATTTTTAATTAACATCAATTTGGACGAACCTTGAACCTTCGACCCTCTTGACATTTTATCAGAATTTAAAAAAGTTAGATATACCTCACCACCAGAAGATCCACCGCAAGTTCTTCTCGAATCGTACGGATTGACAGTGCGCCCAGTGTACTTATTCACAGTTTCCCAGTTCAAGCACCACTCCGGCGTGTTCGACTTAAGCAGGACGACAGCTCCGGCCTCCTTCACCCTTTTCACGGCCCCGGCGTCCTCGCCGGCGTTCCTCCTCCTGGGCCCCGTCATCCCCGCATTGAAACTGAAACCCTCCAAAGCGATGCTCTCTTTCACGGTAACCGGAACGCCCAGCAGCGGATACTTCTCTTCCAATTCGTCTTTGGACAGCTCCGTTTCCGCCAGGAACAAATCGACCCTCTTGGCGTCCTCCACGGCCGCCGCGAACCTATCCTCGACGACCGCGTTCAAAACCGGGTTCACCTCCTTCGCGCGTTTAACGTACGCCGCCACAATCGCCTCGCTGGATAACTGCAAGAGGACAATTGAATCAATTCAAGCTGATTGGGTTGGGTTAATTACGTCACGATTGCGAATTTGTGCGGCCAGGTTCGCCGCCGGGATCAGCAAAAGGTCGTCTCTGATGGGCGGGCAGCGCTTGGGCCTTCGCAGTTTTCGAAACTGTTTGATCGGCCAGAAGGTCCACTCGAATATCTTGGTGGCGAGCCAGAGGAGGGTGTGCACGAGGCAGCGCATCGTTGCGAAATCGCGGACGTTCGATGTTCCGCGACGTCTTGATTACAAAGGAAGCGGACATCAAAGGACCTCATGTTTAAATTACGTCGGTTATTTAACGTTGAGTTTAAAGCGGGTGGCGTCGTTGAATTATTTCGTCGAAGTAAATTGTTAGCTTGTCAAATATGACTGAAGGATAAAAATATGTTTATTTTATATTTTAATTCATCTGTCATGATCGACAAGATAACAATTTTCATTTTCAAATCACATTTGAACTTACTATAGGTTTTATTATCGACACATTTTTATTTTTTTGTACATAGAGGTATGCGGATATTTGTTTGACTGTTGAAGTGTTTGTGCTGACCTATAATTGGCGACAGGCTGTGCGAACGGTGAGTTTCTATCATAGATTTTTCCCTAAATCGCTTTAACATACCTGCTTTCGTTTAAAATACCTTGTTGGCCGCTAAGCCACACTCAGTCACAGGTAACATAAATAATAAAAAAAACAAATAAACAAATACAACTAATTTTAAATTAAATTGTATTTTTTTATATCCTTTTTTAAATACTATTAAAATCAAATGATTGTAATAATTAAAATTATTCCTACAATTATAACTAAAATAAAGTCAAATAATGTTTGATCGTCAATCCATTTTTGAATGATTCAGATATGTAGTTTTTATTAAATCCAATAGCTTCTACGAGGAAATTCTTTAAGCATTGTTGATTGTTTTCCTTGCACAAAAAGTTCCAAAAAATTCTGGTTTTGTAGGAAATGTTTAAAAATTCATCATCGCAATAATTTCTAGTCTTCTTGCTTGTGCCACTAGTTTTGAATGACATCGATCTGTCGTAATATGTGACATAATTGTCAGAGATAAGTTCACGAGCAACGTAACTGGCGACGTATTTTTCCATAAAATAGCAAAACGTGTCAATTCAAACGTCCATTTAATTTATCGGACCTTTCAAAAATTTTAATTATCTGCTTCGACAAAATGTCGTTAAAACACCCACTCTCATTTTTCCATGTAATTTAAACGTCTCAATCTTTCGTCTTTAAGTTTATGTTTACTTATAGTTATCGTACTTCACTGCACTGGTCTTAACATTGAAATAAAACGCAAATGAGAACAAAATATTGGGGGGGGGGGGGCAAACAATGGACTGTTGTTAATTGCACGTAAGGAATTAAAGAGGAACTAAGCTGAACTGGACCAAGCAAAAAACGAATGTAAAGCAAAGAAAACAAATTGGAAAAGTGAAGACGAATTGCAAACAAATTAAGTACAAATTAATGAATACGAACGAGTGAAGAAAACAAAAAAAAAATAATAAAACGTCGAAGAAATGAAAGTTCACGAAAGAAAAAGTGCTGGGGTTTTAGTCGATGTTCAAAGTAATTTTTAATCCATTGTTTTGGGGACAAACATGAATTTTTACTCTTTGCAATTTTTCAAAATTATTTTTTCAATTCACGTTTTTGACTAATTTAACATTTTTGGCAATTATTTCGTCGGGTTGTGTTAGGATTGGTTGGGTTGGGAAAACTCTTTAGTTTTGATTTTTTTTTACTATTTTTCATGATTTGAAAATGTTGGCGATTGCTGCATTTTTTTGGGCATTTGCGAAAAAATAACAAGTTGACAACTTTATACTTTTACATATTTTTTTACTTTCGACTAATTTTGGGGTTTGCGTAGTTCGACATTTTTGAAAAGTTTGAAATGTTCGCGAAATTGCAATAGTTTTCAGATTTTTGATATAAATTACAAATAATTATATAACATAAAATTTAAAATTAATGCGACTCATTTACCAATTCGTTCAAAATCATTTGATATTTACGACTAATTATTCACTACAAACACTTACAGGTAAATAATCGACTTGATTACTATTTCGATGCCCCCCGTACATCGACGGTAAAAGGATAATCAAAGGATCTGTTGGCAGTGATACCAACATGATTAAATCTGACCTAAATAAAACACCATTTTGTCATAGCAATTTAATGAAGATAAAATTTTAAAAGATTTTAATCCACGTATTCATTAATAAGATCTAGAGCTCACAGACTTCATAATTAAAACCGAATTTCTTTAATTTTACAATTAACACGTTTCATTAGAAAAAACTTCCAACAGATGTCGTTAATAGCGCACGTTGCCTCAAGTTCCAATTTCGTCCGTCAGTCGGTCGTGTTTATTTACGTTTTCCCTGCCTGGCAATCACACACAAGTCTTCAAAAATACAATACAATTACAAAAATATTAAGTTGTTAAATAAAACTCGCGAGCCGAACAAAACGACCCAGTCGCAGCCATGTTTCTAACCAACGTCCTATTGAAACGAGTCAGGAGCAAGTGAGTTTCGTCGACGTAACCTCAACATTCCATGACTTGATCCCATTTTCAGGAACATAATGGTGCAGATGGAGAGCGTCGTCAGCGGCCACACGTTCAACAAGATCCGCGAGCGACTGGGCGACAAATTGGAAGTTCTCCGGTTCGATCCCTACAGTACGTATCCGACCAAATCCCACCGCCACTTATCAGTCGATGCGAAAAATCCAACGCGAGTCTGTTTCAGTTCAGCAGCAGTCCCTGTACCGCGAGAAAAAGAAAGTCAAGAGCATAAAATAACGGAAATGTGTCGATGGCGGAAGAATTTGTATAGTAGCTTAGCGTAATTAAAGGAATTTTTTAAGGCAAGAGTTTTTCCTGTTCCTCAGTCCGACTCCTGATCATTCTTGTTCCCTCAAATGTCCTACAAAGTTTACAGAAAGGTAAGTTTAACCTAACTGACTAAATAAATTTCGTTTGGAATTGTCCGCTGTGTTCGTTAAAGTGTATGAGGGCTGCGGTGACAGTTGCTTAGTTATTGAGCGTTTTTGTGATCGAGATCTATTTTTTACTCGATTTAACAATTTTAATGTTGTTACAACATCGATATAATAAACCAAGTAAAAGAACCCAATTTGCAACAAAATGAATAACTTTCCGCAAGCTTGGGAAGAATTTACATAACCATGCACACATATAACGCACTTTCCAGCCATGAATACTACATGAAACAAATTAATAGATTGAGAATGATATATTCATATTGAATAAGTTTAGAGTAGATTTATATAATAATAAATATAAATACAATAAATTTAGAAATTGAGGTTGGCATCACTGGTAAAATATACAAATGTCAATTTTAAACGAATCAAGGCATACCTTGCAAATTTATATTTTAAAATATAAATATGTGTAGCCATGAAACACATGTACCCATTCAAGTGGATGACTTGAGTTTTAAATACAGAGAATGCCATGGGACCGAAAAAACGGTTTGGAGAAAAGAACAATCGACGAGAATGGCGTCGCTTATTGAGTAATCCTAACGTGTCGGGTATTTTTCGCGGAAAAAACTTAATAATTAACAAGTAATTAAAAGTGAAAAAACGTATACTTACCAGCGGATAGTGAAATAAAAATAAAAACCAGTGAATGTGGTGCAAAATCGCGGTTTCGAAATAAAAATCTTGGATCGCAATTACCAGATCTCTGGAGGACCCGGAACTGCCGGCGACGTCGAAGAAACGATGGAGGAATTAAAAAGTTGGACCTTCAATAGACGCGTAGTTAGGCCGAGGTGAACACGTGATCACCGCGTCGATCCTTCGCAACAATCGCGATCTGCGTTGTAGATAGAATAAGGTAAGTTTTATGTAAGTTTGCACACGGCACTTAGCAACACACTACGAACCTTTTTGTGTATATCTACAGCTGCCCTTAGCAAACATGAGTCGGAAAATATGCGAACTACAAAAGTTTCATTTAAAATATTTTTAAGCGGGAAAATATTCAACCAATCACGGTCAAGTATACTTGTTTGGTGCATTTTGAACCAAAAATTAACGTACGTACGTTCTGTTTTTTTTTTTTCATATTCATCACTTTTCTTGTATCAATAACAGTAACAGCAACTGCGATTGATTTAACTTCAGTTCAATCATAAAATTGAGCCAGTTGACTTGGGTTGATCAAAAATTCTATTTCTAAAAATATGATTTTACCTAATTATTTTCGTTATTTCAGTAAGTCTGTAGAAAAAATATTGTATGCAACTCGTGCTCGAAATTTCTTTGGTGCTTGAGAATGATTTTTCATTCTCAAGCACCAAAGTATAATTTCGCGCCCTAGGTACATAAATAACCATTTAATGGATTTTTTGACTGGCTCCGTTGAGCTAAGCTCAGTCTTATCCGCAACCTCGCATGTTTGCATTGCAATCGATAACGCAAGTTGGTTTTTTCCAAGAATAACTTTATCTCTTGTAACTTCACCACTGGCTTTCGTTTCCTTACAGTTTGTCCTTTGTGAAGTTTGTCCTGCATGGCTGGCATTTGTTTTTTCTTTGCTGTATCACATGCATTTGTGTTTTCATTATATAAATACGAAAACAAGAGGGGACTTGTGTACCAGAACAATGTTCCCAGATTTGCCAAAATGCAATAACTTCAGCAAAAGTAAATATCTATCTCTTGGCATAATTTGTGCAAAAATGGGAGTAGACAAAAATGTGTCGGTTGACCAGTAATCGTTGATTTTTTTGTTTTTTAACTTGCGGCATGAGTAGCGAGAGAGCAACACCTCCAAATTTGTGTCCTTCCACTTTTTAAGGCGAGACCTTTCTTCCGTTTCTGCGTGTTCTGTTGTATATTTGAAACAATTTTGTCAATAAAATCGTTAGAAAAACTTGCTTCAAAACTACCCAAGATGCTTGGACGAATAAAATCAAATCATCTTTCCGGCAACCCGAATTGACCGCAGCAAAAAATATGAAATGTTTGCGTTTGGGCTGGGAGGTGGGACTAGTCACCTGGACCGTAGGCTTCCGAATCAAATTCTTCCCCAAAAATCTCTTGCCCAATAACTTCATCCTCGTTATCACTATTCATTATAATTTCATTGCCCATTTTTTTGCTTAGTTCTCACGTGTAACCCAATAATTCAATTAAATTGAATTGAATACCAATTCAATATTTTATTGCAACATCAACATCGTTGGGAAGGTTTTCAATTTCGTCCGTATTGTGCAGAAGTCGCCACTCATCTAAAGGTTGCAAGCTATTTACATCAATTATTTGTGGAAATAGACCAGCTACATCAGATATAAATACAAGTGAACGAGATTTTACAACAAGGGGGCCTAGAAAATTTTATTTTCGTATTTGTGAACAACCCTCAACATAAAAATCTAAACGTAAAAAAATAATTTCTGACTTAAATTTGCTTCACAACAGTTTTTGAAACATTCCCTCCGTAATATATTTTTTCAAGGGGCAACTAATTTACTGGGTTATTGTAATCAATATTTTCAAGTGATGTGGATAATAAATATTCTCTTTTAATGAAGCAGTCGAAAATTGTTCTTAAGTTGTTGCAAATGTTACGGTGCAATAAATGAACTATTACCTTCACGACCACTGCCACTGTCACCTTTTTTTTGGAATATTTTATCCAACAATATAACAATTCAACTCACAAAGGAGCAGAACGATCAGAAATGACGCAAGAAACACCCTCATTTGTAACCTACGATGGCGTATTTTTTCGGGGCATTTGCCAATTTCTGCAATTAATAGTTAAAAAAGTCCCTCTCGTCTTTTGATGCTGTAGAAAACTACTTCATACCAAAAATGTAGTTGCTACCGCTAATCAGAGGGCATTCTTTTATTTCTGCTATTTGACACAGCTCATGGGAATACCAGAATACAGGAACCTACTTAATTAAAGAAGAAAATGTGTTTGTGTTTGCATACAACGCATTAAACAGCTAGAAATAACATTTATTTGCATTTTTTTAAATTTTAATTAATGATCTTAAACTTTTCGGTAGATTAACGATTAAAATCGGTAGATCGATAGACTGATTCTGCAGCACTGAATGCACGAGCCATTTCTTTGCGACTAAGTGCCGTTTCAGATGAGGCGTAGGATGCGCCCTACGTCCTACGCTTGAAAATCAGTTGGCATTGTGTTAAATGTAGAATTTCACATAAGAGCGTTTGAATCGGCGTACGCGCGACGTAACATTTACAGCGCGGGCATACGCTTGGCCCGCACGCCTCGCGTAGCTACGTCTGGCGTAGGACGTATCCTACGCCTCATCTGAAACGGCACTAACCCGGTGGACTATAAGCAGCGTTGCCAGATGGTTTTAGCCTTTTCTCTAGTCTGAAAATCGAAAATTCCCTAGATTTCTCCAAACAATTTTAACATTAAAGCCCACGCATTGAATTCCGAACTAAATGCCCCCAGGTGGTTGAATTAAAAGCCACACACACTATTGAATTTATTAAAAAAAAAATACTACATACTAACAAAATATGAAAAAAAAACAAGAGAGTTAATAATATTTAATAATACAAAAATAAGTACCTATAGGCAGTGCTATTTATTTATTCTCTTCATCAATGGTATCGTACAAATTCACTGAATTAAATTTGAGTAACAGTTCATTTTCAACTTTAAACAATACGATGTCCTAAATAAGTATTTAGAGAACACGATACCAGTAATAAAGTCTCTCTATTTAATCTATTTCAAATTTTTGTTTTATTTGAATTAATTTGTGAAAATTACAGTGGCGAATTGATACTCAAATGAAAGACCTCTCCACGTAGAAATCAGAAACGATGTAACATTCTGAAAATTTCGACCATTTTGACATTTTTTGTTTTCTGAAAGTGCGCGCGTCGGGACATGCGATGTTGGTACTCAAATGAAAGGTTTCTCCAAGCAGAAGTCGGAAATTAAAATGTTGTCCCCAAATTGGGCCAGGCTGGCTTCGGTTTGGTTAAGTCGATTTGGGTTGGGTTGGTAATCGGGGAAATCGCAAAATGAAAGTTCTGAACCCGACCGAACCCAAACCAACGCGACCCAACCCAACCCAACCCAACCCAATCCAAAAGAAAAGAAATATGAAAAATTTCAGAACGGAATCCCTTCAAATACGAAAACGAAAAATGGCCAAAGAAATAAAATTCGTATAAACAGAGTCACAAATTTCCGTAAGTCTTAAAAAGCTCCGAAACATGAAAGGTACATTTCAGAACTTTAAATATCTGTTCGGGGTAATCCCAAAATAATTGGTAAGACATTTTGAGTTAAACTAATATAAATAAAATATAGAACATTAAAGTATTTATATGAAACAAAAATGTTAAAACGAAAGCCTCGTAAATGAAATAAATTTTAATTCAACTTGGAAAACAAAATTAAATAACAAAAATTACTAGAAAATGACAACCACAACGATAATGACAAAATACTGACTATGATCACGGCAATGATAACGAAAATGACATAGGCAATGATAACCGTAACGTCAACGAAAATGACAATGACATTGCCAACGCAACAACGTAACGACAATTAAACTTGAGACGAAGATGAAAATGTTCAAGAATCAAAAACGACGATAATGGCAAGGAGATTGGATATGACAACGACAATGTTAACGAAAATGACAGCGTCAATGTCTACGACAATGACGGCGACAACAAATCTTACAATGACAAACTACATCATGAAAAGTGAACGCAAAAGACAATGACAATGTCACGAAAACGACAATAATAGCGACAATGAAAATAACAATGACAATGACAACGACAACCCCAATGAAATTTGTAGATGAAGACAACAAAAATAAAAATGATAATGTAAACGATAATGGTAATGACAACGACAACCACAAATAAGGACGATAATGACGATCATAGTAGCAAGGAACACAACGCCACCAACAACGACAATGACAACGTCAAAGGCAATGACAATGACAGTGGCAACAAAAATTACAAACGATATTCAACAGTGAATACAAATGACAATAGCAATTACTAAGACAATCAAATATAATGATAACGTCAATGTCAGTGAAAATGACAACGCTACATGTGGATCTGTTATAATAGGTTCTGAAGAGAGAGAGAAGGCGTAATGAGGAAGTTATTGCTAAAATAAAAAAATATAACAATTCATTTCTATTACCGTATAGTACGAATCGAATTTCGGACTACTAGCGACACCTAATTGATTAGTTCGCTGCCATACCATTGATTCCACAGTCTTAAACGACAGCCTTAATTTACACAACAAATCTGTGATATCGCCGTGTACGTTGATCTTACAGAAAATCAAATAACACTCGTTTTCTTAAATATTTAATTATGAACCAAAAAATACCGTTTTCATAATACTTTAAAGCAATTAAAGTACTAAAGTATTAACTTAAATTTCTTGTTTACTATGTCCCGAAAATTTACATAAATATTGATTTAAAAAACAAATAAAATCACACAGAATTCATTAGGAAGGCGATGGCGATTTCTTTACTCATTGCTTGCGATCAGCCGTCTGACGTACTCTCCGCCGCCGTTCCTCGCCCATTCCTCGTTGAATTCATGTTCTGGTATTTCGGCGTCTGGTTTGCCCCTCAATCCGGTCTCTTCCAGCGACAGCTCACACATCTGCGTGTCGTCCTTGCCTGCAAAACGTTAACGTGACGTTGGAAAATCGCGACGGTGAAAATTACACACCCGCGACCAACAGAATCGGCGGTTTCTCCGCGTGCAGCTCCATCTGTCGCACCACGAACTGGCCGTCGAAGTGGGCGAACCACAAGCCCCGTTTGCCCTGGTCGCCGGCCGATTGTATCGTCGATGGTTGCACGAACGGTATGCGGAAGTATCGTTGGCTCTTTTCGTAGACGACGATTTGTGTCTGTCTGACTTCCGGCGTTTGGCTGGCGGCGTCCAGGATCGAGCACTGCGCCCTTTCGTTATCGTTCATGCGTTTGCGTTGCTTTGCCCTCCACTGGTTGTAGACTTCCAGTCGACGACGGAGTTCGCGATCACAGGCCTAAAAAATGATTAAGATTAATGATTAATTGTGTTTGCATTGTTTAATTGTTCCAAAGTTTTCATCGGAAAGAAATATTTTGTAACAGGTATAAATGTCTAATAAAAGTTAGCTTACCCTAAGAAGCTCAATGTCAGAAGACGTATTGATAGTGTCCCTCAGTTCGGAGAATTTCCACTTCGAAAGGTCGTGTTCCACCTGGTATGAGGCAACGTCTTGATTCTGAACAGCTTCCGATCTATGCAGCAAATGAAAACAAATTCCAGAACTTGCCATAAAAATTCATACCCAATCATAAAAGTTAACAATAATAGTGATAGTAATAAATTTATTGATTCCTTGAACAAAATAATTCATAAAATATGTCAATAATGTACCTAGTGAAAATATTCCCCAAAATTTAGAATTAAAAAAAAAGTCTTGCAAACTGTAAGATGTGTACCAATTAGTTCGGTCCTAATGTAGAGCCTAGCGGCAGCCCTATCTCGTTCGGTAGCCAGTACACTAGCAACCCAACCCACGTTCAGAGTATCAAATCAAACAAAGCACATGCATTATTTCAACCACAATGAACGACAGCGCGCGAGAAATCGATCGATATTTAAGAATATTAACGAAACTCTTGAAAATCTAATTGTCTTGATATCGGACAGGGCGATTTTTCGACAGCCTGCATTTTTATAATTAATACAACATAAACAACATTGGTATAAATATGTTGGCTCTAAAATGTCGTCGTTACTTTTTACCGCGATAGAAAAAATAATTAGTGAAAGATACCTTGGCGCACGTGCCTCCATCGCATGGTACGTTTCCATTTGAATGAGCAATTCGAGACGGCAAGCCTAAAAAAAAATGTAAATGATTGAAATTACTGATAAAACAGCAATGGACGTTTAAAAGATGTGTCGACGATAGCAGATGTAAAGGAGCAAGTGATTAGTAAGCATCCACCCCTCCAACTGTGAAATAAACTAGAGATGATTTATATTAAAATTATTTAAATATCTAGTACGGTCCTGACTTCGCATCCGGAAATCTGAGGTTGGGTTGGGTTGGGTTGGGTTGGGTTGGGTTCCAAGAAATACCAAACAATTGCTTTTGTAAAAGCCATTGAAAGTGAAAAATTTCAATCGACTAGGGCCTTAGGTTGCGCTCGATTGGGTTTGGTCCTTTGGGTACCCCCCAATGCAACCAGTAGAATTAATTAAGCAAATACTTTTTTACGATCTTGAACATATTAATATTAAAGATATTCGTTAAAAACATGTGTTACGATTGGGTTGAAACGTAATGTAAAACAACTAATGACAACATTGTATAAAAAATTTGAAAATTCCAAAATGCAGAAAATTATTTAAAATGCACAATGCAAATTTGTAAATCAAAGAAAGTCAAACTTTCCAAAAATGTCAAAAAACTGTCATAATCCTAATCATAAAAAAATGCCGATATGGTATGCAACCCAATAAAGTAACAAAATTACGGAAAATTTTAAAATATCGAAAAATTTCAAAATAAAAATTTAGATGGGCAAAACTCACACAAAGAGCACGAGTTTTTCTAGCGACTTTTTTGGATAATACGTTCCGGTTTCCGTGCACGGAAAACGGGAAAATAACAAACCGCCACTTTGCTTTGAGAAGCGGGTTTTACGATCTTGACGTTAAGTTGCGCCCACACACACACGTCGTGTTTAAAAAGGGTCCAGGTACGGAATGAGAATTACCTTTATGCAGAGCTGGTGAGATTAATTCTTATTTTTTTTCGTTAAAGGAAAACACGTCAATTTGTTTTGCGTAGTATTAGAACGTATAACCTCTTAAGTTTTAGAACAAAGCGAAATTTTGACAGGTGTAGCCAACAAAAATAAAACTGTTTTAATTTCAAAACAATTCAGAAAAATTATTTACATTAAATTGAAGAAGACCCATTCGGGATGATTTAAAAATCTCAACCTGTGTGTGTCGAGGAAAAGGTAACTTACCTCAAGAAATTCGACGAAAGATGCACTGAATATGTCCTTTAGTTCGGTGTATTTCCACATGTCGCATTGTCCCTGGTGTTGATTCTGAACAGCTCCTGATCTAAGCAGTAAATGAGAGCAATTTTTAGAATTTTTATTTACAATGCATGCTCGAACAGCGTATAATATGCATAAATAATGAACTGCAGTGGTACTAATGTAGAGCCTTGCGGCAGTCCTATCTCATTTGGTAGCCAGTACAGTAGTAACCCAACCCAAGTTCAGAGTACAAATCAAACAAAGCCCATTAATTATTTCAATTACAATGAACGACAGCACGCTAGAACATTTTGACTGATGTTGTTCTTTTTTACCGCGCTAGTGTATCAGAAAAAATAGTTAGTGAAAGATTTGTATATGTTAATACCTTGGCTCGGTTGCCTCCACCGCATGGTACATTTCCATTCGATTGATGAATTCGTCAAGGCAAGCCTAAAAAAAAATTCTAATTTCCAACTTGCAAATAAACTAGCGACGACTTATATTAAAATTATTCAAATATCTAATACGGTCTCGAGTTCGCACCTGGAGATTTGAGGCTGTTTACTACCACACTGATTAATAAAAGCATCCAAGAAATACTAAAATCGCGAGAAAATTACGAAATCGAAACGCGATATCATCAAAACACCGGTATCTTCAAATCTCTCCCCTAACGTTGATTTAAAACGAGGGTGGGTAATTTTTGAAATGGGTCACTGACCACCGTCAATACCAAAAATGGAGAAGAATTAATTTTTGATCTACGATTTGTGTCCATCAAATTCCCTTCTTTTAGAAACAATTCCTCGATTTTTAATGAAGTCAACCCACCTGAACAAGTTCGAGATCACCAGCTGTGTCGATCGTGTTCCTCAGTTGCCTGTAGCTCCAGTTCGAAACGTCGTAAGTCTCCTGGTGTGGGGCGATGTGTTGGTCCTGAACGGTTTTCGATCTAGAAGAACAGCTCCTGGAAATTAAATTTTATCAGTGCATACTCGAACGTGATACGAAGCAGCAGAACGCACAGTCCCATTTTGAATAGAGTACACAGTACAAATTCAATTATCTTGCATTCTATTGTTCGTGGGCCAGTATTTTGTCCGTCAAATGACGAACTAATTTGACAATTCGGGCCACTTCGAATTCTATCGCTTAATGATTAGATAACACAAACATAGTCGTTAAAAAATTGTTTGATAATACCTGGAATGATAACGTTAGTATATCAAAAAATCGAAAAAATTAAACGTAGCACGTTATTTCTGGCTGGGGAGCTCGTGTCACTGGAGTCCCCCAGAGTTCAATTTTAAGTCCCTTATTGTTCTCGTTATATACTTGTGACTTGTTTAAGAGTTTAAAGTCTGCGCGCGTATGAACATAGACGATACTCAAATTTATTATCTGTTCAGAATACTCTTTGTATTTGAACCCTTCTGAATCTTATATTATGTTATTCGGAAGCCAAAAATGGTGCAAAAATCTTAAAAATGTCGTTCATTTACATATGGGTGGCCAATAAATTTCTATTGTTGATGAGGCAAAAAATCTTGGCTTATATATTGACAATAGTGTCAGGTATAGGACACAAATATTTAAATATATACAGCGTGCTTTCATGAATCGGAGAATGCTGTGCCAACATGGATCCTATCTAGCGAAGGACATTAAACTTTTACTATGTAATTCCTTAGTGTTGTCTCACTTCGTGTGCCTTCGTGTATGGCCCTTGTATTGATGTATGTAGTCAGAACAGAATTCAAAGAGTACAGAATGCTTGCCTCCGCTATGTCTATGGTATTAGGAAATACGATGGATTATTATTATTATTATTATTATTATTATTATTATTATTATATATAGGTGCTTCTTGGTTCTCGGATTGTGTCGCTTCGACGTTTCGGCAGAGTCCCATCTGTCATCTTCAGGAAGTTCTTCTCGGTTTCACTGACCTAGAAGAACTGTTAGAAGAAGTTCTTGTACGTCAGTGAGACCGAGAAGAAGTTCCTGAAGATGGCAGATGGGACTCTGCTGACGGGAATACGTGTACTGCCCCACACTATTCCGAAAAAAGCCCAACTTTGAACGCTTACCATTTCTAAACTATTACAGATATATTTTAATGTGTCTTGTCAAATATGACAGAAAAATGTAAAATTTACATTACAGCTGGACTAATCTTACACCTCAATGGTGTTATGAACATTTTTCTGTTTTTGAATTATTTTTGAACTTAATTGTAGCAACCCTTTTATGTGTTGACACTGGACATTTGACAGTCGTTCTTGTTTAGTGTCCGCAAGCTGTTAGACAGGGTATCGTCTTGTCAGTGGTTCGTTAGGAGTGATTGTATTGTTACCTGAAATTTTACTGGGTTGGAATGGGTTGGGTTGGGCTGAGCTAGGTTGGGTTTGGTTGAGTCGCGTTGGGTTGGGTTAAATTTCTTTTTTTTGCACAATGATTTTTTTTACGATGAATTTTCCTTAAATCGGCTACGTTACGGGTAATTTCAGGAATTTAGGGTTGTTGCTAATCGATATTCATATTATAATTTATCGTGTGTAGTTAAAAAAAAATATTGTTTTAAATTTGAGGATAAATGTTCTTCGATTCACTTCACATTTAACGCACCTGGAACTGACACTGAACACGGAACAACCAAACCCAACATTCAACAGACTTGTCACGTTGATTTATGCGTGCACTTTATTTTACTACCTAAATATTGTAATACGGTAGAAAAATAAACTTATTTGTGTCGTCACTTGTCACGTTAATTGTTCCGCATCGCGCTTTTTTAAAGCAATTTGATTTAGTGGTTCGTTTTGTTTTTTTTTTATCCACTAATCGACTTTTTATGTGCAACGTCTCGAAATTCGTTTGTGAAATTATTGAAGTTCGATAAAAAAATTCGTTGCTCATACAAAGTTTTATTTTGGGATCGGATTTAATCGGAGGCATTGTGGTTGTTTGTATAAAAGTTGTTATCATCCGCAGTCTACGTTATCGTTTTTAATGCGAAATTCAGTTGTTTTGACGTTGGTATTTAACCGCGCGTTCGAAACAATTCTGTTTGTTTTGTTTGTGCAATTGGGAAATATAGCAAATAACTTAACGTATCATTCAACTACCACCGAACCCAATCCAACACAATTTAACCTACCTGTCACGTTGATGTATGTGTGCACTTTATTTTACGACCTACTTGCAAATGCAACAAATAAGTGTTTTTCATTGCATTTGCAAGAATTTCCGTAAATCGTCACGATTTATTGTTTTAAACGACGGCCTTAATTTACACAACAACTCTGTGATATTGTTGTGTACGTTGATCTTACAGAAAATCAAACAACACTCGTTTTCTTAAATATTTAATTACGAACCAAAAAAAAATAGCATTTTCATAATACTGTGAAGCAATTAAAGTACTAAAGTATTAACTTAAATTTCTTGTTTACTGTGTCCCGAAAATTTACATAAATATTGATTTAAAAACCAACTAAAATCACACAAAATTCATTTTAGGAAGGCAAAGGGCGGTTCGCGTTTTCTCAATCATTGCTTGCGATCAGCCGGTCTGACGTACTCTCCGCCGCCGTTCCTCGCCCATTCCTTGTTGAATTCATTTTCTAGTATTTCGGCGCCCCGTTTGCGCGTCAATCCGGTCTCTTCCAGCGACAGCTCGCACATCTGCATGTCGTCCTTGCCTGCAAAACGTTAACGTGACGTTGGAAAATAGCGACGGTAAAAATTACGCACCCGCGACCAACAAAATCGGCGGTTTCTCCGCGTGCAGCTCCATCTGTCGCGCCACGTACTGGCCGTCGAAGTGGGCGAACCACCAGCCCCGCTTGCCCTGGTCGCCGGCCGATTGTATCGTCGACGGTCGCACGAACGGTATGCGGAAGTATCGTTGGCTGTCCTTGGCGGCGAGGATCTGTTTCTGTCTGACTTTCGGCGTTTGGCTGGCGGCGTCCAGGACCGATCGCGGCGCCCTCTCGTTCTCGCTCATCGTGGTGCGTTTGCGGTTCTTTGCCTTCCACGCGTGGTAGACTTTCAGTCGACGGTGGAATTCGTGACGACAGGCCTAAAAAGATGGTTAAAATTAACGATTAATTTTATTCGTTCCATTTTCATTGTTTAATTGTTTATTGCTTCGAAAGTATCAAGGGAAAAAATATAACATAAATCTCACTGAAGCTAGCTTACCTCGAGGAGCTCAATATCACAAGACGTATTGATAGTGTCCCTCAGTTCGGAGTATTTCCACTTGGAAAGGTCGTGTTTCCCCTTGCTTAAGGCCGCGTGTTGGTTCTTGACGGCTTCCGACCTATGCAGCAAATGAGAGCAATTTCTAGAAGTATTAATTGCAACGCAAATTCGAATACGACACAAAATAGCACAGTTCCATTGTAACAAGCGTCTGGACAATACAGAATGCAAGGGCTGATCGTTTAATATAAATACAATTTTCGCGAGGAATAATAGATTGGTGAGTGTCAGAAGTATGTTAATGAAAAGTAATTAAATTGTGACGTTTGTTCGCGTTGCATTGAAATGTAACTTTCCGTCTCGCCGATAAACAATCCGAGAGACGTTAAACGCGACCGTTTGGTGACTGCACAATCGCGTTTGTGTTTCGCGTTAAATTAAATCGCAATTTAACGCGAAATTGTTAAGCTAAGAAACTTTAAACGTTTAGTGAACGGACATGTCGTGGAAAAATTGAGTTGTTTCATACCGTAACAAGAAGTCTAAGAATTAAGAATTTAAGTTTATAATCTTTGGTTTCTTAGGATTGCTCAAAAGTTTGGCTCAAACATGAAATAAAAATTTCTTCTTTTTTAGTTGCAAAAATGTTTCAATTCTATTATACCTATTTAAGTGACAAGAGATCATCAAGAACAATTACCAAAAGATAAACCATTTTTGAGCTAAGGCATAGCTGACCAATCAACAAACAAAATGCATAGTAGCGGAAGAATCTAAACGTAGCCAACTGCCAATTTTTAGGATTTTTCGATTATTACGTTTTTTGACGATGTTAGTAAATCAAATTACGATTTTTCAAATTATGGCTTTTATGGATTCGAACAATTTTTACAATTTTTCAATCACATTTGGGACACTTGGCGTCCGCCGAAAAATCGGTATTAGAATGTCTCGTGACTGGCTAGTCGCAAGCCAAGTGAAAGTTGAGTTCCAGACAGTTCCAGAAAGTGCGATTTACATGTTGGCTACTTTCGGTACAAACCTGGTTGAGTTGGGTACAATTTTAAAACATACCTATAATTTGTATAAAATCCACAATATTTTTACTGATCCACATTTACCATGTTTTATGATTTAGTTGAAAACATTTATGTCGTGCAAACGTCAACCCAACACAACCAACTTTGTACCAAAAGTAGCCAAGCTGTAAATCTCACTCTCTGAACTATTGAATTTGAAATTGTAGGTGTTATTGTTTTCAAGTTGGATTGGGTTGGATCGGGTTGGATTGGGTTGGGTTGAGCTGCTGAATGCTCTCGCCGACACAATTTGAACGCATAAAAAGAGCAACCAAGAGCGTCCAAGAATCCAAACCGTAACCTTTTTCCGGTCACAGTTTTGAATGATTACTATTAATAATTAACTAAAGTAAAAGCAAGTGAATATAAACATTTGAAGTAAAAAAAATATATTAAACCAAACCCAACGAAACGAACGGAAAAGAAATTTATTATTATTATTATTTATTAAAACGATGACAGCTGTTTCGCGCACTATGTCTTACTGAGCACGTCACACCAGAATATACATCCGATGAAAATGCACCAGTCAGCCAAGTCATCCAAGCACGAGCGCAGCTGTAAGTCTGGACAGTACCGACTTAATCGATCGATAAAGACCACTGCAATTATGTAGCAGCATGGGTATGTGAGTATTGACGTCGACATTTCGTTAATAGTCACACAGAAATTCTATATATTAATTAAAAATTAAAGTAAAACAAACAAAGACTAATAAAAGGAATTTAAGTATTACAATTATATAATAAAACCGAGTAAATGGTTTAAATTAAATGAACATAAAAACGTGAAAAACAAGTTATGTAAGAAAAGCAAAAAAACATTACATAATCGTGAAGCAAACGAAATAATGTAGGAGTCCATACTTTAAGGGATTTCATCCAGTGGATCATTTTGAAATGGTGATGTATTTAAAGCCTTTTTTAAGTAATAATAAATTAAATATCTTTGAAAAAGGTCTTTTTAGAATTTTCACTTCCAATCAACGTATAAGGTATTTTTATTTTTTTGAAACAGGTTTAAGTCACGCTCTGTCACCTAAACTCTATATCACTCATGATTGCAATTTTTGATTTTGTTTGTATTTATATTAAACGTCCACATAGTAGCTTAATTTAAAATTTGACTTCACCGAAATTTTGATCACACACATGGCATATTTCCTCATATTCGTTCAAGCTTTAATTTACAATAAACTATGGCTCGGCAACGCGAGAAACGATAACGTTGTTAGTGCATCAGAAAAAAAATTGGTTAGTGAAAGAGTTGTGTCTCTTTATACCTGATGAGTTTCTGGGACTGTCGCGTCGTATCCACGCCACCGCTGTACCATGGAAACAATAAGCACAAATATACAAACAGAAAAACGTACACAAATATCACATTTATAATTAAATTAGAAATGTAAATAAAAAATTCCATATCTTGACTTATAGCTGCCATCTTCAGTACAATCTAAAAAGACAAACTCTAGACCAATTAAATGCGTTCACGTGGCCAGCGATGTAAATATAATCCAGCAATTCGTTAAATTATTTTTGTTTCGTGGTATGAAAGTACTGTCTAATTATCCACAATTGTGTAGAAAATTAATTTAAGGTAATCAGGTGGTAATGCATGGCCTGTTGAATCTAAAACGTTGGCTCAATTTTATCGTTGCGCTTCCTTAGAGGGCTTTGGATGATCTTTAAACATCGATTTTGAAATTAAACTTTAAATTTGTGGATTCTGTAATTAAATGCATGTTTATTTTTTTTTAAATAAGATTGTGTTTGGAGTTCTGTTAGTGGAAAACTTAAAAGATGTATGAGCCATTTTTTTGTAAACTACGACGAAGTGGTCCCAAAGTTGTTTTCAATAGAGAAATTGATATTTTATTAAGGCAATAGATTTTTACGTTTATCTTATCCAACAACTTCCAAAAATTTTAATTCAACAGACTTGGAAAATCAAGTGTGCCCCAAATTAACAGGCCGTGCATTGCCACCAGGTGGTCTTATATTAATTAAGGATGTGCAAAATTCTTTGTGTAATTTTTAACTTCAATGTTATTCGATTTGTGATGTAGTGAAGATAATATCTACAAAAGTTATACCTTAGGTACTTTTTGCTTTTTAGATTCTACTAAAGATGGCAATTACAAATCAAGTGGAGTAGGGGGGGGGGGGCTTAATATGTAGGTACTTCGTATTCTGCAAGTCAATTACGAAATAATGGCAAGGAAACGCAAAATATCACTTTTTTATCACTGGATGTGTTTTCACGTCTCGTGATGAAAAGCAGTTCAGTTTACTACTTTGTTTATAAATAGCTGTTGTTATGTAATTGCATCATTTGTGCAAGTCAATGCAATCGATTCGTAACTGATCCTCGCGGACGTAAACCAATTTGACATAACACGAAGGATATTTTTCAAAAATACTCACTTCTGCGGAACGGGCGCGCTCTCCTCCAACTGCCCGTTGCTTTCCTGCGCCAATCTCACCGCCACTTCGTGGTCCTGCCGCTCCTGCTCCAGCTGCTCCTGCAGTCTCCGTTCTTCTTCCGCCTCCTTCTCCCTCTGCGCCTTGAGGGCGATGGCGGCCTGCCGTTCGGCCTCCTCCTGCTTCCTGCGCTCCTCCTCCTCTATCTTCCGGCGCGCCTCCATCTCGGCCTTCTTGCGTCTGTTTTCCTCCTCCTCTCGCACGCGCCGCTCCTCCTCCTCTTTCCTCTTGCGCTCGCGCTCCATCTCCTCCTGCAGTTTCCGAACGCGCTCCTGCTCCTCCGCGTTCTTCTGGTCCAGCACCTTCTTCTGCATGGCGCTCATCTCCGCGTTCAGCTTGCCGACGAGCTGGGCGCACATCGCGTCGATCGACGCCGCCGACACGTTCTCGTCGGTCTTGATCCGGTTGATGGAGTCCTGGATCTCGGTGATGAGGCTGCTTATGTCGCGCATGCTGTTCTCCTTTTCTTTCTTCAGCTGCCCGGCGACCGACTCCAGCTGCGTCAGTTTAATTTTCAGGGCGTTTATCTTTCGCATGCCTTTGATGCGCGGCGCGTGCTTTTTCTTGACGAGGTAGCCCCTGATCGTCTTTTGCATTACGATCAGCGCGGCTCTTCGATATAATATTTTGTTTTTGACTGCAAATAAAACGATGAATTAAAGCGGGCTGTTGAAGTGTATGATTCACACGTTGTTGTTGTTGAACGTTGGTATACATTGTTTGCAGTTAAGTTGTGGGTAATTTTGAAATCCACTGCATTTTTTTTGTATCTTTGATCTATAATATTTGCATTTACATTGACTATTTTGTCTGTTTTATCTTGACAATTGTTTTAACATCATATACACCGTCCATTTCGGTCAACATCAACATCGCCGCGACCGTCGGAACTCAATAGAACTTGTAACCACGCGTCGTTGATACAATTCTTATAAATTATTATTACAAATTAAATGTTTGATATTTTCCAAATACTCGACAACGCATGAATCCACAACTTTAAAATGAAATACGTACGCTTGATGACGGTGAGGGCAGTGAACTGCGTCTTCCACCACCGCGACTTCACGAGCCACTTTTTGAGATTGGCGATCATTTCTTTCAAGTTCTCCGGATCTGATTTCATCAACTTATCGAATTCCGAGTACTTCCCCGGACGGAAGAACACCCTGGTCACGCCGAACTTGTAGTCTTTCTCGTTCAGTCGCAAGCTGTGCAGTATCGCCTGCAAAGATTCGAAATCGAATTAATTGACGAGACCAAGGGCGGCGCCATTCGCGACGTTTACCTCGCAAAACGACCGTTGCGACAATTGGCTCAGTTCCTTGGGAAGATACGCTTGGTACATGTTGAAGAGGTCGCCGAATGGAGCTCTGCTCGGATAGCCGTGTTCCATGAGCTCCAAGACGACGGTCATTCCGGAGCACTTCAGCTGCATCAGACTCAGCGCGCCGTCGAACTGCTGGTCGACCATCTTGTTGTTGGGCTTAATGCAGCGTATGAAGTTGGTGCCCTGGAATGTTCGATTAATGTGAGCTTGTGGAATTTTCAATAACTTTAATGATCAGAATTTTTTCGCAATCGGGAAATAAAAATTATTGTCGAAATGTTTAATGGTCACATGGAAAATCACCATTACTGTTACTGGTTACAGGTAAGGGCGCGTCGTTTCGCGCTTTTTGGGCTCGTCAGACCACCACACACGAAACGTTTGTGTGTAGGGGGTATTGACGTCCAGATGGCGTTAATAATAATCACACACGAAATTCTTGTCACACATAAAATGAAAAAATAGTAGAAACAAAAATGCCAACCAAAGTAATGGAAACTAGAAACTAAAACGGAGCAACTTGAATAATTATGGGATAGGAAACAATGCGAAATATTAATACATTGTGAATGTGCTATAAAAAAGTATTATTAAGACGTCGCAGTCGTCTTGAAAATTATCCAAAATTTAAAAAATGCCAAAATAACGATTTATCAAAAATTTAAAAAATGTCAAAATATTGTTCGCCGAGTTATTGTGGCGAGATCTTAATAAATATCACTCAACGAATATCTGCCGAGGCCTCTTAGTTGGTCTCGATGTCTTTGCAATGACATAGCAGGGACACCAACTTCGCCGTTTCCAGTATTGGCACATTTAACGATTTTTACGCCATTTTGACAATTTTTCATTACCGATAATTATTTTATTTCCAGCTTTTTTTTCGGTAGTTTTATTTTTTTAACAATTTCAGCATATTCGATATTTTTACGTTTTGTTGTTTGTGATATTTTCATACGTGCGATCATTTTACGTAAGTTATGACTTTTTAAATTTTGGATTTCAAATTTAATTTGCAATTTTTATAAAATACCTTTTCGTTTCAATAAAATGTTAATGACATTTGACATGCTTGAAAATAAATTTCAGCGAATGCATCGGCTGACGACAGCTGTTTTGCTCTATCTTGGGCTCATCAGACCACCAAAGATACATCCGCAGCTAAAGTCTCGTCAACTATGAGTGACAAAAAGTTTGTGTGTGAGAATTGACGCCATCTAGTCGTCAATACACACACTCACAGCACGAGTCTGGATTATTGACAACTAGGTGGGGGTAATCCTCACACACAAAGTTTTCTGTTCATTTTTGCATTGATTTGATTTTTTGCATTTCAAATAATTGAGTTAATTTTGATATTTTTAAATTTTTAACCGTTAATTTTTCTAGCATTTTTAAGCACCAATTGTGTCAACTTTGCCATTCCTTTAATTTTTATTATATTTTGAAGTTTCGTACGAATTTTTTGGTATTTTTACAGTTTGGATTTTTTTATTAATTTTTGATTGCACTTTTTAAATTATTTTGACAATTTAAATTTTTTGCATTTTTGACAATTGACATTTTTTGAATTTCACGCGATTTTCTTAATAAAATTTTGTCCAGCATTTCTCATTTTTAGTAATTTTAACATTTTAAACAACAAAATTTGCATCAATTTTTGAAATTGACATTTGGACATTTTTAACGTATTTTAACTTTTCACATTTTCGATAATCTTGAGGATTCTTTCTAAATTTTTCTTTTTTTAATTTTAAACATTTCTGACTTGCGGCAAGCTTGCTGATCGAAATTAGCCGGTTTCATACGAAGATATTTTCTAATTATTTTGATTTTTTGTCATCGAATAACGAGATAATTTTAAAAATTAACAGGGATAGCAAAAAGAAAAAAAATGACTGGAACCGTAATGTAAAAAAAATGGAGATAGAAAAAACCTAGACACTAAACTTTTCAATTACTTACCAAAAACGTGTTTAGAAATATTAATTAGTTTCCAAGTGAAGATACTTACGTTTTTTCGAAGTTTCTCCATCAGCTCAGCCAATTGGCTCTTGAACTTATTGCCCACGCTGATGAAGCTCAGTTTTCCTTTCTGCGTGTTCGCGGTCGCGAACAACGACTGGATCAACTTGTTCGAGCTTTCCTGTATGATTCCCTCGAGCGACGCGTGCAAAGCGTCGTTGTTTTTCTCGATGAATTGTTTCTGCCAATTAAATCGATTAATTCGTTAAAGTGGCCAACGCACGACGTTACTCACCGTTTGATAACACACAGCGCCGGCGAAGTGCCTAACCAAGAATCCTTCGTCGTCCCGTATGCTCCGGTGCGCTTTGAGCCTCGAAGACCTCGGCAGAGCCAATCGAAAGTGACTTTGCCACTGCGAGTGCAATTCAGTCGTGAAATGGCTGTACAGGGGCTTCGGCAATTTGGACTCCTCGTCCAGCAAGGTGAAAATGCCTTTGGTCTTCCCCTCAATCATGTCTGAAAGTCAAAGATGACCAATCGAACCAACCAAACCGACAGAAATATTCACCGATGCAGTCTTGGTTGTCGACGAATTTGATCTCGGGGACGTTCAACCCCTCGCGCTTGTACAACTCCTGCTCGAACTTCAGGATCGTCTCGTTGAAGAACTGCTGCAGCTTCTCGTTGCAGTAGTTAATGCAAAACTGCTCGAAGCTATTAACGGTAAAAAATTCTAAAACGACGGTTTTTAAATTCGTTAAAGCACCGAGGGCGACTCACCGAACCCGGCGATGTCCAAAACTCCGATGTAGTAGCTGGAGGCCTGAAATGGGATGCTGTCGTTTATGCAGGTGACGATGTGATCGAAGAGCTTGCTGTAGATGGCCTTGGCCAAGGCGTCTCTTGCGTTGGACGCCTCGTAAACTTTCAGCGGCACCCTAAAGCGAAATGATTACTACGGGGTTAGAAAAACGTCGAAGCATACATAATAACGGTGCCTTTGACGCCACCCCGGCTGCTTTGCATCACGCGAGACGTCAGCGATTGCTTCAACTCGTTCGGGTCGATCCCCAGCAATTTCGAAGCTATGCCCAACGATTTTTCTTTCGACTGTTTCACCCTGCAGCCGCCCCTGGTGTCTTCGGGGTCGTCTTCGAACTCGACGTTTCCTAAATGAAGCACAGCCGCCACCATCGTGTAAATTTGCAGCCGCTCGTTATCGCCTAAACCTAATCGATTCAACGCGGTGTCCAGGTTTTTAAAATCTTCAACGTCGTCCAATAAGTTGTCTTTCAAAGGGCCTTGTTTGGAATGGGCGGCGCTTTTTTGCGTCGGACCCAGTTGTTTATCCGTCGTCGATGATTTTGCGAAATACCGCGTGCAGCCGGATTTTAAATACTGGAAAAAAAATAAATGGTATATCGATTGCGCCAATGTCGTTTTTTCGCTTACGTTGAAGTCGTCGGGTTGCGTCAGGTGCAGCGTTTGTCTCAGCGATTCCGGCGCCCCCGCCATCAACATGTAAAAGACGTGGTAGCCCCTTTCTTCGCCGGACGCGGAGCATATGCGCGATTTCTCCAGCAAATAATGACTGATGTGGCCGCCGACGACTTGGAACTGCTTGTTGAAGTGCACCTCGATGAATTTTCCGAACCTGGAGCTGTTGTTGTTGCGGGTGGTTTTGGCGTTGCCGAAGGCCTCGAGCACGGGGTTGGCGTTGAGGATTTTCTGCTCTATCGGGCCGGCGGCCGCGCCGTACGACTCGCACAGGTACCTCAGGAGGTGCTTCGTGGATTCGGTTTTCCCGGCGCCGGATTCGCCCGAGACGATGATCGATTGGGACTGTTTGAGTACCTTGACGTCCCTGAAGGATTTGTCGGCGACGGCGAAGATGTGCGGCGGTCGTTCGCCCAGCGATCTTCCCTGGTAGCTTTTGATGGACTCTTTGGAGTACAGCTCGGATATTTCGGTGTACGGATTGACGGCTATCAAAATATTCGCGACATAAGACTGCGGAAAATAGTTATGAGAGCATCGGCTGGCGACTGAAAGGGAAAGGACGTACGTAAATTTTGTTTTTGTAGTATCTCAGCTTGACGTTGTTGAGGAGGGTCGCTTCGTTCAAGAACATCATCTCACCTGAACAAACAAAAACGGCGTTAGAACGATGACGATATAAAAATAAGGACTCAAAAAGGCCTTTATTTTGAAAATTGGAAAATAAGAAATATTTAACAAAAAAACTAGGGCTTACCAGCATCAAAAATGGTAAAAAAAGTTAAAATTGAAAAATTTACATTAAAATTTAAAAAAATTGTCAATTCCGAAACTGATGGAATTACAAAAATTATGACAAAGTTTATAAAATGCAAAAAATACAAACTGTCAAAAAAGGATTATCAAAGCAGGTGTTGCGTTCATCAGATTTTTAAAACTCGTAGTAAATATGTCAAAAATTATCAATATCGTCAACAATGCCCAGCAAACGTTTTTTGAAAATTGTATAACTTAAAAAAGTCAAAATTTGACAAAATTCCAGAATTGTATGATATGAGAAAATGCTAAAATTATTAAAAAGACAAACATTGTTTAAAATATAAATAAATACAAAATATCAATCAAAGTTGTCAACAAAAACAAAAACAGTGTCGAAAGTATTATAAAAACGTAAAAAGTCAATCTTGTCCATATCAACCTGTATCCAAGTGGACTGTTGCGTCCTACTGGACTCATCACATTATCAACGATGCATTCGGTGAGGTGCATAGGGTCACGCAAACATGATTTGTGACTAATTTGTGTCAGTGTGTACTAATGCCATCCAGGCGTTAATGTCTATGTAGTTCAAAATTGTCAAAAATTTTCAATATCGTCGAAATTTCCGAGAACATTTTCAGAATTTTATTAATTGCCAACGAGTCTAAATTTGAAAATTGGTTAAATTTGCAAAAATTGGTCAATAGTTGTTTCAAAAATTGCGCGAAATGCAAAAATTGTGAAAATTATGAAAAATTCATAATATGTACGTGGACATTTTGACGTACATATTAGAAATTTTTCAAGTACAGCCAAAGTTGCAAAAAAATTGTAAAAATAGCAAAAAATTGGCAAAAAAGTTAAAAATTGACAATTCTTAAAAATTAATAAATTTGTCGAAATTCCAAAACTGTTAAAAATGCAAAAATTGTGCAAAAAGTTTATGTGGATCAAATACAAAATGTAAAAAATATGGAATATGGTCGAAAATGTAATAAACTACAATATTTCTATTGTTTGTCAATTTTTTAAAATACATAGTTAATATTTCTTTTCGAAATTGTGTAACTGGTTGAAATTGGAAAATTTTTCCAGAATGGCATGAAATGGATAAAATGTAAAACATACAAAATGTCGTCTAAAATGCAAAGAAATACAAAATTTCAATGTTGCCCCCTAACAAAATAATGTACAAAAATGTCAACATTGTATTTTATTGGCTGTCTTAGGGTTTAAGTTTCAAAAATTGTAAAATTGACGAAAATTGGCCAATAGTTGATTCAAAGATTGTGTAAAATGCCAAAAATTGGAAATCATGAAAAATATTGCTGTTTTCTAAAATGCAAAAAAATATTTTTAATAGAAAAATAAATTCTAAAAATAGCAAAAATTACAAAAAAAAAACAAAATTGACAATTCGTCAAGATTGATAAATTTTTCACAATTCCAAAACTGTTAAAAATGCAAAAAATATCAAAGATTACAATATTCGTATTGTTTGTAAAATTTTCAAAATAGTAAGTATCAAAAATTACGAACAAAGTCAACATTTTTTTCAAAATTTTAAAGCTATTGTAAAAAAACCAAAATTGACAAATAGTCCAAATTGCATAAAATGGAAAAAATGTCAAAATTGTAAAATTGTAAATGCAAAGAAATATAAAATATCAATGTTGCCCAAAAACAGCGTCGAAAGAAAATGTCAATATTGCAATATTTTAGTATGTTAGTTAAAAATTGTCAAAAATATCCAATATCGTTAGTATTGCAGAGCAAATGTTAGAAATTTATTAATTATCAAAGAGTCTAAATTACAAAATTGTAACCCCCCCTTCAGGGGGATGTATGTGTTGTGGTCTGACGAGCTCAACAAGATAGCGAAACATTTATTTTCAAGAAATCCGTCTTTAGTGCCGACGGCTGCGAAGTAGTTGCAAGTGTGCACAGCACAGCCTTAGACCACTGCAATTACGTAGCAGTAAGAGGGTGAGGATTTTGACGTCTATGTGGGACTAATACTGATACAAACTTTTAATTTTATTAGCAAATTTTCCAATTTTTTGTATTTTTAGCAATTTTTACTATTTTGAAAATTTTTAACTGTTTTATCAACTTTAACGTGTTGATTATTATGTCTTTCTATAAATTTTCATCATTCTGATAATTTTGAAATATAGTCTTTTAAACAATTAACTTATGTAATGTAATTTTGAAAATTTCTTTGGAAACTTTTTTTCCACTTATTTTGAAATTACTTTCGTTAATTTCTTAATGGTCGCTTTAGATACCTTTTTTCTTTCCGATAATTTTGACGTTTTAGTGATTAAAGTCGCAATTTTATCAATTTCAATATTTTATGCAATGTTGGCCTTTTGGCCAATTTTGTCAACGTTGACGCTTTGAATTTTTTTGCATTAAATTGCAACCCAACCCAACCCAACCCAACCCAACCCAACCCAACCCAACCCAACCCAACCCAACCCAACGCAACACAAACTAACCCAATTCAATTCAACCCAACACTTTCGACGCTGTTTTTTGGCAACATTGACACTTTTTTGCTTTTTAGACAACGTTTACCCAATTTTTTTAATTTGGCTTTTTTCCGTTTCATGCAATTCTAGAATTTTGATAAATTTGTCAATTTTAACTTTTTGACAAATGCAAATTCATATGCTGTCAAAATTTCAAAAAGAAAGGCAAAAAGGGTTTTAAAATTATAATTAGTTGTCAATTCAAATTTTGAATCAACTTCGACGTATTGTGTTTTGATTTTTTGCCAATAATACAACTTTAAAACCTAGGGCTCGCAATGCACAAAATTCTAAACAGTTTCGAGGCAATCTTGGCGATATTCAATATTTTTCACATTTTTTAAATTTTGACATCCAACCCAACCCGACACGTTTATCATTTTTTCTCAATTTGGCACTTTTCATTTGATAAATATCGATGTTGTATAAAATTGAAAATAAATTTCAGCGGGTGTATCAAGTGGTGACAGCTGTTTCGTCCTTCAGGACACATCATGCACCTCAGCTGATGAGTCCTGAAGGACGAAATAACTGTCATCACCTGACACATCCACTGATATTTATTTTCAAAAAAGAGGGTTACAAGTCACAATAGAGTCGATCAAAATAAATCTCAGCGATCATGCAGTAGTTAATTGTCAGGGTATTGGCATCTAGATGGCGTTACTATGCTCACACGATTCTCTCGTCTAAAATGTCAAAATATCTAAATTGTTAAAATTGTTTAAATCGGCAATATAGTCAATATTACCAAACAATCAAAAAGAAAATTGACATAATTGAGAAAATGGTGAAAAAGTCGACGTTACCAAAACTACCAATTAAAATAAAACTATGGACTAGTAGAGGTACAAACATTTTCGAACTATTTATAAATTTGCTGATATCATTTTTTATAATAATTTAAAAAATGTAATAATAAGATTGAATGATTTTTTTTTTTCAAAATATTATTATCTTATCTTATCTGAGGAAATGTTGCGATTATAAGAATTATTTTTATAAAACTCCACAAAGAATTATTTTGAAGAGTTAATTTATGATTTATCGCCAAATAAACTCGTTAGTGTCCCACCATTTAATTTAATTTCGATAATACTAATAATAATAAAATAACGCGCCAACTCGATACTTGAAAGTGAAGCCTCGCAAAGTACCTCCACTTGAAAGCTTACGTAATAAGTCGGTCGCCGGTTTCCACTCGACAATTACCAAACGACCGGTAATTAAACCCGGCCCGCCAGACGGACAGAAAACTTACAATTGTCGTCGAATTCCTTCTCGTAATCGCCCGCTTGGAATATGTCGCCGAAGACGCACAGTTTCCGTCCGTGTTTCTTGTCGACGGCGATCACCTCGACGCCGTCCTCCAGGATCTCGGTGATGTGGCCCAGGACGAAACCCTCGTCGGGGTCTCGGGCCCAAACCGTGTCCAACATCGTCCCGAACAACTGCAAATCGAAAGTTCCACAATTACTTTGGCTCGGCGATGTTCAAAAATAAAAATTTTGATAACGAATGATCGATGGCTGTAAATTAACGATTCGCAACAAGGTTATTGCTTTTTATTTTTATGAGAACTGTGTGCGGGTGAAAATAAGGTTTCTCGTCCGCCATCGATCGTTTCGGTCGCAGATAGCGCGTTTAATTATTGCGAAAATCGCGTGGACAAGTGCGCGTGGTTCGGCAGATAAAAATCGCGCGGGCACCTTCGTCGATGAACGACGATTTAATATGGGACGGTTGCGAGGCGCCATATGCCGGTGTACTGTTAATCTTGGAAGTTGCGACGTCGACATGTGTAAGCTGCAGGGTTCGTTGAGCTCTGTGGGATTGTAAACAGAAGTTCTCCGTGCGCGGATTCTTGGGATCTTCGATCGAAAATGAGTATGTGCGAGGCGTCCGCGGTGAATAAATAAATTACGACGGTCTTGAATCGAGTAATTTCGCAATGAATTAATTACGTGTGCGATCAGTGGCGGCGAAAATCTCGAAACGCATAAATGGACGTTTTAACAATTGCGTGACGATAATAAAATTCAATGTCTTCCAACTTATGATCGAAATATCGAATATAGAGCAAACGTAACAATGGATGCGATATTTTAAAAAGGTTTTGAAAGTACTCAAAATATAAAACATCAAAAATCAAGTCTCGACAGTACCGACTTAGTTAGTCAAAGCAGATCTCTGTAATTACAAAGCAACAAGAGCGTAACAACAATTTAATTAATTTTTAGAAAATTTTGGAACATGATCTTTGTCGATGTAGTAAAATAATAACAAATATGGAACCCAACTCAAATCATAGTCATCAAGTTATTGATTAATTTCCCTAGTCATTAAATCATTGCAATCAAAATGTTCTTTCATTCTTGTTTCAAATCTTTACTTTCGTGGCTCAGTCAATTGTTCCAAAACCAGTCAGTGATCCCTGTTTGCACACTTCATACAAAATGTCCAACATTGCACCAACACGTTTGAAGATTTTCCACAAATTTATTTGAAAACAAAAAATGGGCCCAAGATATCAAAACAAACGTTTCGCTATCCCCATAGAAAATTTAACTTTCCAGCGAAACGATACATCATTGCTGTTTCCTTGGCTGTTTAGGTTAAGTAAAAATCTATAGTAAAAATCACTAATCTATTGTAAGACGCAGTTAAGTAGTAAAAGTATGCATTTTGTGTCATCCACTGTTTTGTAAGAAACAACGCGAAGCTGTTGAGATATCTATAAAAATGTCAGAGTGTGTGGGGGGGGGGGCGTATAGCGTGAAACGTGTGATAAAAATTAAATATGTGCCTCTCTGAGAAAAAATAATTAATCCAAACGCTCTCGTCTACGTTTTTAATTAGTTGCGAGCATTTCGATTAATTACCCTCAATGTTTACATTTTCAGTGCAGTTGTTTCTAAAGAAAAAGAAAAAAACATAAATCAACTACAGCAAACAAATATAATACGAAAAATACAAAGCAAAGGAAATCAAAATTTGAAATAGTAACCTAATGAATAGACTACCGAAAATGAAAGAAAAAATATTAACCACACAGTGGACGAGGGCCAAAAAACAACTGAAAACGCCAGTAACGTAATAGAACACAAAGTAAACATAAACAAATAAAATAACATGAAAGTCAGTTTAATGTCAATATAAAAATAATAAAATAAAAAACGAAATCGTGCCACTCATGACAAAAATAAATAATACAAATCACATTAATAATCGTTCACTGCATTTTCATGCACGAATAACATTAATACGAATTTTATCGCAGTAAAACGTCTTGTGTTGGAGCTGTGCGATCGGTGAGTTCTGATTAATTCTTGCACAAAAAATATTTAACAACTATGTTAGATTTATCGAAGAGCTAGGAACCTAGACGAATCATCGAAGACAACATTTTAATGCACTAACTTTTAAAAGTATGTTACAAAATTAAATACGGGAAAGAAAGTAAAAGTTGGAATGAAGAAAACGGAGTTAAAAATTACCAAAAATCTTGAAAAATTGGCTAAAAATGCAGTCACTAAACCCACCTCATCATGAGTCTGTTCTTGTTGTTTTTTTTTTTTTGTTGAAAGCTGGAATTTGTACGTTTTTTGACTCTGACGAATTTCTTGGCGTCTCGAAATATCGTCGCTCGTTCATATGTAGTTGTGAAGTCCTTAAGGTGGATTTTCCACAAAATTCCTAAATTTATCTCCTCAGTTATCTTAATTCCTGCCCCAGTATTTCTTTGATTACGTTTTATAAGGAAATTATTGCCAATAAAAAAATATTTTGTGACAATCTGGGCGAAGGGACTGTTGGTTTGGTGAGTTGAGTTGAGTTGAGTTGGGTTGGGTTGAGTTGAGTTCAGTTTGGTTGGGTTGGGTATTTTCTAACAAAGCTCGTTATGACTTTCGATTTAGTGAAAGTCATAACGAGGTTTGTTACAAAACATCCAACCCTTGGCTTGGGTTGGTTTAACCCAAGCCAATCCAACCCAACCAAACTCAACTCAACCCAACCCAACCAAACCCAACCCAACTCAATGTTGGTAAATTTACATTCGTATAATTTCAAGAACGTTCATAAAAAATTGTCGACAAATTTCTGTGAAATTTTATGGTTTTTACGGAATCGATCGATAGAGACACAACATTGTAAAAAAAGGTCCTAATTTTTAATACTTCTCCATTCTCATTGATCAAAAAAGTATATTCCATTGATGAAATAAATTTTTGTAATTTTTGTATATTTTTTTGAAACATTTTTCTTTGCCGACGTTTCTTTCACAATTTATTAAGTTAAATTTCGTTTAGACTCAAATATTTTGTAACGAAACTCGTTACGACTTGGACCCAAAATCACAAAAGTCATTGACTTTGGTAAATTTGCATTCGCATAATTTTCACCAACGTTCATAAAAATACTTGATGACTAATTGCTGTAAAATTTTATGGTTTGTCATGGAGGTCCATGGATACAAATACAACGTCGTTAAATATGTACTACTAACTGTCATGTCAACCAGCAGGCAACATGACTTCGGTATTTCAGGACGCGCCGTGTTTTTGATGTTTCTCCACTCTCATTGGTCAACAAAGCATATTCTATCGATGAAATAAATCTTTGTATATATATTTTTGAAACACTTTTCGTTATCTGGGTCCACAGTGCTGATTGCCGACGTTTCTTATTATATTAATCTGTTTTTTTGTTCTGGACACAAGTATTTTGTATTCAAACTCGTTATGACTTTCACTAAATTTGCATTCGTATAATTTCACTAACGTTCATAAATACACTTGACGACTAATTATTGTAAAATTTTATGGTTTTTATGAGATTGATCGACACAGATACAATGTCGTTAAAAATGTACTAACTTCCATAACGACGTGCAGGCAATATAACGTCGGTATTTTAGGACTCGCCATTTTCGAGTACTTCTACGCTCTCATTGGTCAAAAAAACTGTATCCTATTGACGAAATAAATTTTTGCGTAGTTTATTTGATACACTTCAACACGTTTAATGAGTTCAAATGCGTTTTTCGTGCAAAATACGTGATCTATAATATTTTCGATTTCGGTTTATTTCTGGTTTGGGTATTGACGTCTACGTGGGGTTAATACAAATAACAAAAAATGCGAAAAATAAAATATAAGTGTACTTCCAATTGTTTTCAGATTAATAAATAAAGTGATTGATTGAATTGTTTCTGGTTCCACAAATAAAACTAAACAATTAACGTGTCAAGCGAAGACATAAATCGCACTGTTTGTCAAATATGTCACACTGCGATTTGAACCAAATTTTAATATTGTTTATATTTGGGAATATTTTGTAATATTAATATTATTTTTGTTTGCATTTGATTATGGGAAATGAGATTTTTTGCGGAATTTTATATTTTTGAAAATTTTGTTGTCATTTGTCGAAGTTGTTTAAAATGTAAATTTTCTTTGCAAAAAACATGGACTTGTTAACATTATATTTGGTTCACAATTGAAACATTTGATATTTTGGGTACAGGCAAAATGGGAAGCGCCTGGGGCCCGAGGCGCTTAGTTGCAGTTAGTTACGCCACTGCAAATTATGACACATTTCTCAGACAGCGTAGCTGGCATCTTGCAAAATGCCACTCGATGCTGATGCAATCCCATTTTCACCGGCACAAATGTGAATGTCCTCTGGACAATACACCGGCTATTAAATATAATTTCTCGACGGCGGAATGGCCTGAATGTGTTCCGCAATGGAAGCCGTCATTACCGCGTCGCTTGTGGCCACTTGCGGCAGCGGTGGGAGTGTTTCGAAATCCAGATAAACGCGAAAAAACAATTTACTTCATCGGTGTAATTATGTGCGCTCATTATGGGGAACTTGTAGGGGTACTTAGGCATTTAAACGAATTTCTAATTTTTTAGTGGATTTTTTTTGTGACGTCACAGTATTTTTCTGACTTTGGCAATTTTTAATTTAATGAACCAAAGAAAAATTAATACAATGAAAATTATTCAAATATTTCCTATAGTGGACAATCATTTTTGGCAAGAAATATTTTAGAATTTTTTTTTGAGCTTAAATGCAGTGACCCTTGCATATATATACTATATACATATTTAATTGTTATGGATAATAAGCGGTTTCAATGCATTTGTTTCACAATACGAACTTTGAAAAAAAAAGAAACTGAAAGTCTGCGATTTGAATAAAACGAGATTTGTATGAAATTATCGTTAGGCGACGAGAGAACGGACATAATTTCTCCGACGATTTTCGTTGCAACTGGAATAAGAAACCCGTGGTATTGGCCGACTAACGAGTCTCGTTTGCACACTGCAATCGCTCGCCCAACATCTGGTTCTCCAATCGCAAAAATTCGTACCGAGCAAGTGTCATAATGACGCGTACGAATGAGTAATTGTCAACCGCGAGAGAGAACCGACGTGTCCACTTAGCGGTGGCCTTGAATCGTTATTAATCAGCGCAAAGTAACGGCGGCAAGGTCTGGGCCGCTCCATGTTTGGTGCGACCGGATCGCTCTTTGCATTCGCAATTGTTTTTAATTCCGGCGATGGGGGGCGGTAATAAGCGATTCGCGGCCTCCAACCGACCGCTGGATTTTTTTACGGTTTGGTCCATTGATGTGTTGGTTTCGTTTCAATGCGAACGAGTTGTGTTTTTTAATGCGGAGTTAATTTATGGTGTGTTAAGAAATTTAATGAGTTTCTGACTCAAAATTTAATTTTTAAAATATTCCTAAGCCAGGTACTCAACTCAACTACAAAAATAACTAAAAATTAAAGAAATTTTGAAAATTAAATCAAAATTCAATTTTTAAAGTATTCCTAAGCCAGGTACTCAACCAAACTACTAAAATAACTAAAAGCTAAGAAGTTTTGAAAATTAAATCAAAAATCAATTTTTAAGCTCGGTGCCCAACCTAAGTACAAAAATAACTACAACACAAAGAAATTTTGAAAATTATGACTCAAAATTTAATTTTTAAAGTATTCCTAAGCTAGATGCCCAACCCAACTACAAAAAAAAACTGAAAATTAAAAAAAATTTAATTATTTTTTAAAAATGAAGTACATTATCCCCCATATGGGGGGGGGGTCGTTCACAAATCTAAATGTATGTAATATGTGAGAATTGTGAAAAAGGTCAAAAATTACAAAAAATACGTTAACACGTCTTATTTTCAAATGTTTAACACGAAAAATGATGAAAATAAATTTTAGCGAACGAGAGCTGTTTCGCCCTCTATGGGCTCATCGGACCACCATACATACATTTGCTGCAGTTGCAACTTAGTCATAATTGAGTGACAATGACTTTGTATAAGACGTGAATACCAATAACACTTTTACAGCTACATAATTGTAGAGGTCTTTTTTCGACTAAAGAAGTTGGTGCTAAAAAAACTTGCAATTGCTTCGCAGCCGTCGACAATGAAGACCGCTTTCTTGAAAATAAATTTCAGCAAATGTATTAAGGTGACGGTAGTTGTTCCGCCCTCTGTGGACTCATCAGACCACCACACATTCGCCGAAATATTCAACAAAGCTGTTTTCATTGCCGACGGCTGCGGAGTAATTCCAAGTTTTTATATTACCAACGTTGTTGGTTGAAAATACCTCTGCAATGATGTAGCGATAACCGTGTGGGTATTCACGCCTCGATGGCGGTAATATTCGCACACAAACTCATTGATAACAGATGATATAAAAAAATCCAAATTGTTGTAAATACTAAAGATGTCAAAATATCAATTCCCAAAAAATTCGTCAAAAATGTGAAAATCCAAAATATACCAAAAATATAAGTTGCGAAAATACCCAAAAAATTTTAAATTGTATATTATCTGCTGCTGCAAAAAATGATGGTTCAAAATGAAAAAATAGAGGCAAAAAATATGAAATGTTAACTAAAAATATCAATTGGTCACACAAATGAAAAAAACCCATCAAGAACTAAAGTTTCAAATTTCAAATAGTAAACCCAATATTAATTTATTAATTAATTTAGGTTTTGAATCGAAGAATTTTGTTGTTGTGTGGGTTGGAGTAGTGTGAATTCCTGCAAACCCAATCTAGAACTAATGGTCTTGAGCCAATGGAAACATCTTGTTGGGTGGGTTGGGTTGATATTACTTTCGGGTATTAAACCCAGCGGTGAACGATAATAGCAGGAGTTTTCTGCAAACCCAACCGAGATCTAAACGTTTTCAGTTAATCGAATCTTCTTATTGGGTGGGTTGGGTTGGTATTACTTTCGATTGTTAAACCCAACGTTGAATAATAGGAACTTCTCTAAACCCAATTGAAAATTACAGGCTTTGAGTCAACGAAAACTTTTTGTTGGGTTGGGCTGGGATTTATTTCGAATATTAGACCCAACGTTGATCAATAACAGTAGGAACTCTTGCAAACCCAATGTAGAACTAAGGGCATTGAGTCAATGGAGACTTCTTGTTGGGTAGGTTGGGTTGATATTAATTTCGAATATTAAACCCAGCGTTGATCAATTAACACGACTGCGAACCAAACCAAAATCTAAAGGTTTTGCGTGGGTTGGGTTGGGTTGGGTTGGGTTGGGTTGGGTTGGGTTGGGTTGGGTTGGGTTGGGTTGGGTTGGGTTGGGTTGGGTTGTGATTAACTTCGAGTACTAAACCCAACTTGACAACAATGACAGCTGGAGTTTTCTGCAAATCCAACCGAGATCTAAAGATTTTCAGTCAATGAAAACTTCTTGTTGGGTTGGGTTGGGCTGATATTATTTTCTAATATTAAACCCAACGTTTGTCATTAACTGTAGGAGATTTCTGCAAATCCAAAAGAGATTTAAGGCTTTGAGTCAATGAAAACTTTTTGTTGGGTTGGGCTGGGATTCATTTCGAATATTTTATTCAACATTGACGAATAACTCCTGCAAATCCAGAACTAAAGGTCTTGAGCTAATGGAAACTTCTTGTTGGGTTGGTTGAGTTGATATTAATTTCGAATATTAAACCCAACGTTGATCAATTAACACGACTGCGAACCAAACCAAAATCTAAAGGTTTTGAGTCAATGAAAACGTTATGTTGCATGGGCTGGGTTGTGATTAACTTCGAGTATTAAACCCAACTTGACAACAATGACAGCTGGAGTTTTCTGCAAATCCAACCGAGATCTAAAGATTTTCAGTCAATGAAAACTTCTTATTGGGTTGGGTTGGGCTGATATTATTTTCTAATATTAAACCCAACGTCGGTCATTAACTGTAGGGGTTTTCTGCAAATCCAAAAGAGATTTAAGGCTTTGAGTCAATGAAAACTTTTTGTTGGGTTGGGCTGGGATTCATTTCGAATATTTTATGCAACATTGACGAATAACTCCTGCAAATCCAGTTTAGAACTAAAGGTCTTGAGCCAATGGAAACTTCTTGTTGGGTAGGTTGGTTTGATATTAATTTCGAATATGAAACCCAGCGTTGATCAATTAACGACTGCGAAGCAAACCGAGATCTAAAGTTCAATGAAAACTTCTTGTTGGTTGGGTTGCGTTGGTGTTACTTTGGAATATTAAATCTAACGTTGAACAGTTGGCATGCAAACCCAATTGAGAACTAAAGGTTTTGAGTCAATGTTTGGGTGGGTCAGGCTGGTATTAATTTCGAACATTGATCATTAACAGTAGGAGTTTTCTGCAAATCCAATCGAGGTTTAAGGTTTTGAGGAAACTTTTTGTAGGGTATGGATTAATTTCAAATGTTAAACCCAAGATTGATATTTATACCAACGTATTTTACAATATTCGGATTTTGCACAGATGCATCAGATTATGCAATTTGAGCAGTCCTCGCAAATGCAAATAACAAATCCACGATAAACGAAACTTATTATTGGGAATTAAAGGCTGTACAGTTTTAATATTCAATCCGAACGAACCAGCGTTACATTCAATTATATTCCAGTCGATTCATGCGTGAAACATTCGATTGCAGCGATACCCAGATAACCTTATCAAACTTCAAACAAAAGTACTAACACCTGTAATTGGTTATATCGAATTCGCTGGCATCTGCAATTTTTTCAACGCGGTTATAAGACCCAAATTAGAACACTTTAAATGAAACGATAGAGACGATTCTGGGAAAAGTGCACACGAGCTTCGTCCTCGTTGGAGTTCGTCGGCGTCACTTGTCGTAATCAAACTTAATGACATGTTAATAATTATACAATCAATCAAATGAACTCGTTGACCAATTAAAAAAAATCCAGTGGAATAATCAACTGGCATGTCATCACGTCCAAAAAAATATTATGCATTTCCAATTTATGGCCTAAATTTGCTTTAAAATCATGAAATAACAAGTTGTTATAGGTCCTAATATTTCCTTGGAATTAATTTTGCTGTATTCAAAATATTTGATCAAATTTAGATGATATTGCCCCAAACACATAATTTTTACAATTAGTGTCATATTTTTAGATTAAAACAATAAAATGAGATTGTTATAAATGTAATTATATTTTCGATAATTATAGAATCGATATTTTCATTGACAAGTCCAAAGTTTCATATTTCATTTTTTTCTGTAACTACGACAATAAAATAATCAAAGCAAAATTACCAGCTGACTGAATTAAAACGAGAACGAAACACGCGTACAAGTCTGCCAAGCATTGCCATTTTTTTCTTACTTTTTAAGATCGATTACGTTTCCAAAATAATTTTTAATTAATTAATTTCGCGCGTCGCTCGTTAACCGCGACCGTTTAAGATTTAATTGCGGAAGTAACGCCGCGAACAAAGCGATCCCGTCGGGCGCGAGAAACGTCGATGCATAATGCATGGGACGTCCGCGCGTACGCAGATAACATTTGTAAACTTGTTCGGAATGTCTGTCGTTCACGGGACGCTGGTGTCGCAAGGGAGGTGTGGTTCCGGTACGACCAACGGGCGGAAGCCGCGACCGGGAAACAAAGGCGCCCGCGACGGGGCCGGAACTTTGGACAATTGCCCCCTTTCTGTTTTGTTTCTCGGAACGCCGAAACGCCGACAACAATTAAACGAGGTTCGTTAGTTGCTGGGACGTCGAATTGTCATTTGGATCGGATTCGCAGGTGAACGATCGGAGGCGCTCGGTGACGGGGACGCGGTCGTCGTTTTATCTGAGTTACGGCGAGTTATCTGTTTTGGTTTTTTTTTTAAGTCATCGAGGTTTCGTGACACATAATTATGGAGATAATTTGTGTGTATTTTTATGTCTGGTGTGTTTCTGACAAAGTACGTGGTTTGGGTTTGTTATGACGTATGTCAATTTTTTTTAATATACGATCACAAAACACGCAACTGATACGAAAAGTTTAATGATTTATTGATCACAAATGCACAAATTGAATATAAAAACGTATAGTCTTTAATTTCTAAATAATAGTATTTTGTGTACCAAGGCCAAAAAGTACTGTTTTTTCGTCCGAGTTTTCTTTACGACCGAGGCGTAGCCGAGGTCGGAAAGCAAACGAGGACGAAAAAACACTTTTTGGCCGTGGTGCACACAACATTTTTTAGGCGACCCTCATAAAATTTTCAAATTTATTGCAACATTTACTTACAATTTATTGTCATAGTCATTTATGACAACTGAACAATTGTACATATTTGTGACACCTTCAGACATGTTTATGTTTTCTTTGTCTACATTCGAAGTTATTTCGGCTTTATAAACAATAATTACCCAATAATCAGTTAAAAAGTCTATCACCAACACGTATTTACTAATGTAAACAAGATGCACAGTTTGACACTCACGGCAATGTGGTTATTTTTATACAATTTCGGTAACTGTCGGTAGATGGCGCCACCCTATTGCGGACGAAAAATGAAAGCGGACGAAAAACGATTACTTTTCGTCCGCGTTTGACGACTGAAATGAAAATTTTTCGTGTCGGTCGCCTAAAAATAAATTTAAAAACTCATATAGTGATGTTCAGTGCCGTTGTTAGTTTATTATATGGCGATCCTGCCAACTAACTGGGTTCACAATGTAAATCAAGCCTTTTATTATAAGCCCAAAGTTGCTCATAGGTTTCCATGATTAAAAATCTCCCGTTACAATAAACTAATAGCAAAATAAAGAAGTGGATTTTATATTCGTTGTTAATTTAATATATGGCGATCCTGGCGTTAGACGGTGAAGCACGATTATTATTATTATGAGCTCAAAGTTGCAAGTAGGTTTCCATTGGTAAAACTCTCCTGTTACAACACATTTGTGAGAAAATTAAACAGATGAATCTTTCATGATCGAGGTTTATATTCGTTGCTGAATTCTTATATGGCGATCCTGCCTACGATATTGGTATTAGAATGAACACAAGGCTGTTATTATAATATTAGTTGCAGGTATGTTTCTACCGTTAAAAAGTATTATTTTTTTTATAATAAACGAATAAAAGAATAAAAATGATTGAAGTTTGCATTCGTTGATAGTTGATTAGATGGCTGTCCTGCCTAGATCCTGTTTATTACAGATATCCTGTCACTGATGCAAGAGGTTGGGTTGGGTTGGTTAATTTTGTCCAAAAAATGTTTGGCTCTCAAATTTTAATATAAACCGAGGATAATTTATATGAAAAAAAAAAACATATTCCTAATATTTATAACAAAATTTTTATTTTGGAACGATATCAATGTCTGAATAGACTTCTTTTGCGTCTTCGATTTCGATCTGGATGTCATTCATTTTAAATTCCCGACTGCATATTTTGTTTTAGATTGGGTTTAACTTAACGGGCAGCGAGGAAACGCTACCCCAAACCCAATTTGTAGATTAGTTCATTCAAAATCAAAAACGAACACTTTTTGATGATTGGACGTACTTAATCAAAAACGAACAACTTTGGGTTTGGGTGGTGTCACTTTTTGCTGATCGACATATTTTCGTTGGGCAACTTTGGATTTACTACTGAAAATGATTTTTGGAAAACTGAACCCAATTTTCATTGACCAACTTTACATTTTATATTAAACATGATTTTAAAAAAGAACCCAACCCAACCCACGAAATGTGTTTTAGATCTTGGGTTGGGTTGGGTTGGGTTGGGTTGGGTTGGGTTGCGAGGAGCCAAATCTTTCTGTGTCCTCAATTTCAAATTGGGTTTATCAATGGAAGGTTTTAAACAAAACAAAAAAAAATAATTACAGGCAAAATAAAAAAAAACCAAATGCTGTCGACCGACATTGACAAACAAACTAAAATGAATGAAAATGAAAGCCAACGGAATCAAGAACAAGAAAAATATCGAAAGTACCATTAAAACGAAAAAATCTCAAACCAACACCAACAACAACAATAACAGACGAGCACATCAAACGATAGTCAAATTAGTAATCGAAAACAAGATAAGTTTCGTAGAAATTGCCCCCTTAAAGGCCCCAGAACTAGTAAAACAAATGTTTGTAATTAATTTGTTAAAATTAAATAAAAAGATTGTAAGGTTGTTTACCCCCCCCCAGCTAATTTTCACTGCATTTTAGGCCACAAATATAAAAAAAACTTAATAAATTTACGGTTCTGGCAAAACCCGTTAGTGGTCGTTCTTATTGAATATGAAAAAAATCGATATAAAATTTATAGATGACCATAGTCTTTGTAATATGAAAATACCTTGTCGGTCATCTTCATGGTGAATCAAAAATTACATTTTATTGTAAAGCTCTGATCGACATCGCGTATCGGTTTCGTGGTCACAATGCATAAAAATAAAGTTTTAATAAAATCAAGACTTAACGAAGCTGCATTGTGTAAAAAATTTCAGCAAATAAATATCATTGTTATTGGTGTTATTATTATTATCATTGTTATTAACGTCACGTCAGTAACTACACAAATATACAAATACGAGATATATGTTAATCTTGCAGTGAAACGCAGTGAACTTTAAATGGAAGGGTTGTCGAGGCATGTTCACGAGCGGTGCCTTATCATCTTCTTCATTTTATAGATTAACTGAATTTTTCTGCAAGGTTAATATCAACGAAAAATAATTAATTAAAATTCTTATAAATATAAAATAGTTTCAACAAGGGTCCAATCATATTAAATTTATCATTAATACATGCATTTCTAGGAGTAGTAGTTGGTAGTGTAGGTATTTCGATTCATTTTTGACATTTTCGATTAGATTTTACGTTTATGTTAATAACTGTCGTAATTTACTTCTATTTGTAACAATAATGAGATTAAATTCATTTGACTTTGCGGACAAAACAACGTGACTCACCGTTTCATTGTAGACATCTACGTAGTTATAGTTTTGTTATTGAGCGGACCATTTTTGCTAATCAAAGTTGTAAGTTAACATCTTCACATAGTTGGTCGTGAATTCTCGACTCTGATTGACCGAAGTCGAAGCATGTTAACTGCTAAATTTGGACGCTACATTTGCAAAACGTGTAACTAATTACACAAGAAATGATTTAATTTCCATCAAAATAGCAACAGAAGCAAACAGTGAATTTTGATCAAATTGACATATTTTTAAATTTATATCACCTGAAAACCTAATCACTTAGATTGACATACCCTATTTTGTCCGGTGTTATCTGACTACATGCTCAGGAACCCATTTAAATGTTGAAATGCTCAGAAAACAGAAAACGGTTTTCACCAGCTTCGTGTTATCACAACATTTTTACGGGCTTTAATTTTGGTTTTAAAACATTTTATGTTTTAGACGTTAGAGTTGAATTTGAAGCACAAATTATAAAACTATCAAGGACACGAAATTTACTGCAAGATTGCTATCAAATATTGAATATGTTGCTGTAAAAATACTTTAAACACTTCACTTGAATAAATGTAAAAACAAAAGTAGCGAAAACAACGTACCATTCCGTGGTTTTAGATCGAATTTAGGTCACAAAGTTGAAACCAACCTTGACGTAAACAACCAAGGCTTTACGTGTAAGTGTATAAAAAATTTGTAAATAGCAACGTGTAAATTGATATCGAACACATTCATTCAAACTAAATATTAACTCCAAAAGATGTAATCGAAAATCGAAGTAAAAACATCGAATTGCGTTTAAAACGATGTAAATGGGTTCTATGGCGTGTAGTTCAATAAAGTAATTGTAATTTGAGCCATTTCGAATATTTTACTTAAGGTTTTAGATGATTTTAATGCAAAAATGTAAACTTAAAGGAAAACGTATGGGTGACGTAAGAGTGCATGTTTTAGTTAGCCAATTTTTGACATATTTACAAATTTGCAAACTTTGCAAACATCGCGAACAACTCTATGATTGGTATTCATATGTAATTTATAAATTTTTGTATCGTGTTGGCAACTGTCATGATCTTTTTAAATATATGTTGTGTTTTGAGCGGTGAAGAATCTGCCAAGTAAACCCACGCAATTTTTTGCGACGTTAAACCAGAATTACAAGACCCCTTTGTCGATACTTCGCAATTGTATTTAAATTCATTGTAGTTCTAAGTCAATGGTATACCAGCAAAATGCTATAATTCAACTGTAAATATATATAGTTGATTTTTAGTTAGATTTATTTTTGTAAATTAAGCCGGCCACGTTGGTTTGGTTTGGGTTGGGTTGGGTTGGGTTGGGTTAGGTTGGGTTGGGTTGGGTTTGGTCAAACTTTACGTTCTAAATTCTAAACTCTATTTAGAACCTAAATTTAGACCCAGCCCAACCCAACCCAATCCGATCCAACTCAACGTGGCCGGTTTAATTCACGAAAAAAAATCCCAAATCAGAATTTGACAATCAACGTGTAGGACGATTATCTGTGGGCCACGTGTAAATTGACAATTTCATTCTGAATTTTTAAATATTATTAAATGTCTTAAACACTTTGAAACTACTTTGTATTATAACATTTTTTGTACATTTGTATACGTTTGCAAAGTAAGGTTACATTGCAAATCCTTTTAATTCCACACACGTTATACTATTACAAATCTTTTATCTTTATATGAGCGATAGCAGTGAAACTTAATGGCCTAAAAATAAGTAAATATTTTAAAACAGCAATAAGTAAATTTGTCACCAAATGTAGAAGAATTTCGTCGAACTTTTAAATTCTTAGACACTGGTGGTATTTTTTTGGAAACTTTATATAATGTTTGTGGTTTAATTTATTTTATTAAATAAATCGGTTTACATTGTTTTTTAGTATAATTTAATTTCTGGTGAATTTAAATCATAAAAATGTATAAAAACGATGAATTGAAAATCAATAATAAAATATTGTATTTATAAAACGCGGTCGAACACGGTGTTAAGCACTCCGGACTCCATCACCTCTCGCAACCCGAAAACATAATTATAATTATTTAGGGCAGCGATAGTGGCCTATGTTTGAGAAGCGGCGAGGATAAAAAAAATTAAAACAACGAAATACCTCGTCCAACAAATTCATTTGGCACCTTCGCCAATTACTCTAATGAATCAAACTCGAGATAAACGCTCGATAAAAGCGAAAGTATGTAAGTAATAAAATTATTATTGATACGCCAGATAAGATTACGCGAAAACGGTCGGGACACCGAAATGTCTTTAATGGTTTTTCGACTCGTTCGCATTCAAGAGTGCAATTGTCTCGCCGCCGGTGATGTAACGACTTCGGCATTGAGGACTAATCGTTTCGACGAAAATTACAAAATAAGATCGCGATGAAAGAAACAAGTTTGTGAAAATTGCAATGTGACTCGGGGGACTTTGTCGTAAACAAAGCGCCGAGGTTCCTCTTGAAATTCGCGCACACGAATCGGAGCGTAAAGTTAAAAGGTCGGCGTGACATATGAAACGGCAATAAGATCGCGCGGCTGACGAGCGAAAATAAATGGGTACGGTTGAAAAAAATTACCTATGAAAACGCCGCCGGTCGGAGCGATGGGAACAAAGAACACGTCACACGGAACACAAACAACCACCTGCTCGCACTAGCAACTTTTTACCTTCACTATTCTCGCTCGGCGATTGCCACGAATCGGCGCATGGGCACATCACCTGTCTCTATCTCCATCTACGTGTGATTTCACGTGGATTTGTTATCGTCCAGATCGTCGCGGTCGCAGAGAAATGTTTGTAAAGCTGGCTCTCGCGGTGGGTTGTAACGCGATTGCTTCGATGGTTGCGGTTAGAAAGTTGTGAAACCAGACCAATGGTCTTAATGGGTTTTTTTTTTGTAGACGATGACGCAACATCTGGGTCATATTTGGGTCGTAGTTTACAAAAGTTTGTTAAATTATGACTCGGTGATTTCGATGAACGCAAGTGCTTGGCTCTGCAACTCACTTAGCAGCTCACTATTACTTGTAGCCTACTTAACATTTAGTCTATAAAGTTGTGTTCCATGAATCCTAACATATTTTAAATGTATTGAGGAAATATCAAATTAAAAAGATTAATTGACTCAATATATTTATTTTTTCAACTTAATAAATTCATTCTTTAAGGTTAACTGTACATGGAGTAGGTAATACTTAATACAAAGCAAACTTAATACAATACAACAACAATATTTTATCTAACCATCGGCATCTTCTCGTTGTTAGAATTATATGTGCCAAACAACTTTCGTGTAGATTAATTCTGTCGTTTCGATTATCCGCGATACCAACCTAACCCAACCCAACCTCACCCAAACAACTTCTGTGTAGATTAATTCTGTCGTTTCGATTATCCGCAATGTATACCAACCCAAATATTTTCATTGGATCAAACTTTATTAAGTTTTTCTCAACTTTATAGTGACTTGAGTCACACATCGTGATATACTTATCTTATGGTAATCTAGACTCAATTTTGTAGAACGGATGCCGATTGTCATTGTGACATTTTATTTATTGATTATTCCTACGTTTGCAAAATGGCTAAATCGTCCAAAATGACCGCAATAAATTATTTACGTGATCAAATTTAAATTGGATGTGCTCGTGATGTTTAGCGAGGATCACAAAGAGAACTAATCATGTTTGAATTTCGTTGTGCGTGATCGAAGATTTTACCACTTCTGCTTCGGCTCGTTTGACGAAAAACGAAACTAAAAGATTGAAACGCGCCATCTTCTTTACGCGATCTAATTTCAAGGGGAAACGCGCAAGATGTTTGCCGAGGATCACAAAGATAATTAGGCATGTTTGCATTTTATCGTTAGTGGTAAAATCTAACAAAAGCTAGGTCTTTACCACACCAACAAAGAAGGAGGCAATGCGGGCACGAACGAAATAAAATTGTTACAGGGCCACTCTTTACGTCTTGATTATTATTAATTTAAACTTAATTGTTAGATTCTTAAGTCAATACGTCTGATCCGTTTTCATCGATGAAGTGCCTCGTGTGGGATTAGAAGGAAGATGGATTCGTGACTAATTTTCGCACGAAAATTGGTTTAAAGACTAAATTAGTTGGTTGTTGTTTGGTGGTATGTGCATAATAAGAATCCAAATCAATTTTTATAATTTCGATAATTTTGACGTTTAAACCACATTTCTGTATATGAACAATATTGATATTTTCGACAATTTAATAAGGTGATCTTTTGCAATGTTGCTTTTATATGCATTTTGGACAGAAATTTCTTGTATGGATGTCAAAGCTGTTTAAAAATGTATTGGCAATCAAACATGAATGATTCGTCTTTAGTTTAAGTTCCACTTACCTGTTAGGAAATATCGTGCTTTAAAATGTTTATCGCTACTAACCTGTCGATCTGGACCTGTAGACCAATGATCATGTTATGTCAAGCATATGTCCCAAATGTAAATAAAGTTTTATACATGTATTGCAATATAACTATTAGTAAAAAATCGTTTAAAGTGCACTCATTAATCATTGATGATACTAACATTACTTAGTTGTGCAAATTTGTGTGAGAAACATACGCGTAGCTTTTATAACTGCCACACTTGACTTGTGTATGACTATGTGTGCGATGCCATCTGGTACATAATCTTCAACCTCTAACGTTCGTACTGGCCCTCGTTATTTTTCGTTACAGTAACGATTTGTGTTGCCTTTGTAAGACTTTGCAAGATAACATGTTTTTTTTTTTATATATAATTTTACAAAACCTTCCGAATAAATCGAATAAATCCTAACTCAACCCAACCATTTTCAACCTAGCCCAACCCAACCCATTTTCGAACAACACAGGTTTGAAGTCACGATTTTATAATTTTGATTACATTTTTGTAGCGGATTGACTTTTGACCTTTCGTAGCATTTGTAATTTAACGTTTATTTTTAAATGTAACCAAATGGGTATGTTTTAGATTTTATCTTTTGCAACCAGAAGTAAATAATTAATAATCCACCTTGTAATTTTAATTTGCATAAAGTACTTCAAACCTCCAATAAAATTTTGTTTTAAAAACTCTAGTTTTTCAAGCATAAGTAACTCAATAATTTGACGCCCAATTTTTGTTGTGTATGTAAGGCTTTGCAAATTAAAATGCAATTTTGCAAAACGTTTCGAATAAATGGAACGGTTCCTAACTCAACCCAACGATTCTCAACCCAACCCGAACAATTTTGGAACAATGCAAATTTGAAGTCGCCACTTTATGACGTTCGATAAAATTTTTGTAACGGATTGACTTACTTATAAATTTTATTTATGACTTCTAATTTGCATAACAAAGTTCCTATTTTAAAAACTTCAGTTCCCAAACATGAGCCACTCAATAAGGTGATGCTAAATTTTTGGGGTTATAGTAAACTTAGCAAGTTAACATAATTTTTTATAATTTTGCAAAACTTTTTGAACAAATCTGACGATTTCTAACTAATATATAATTTTTAGCTAGATTTACGATTTCATGATTGCTTTATCTAGTCGGCTGCGGTGAGTTAATTGGCATTTTCCGGAAAATGTGCTTGAAATTTTTTAACCACAATACGTAATCAACTTTCGTTTTATAAATTAAACAGACAATTAAATCAATTCAATTCTGAATTCTATAAATTATTTTAGCTGTGCTCTACGCGCTTTTCTTGCAATTAATGTCAAACATTTCAATCTTAGAATTTTTGATTTAAAGTTTGAGTAGACTTTAGTTTTTTAATGCGTTGGATCCATTTCCCATTTTAATTGTACTTGGAATTCATCCATAGTTTCATCAAATCGTTAGAAAATGTATCGAAACAACTTTATCCGTCAAATCACACTCTGGTGGACTTCACAGTTCAAACTTTTAAATTAGATGAACGAAACTTATCTACATAAGCAACTCTAACTGCTGAGACCAAACACATACTTGCTTTCCACTGGGTGCACTCAACAATCATATGTGACCCTTCCATTATAGTTAATGAACAATCGACATTTGCTAACAGCATCTTGCTATGCAAATATTGCGCATGCAACCAATCAAGAGCGTTTGAAGCAGTACGTTGGGTTGGGTTTGGTTGGGGTGGGTTGGGTTTGGTTGGGGTGGGTTGGGTTGTGTTGGGTAGGGTTGGGTTGGATTGGGTTGGCAGTGGTTGAGACAAACAACAATCTCTGTCTGCTAGCATCAACCTGTTAGGCAAATATTACGATATGCAAACAACCAATCATGAATATTAAAAGCAATGCTGTGTGTGTAGTTCGATTGTACTCATTAATCATTCGTGTCACCTCCATGGGGGTTGAGACAAACAATCATGTGCATTTATGACGGTACACAATAACCAATGCGTTGATGTTAGCTGCTTCATATGGGACAAGGACTCGTGCGTCATAAATAAAAAGGCGATCATTGATCGAGTTAGTTTTTCATATTTGGAGTTCGGACCGAATAACGATGTCAACGTTAGTGTTTTTTTATCGATTATCATCGGCATCTACTCGAAAAATATATTTCAACAAGCAACGAGGTTGCAGCAAACGGCATTTTAATATAAGGGCAGGTTCCAGACTCTTTTGTATCTGTACTTATATATTCAGAATCGGATTGACTTTTGACTACTTTATTCTAGTAATTTCTACAATATATTTTTTTGCTGGTTCTTCAACGCCATCGTCGAATTAAACTGAACACTTTGTACTTAATATATTTATTTACAAGATATTTACAATTCATAACCTAAAATTCATAAAATAGAGGACAACCGTTTTTCAACGTTGGGAATGATTGTATAAAATATGTAATAGGTGAATTGTGGTCGTGAACTGTTCGGATGACACGTGGTTCTTACAACGAAATCTAAAGGATCCGTGAAACTCGCCGAATATTATTCAAATGGTCTCCCACTACCACCCAAAATTAAATAAAACAATGGTAAATTATTATTGCCGCCAGTGCAGTTTCAGATTTGTGTGAAAATAGTCTGCAAAGGCTAAGTAATTTTTTTTTTTTTTTAATAAATAATTTCCCACCCATTCTGCAACATTCCGCCAGTTCCACGGCCCCAAAGAACTCGTTTTCATACAATCATGCTACTAGAAAAGAAAAACGTCCGAGAAGCGAACACGAACTGAATTGGTCGCATCGAGGCCACTGCGACGACGCCTTGCACCCTGACACTCACCCCAAAAAAAAAACCACAAACAATCACGCGCGTCGTCCCAAGTGGCGGTGAAACGCGGTCGGATTTACGCCTGTTTTTGGTGCGCCACCTGCGCCGTCTGCGGCGCCTTGAAGCACTGCATGAGGAACGCGGTGTAGGTCACGAAAGCCACGCTGATGGCGATCAGCGCGTACATGAATATGTTCAGCTCGGGCTGCCGGAAGCGGTTCTTTCGCAGCCACTCGAGGACGTCCTTCTCGGAGCGCAGGTCGCCGCGGTAGATGCTGGGGAAGCGGCGCCGGAAGTAAACGATGGCGGGCAGGGTGGTGACGCCCCACTTTCGCGCGTAGCGCGGATCCGCCATCTTGACGAAGGTGATGTCGAAGTTGTCGGTTTCGCTGTCGATGTCCTCGAGGCGGTCGGTGATCAATTTGCTCTCCTCCGAGTGGGGTTCGTCTGAAACATGGGATGGGGATGCAATTTTCCAAATGATTCCTTGGAGACAACCAATGAATTGAACAAAGCAATTGGACGTAATTGAAAGAAGTCTCCAAATTAATGCAAAACCAAAACTGTGGATAATTTTCGGGACCAGTTATGAAAAAGACTTACAGAAAAACACGGTGACGAATTCGTTTTCCTCCAGCAATTTCTCCAGCATCTTCTTGTTGACCTCCTCGATTTCGTTCTTTATTTCGAAGACGTCCTGCGACGTCAGCCAGTCCAGGACTCTGTCGGCCTGGGTCAGGTCGCCGTCGTACACCATGGGCGTCTTCTTCCTGAAGTACATCAAAGCCGGAAGGCTGTGCAGGCCGTGCTCGGCCGCGGCGCTCGCGCTGCATATCTTCACGAAGTCAATCCCGAAGAGGTCGGCTTCGCCGTCGATGTCTTCGAGTTGCTCCAGAATTTCCTCGCATTCCGGGCAATCGTCGTCATCTGGAATCAATTCATTTATTTTTTATTGCGATTATGTGGTGAGCTGACTAACTAACAGAAAAACACGGCGAGGAACGGCGATTCGGCCAACAACCTCGACAACATCCTTTCATTGACGGACTCGATTTCGTCGGCCAGCTCCCTGTTGTCGTCGTCGATGAGCCACTCCAGCACGGATTCCTCGTTTTGCAGGTCGCCCTCGAACAGCAACGGGTTGCCGTTTCGGAAATACACCAGCGCCGGGAACGTCTTGATGCTGTAGCGCTTCGCCAGCTGGGGGTCTTGGATTTTGACGAGGTGTATCCCGTAGACGTCGCATTCGTCGTCGACGTGCTCCAAATCCTCCAGAATTTCCTCGCATATGTGGCAGTTGGCCTTGTAGAAGTACACGGCCAAGTACTGGGTGTCCTCGACCAAATTCTCAAGCATCACGCGCGTTATGAGCTCGATGCGGTCCTCGGTGCGCTGCTGGATGAGCCACTGGAGGACCTCTTCCTCCTCGGCCAGGTCGCCCGAGAAGACGCCGCCCACGCCGTTCTCGAAGTACATGAGCACTGGGAAGTCGGTGGCGCCGTAATGCTCGGCTATCTTAAAATCTTGGGTCTTCACGAAGGTTATACCGTGGCGTTCGCAGTCGTCGTCTATGTTCTCCAGCTCCTCGAGGATGTGGCCGCATTGTTCGCAATCCTCAGCGTCTGGATTTAAAGCGAATGGTCGTTAAGTTTTGGTTTTTGCGGTTCGACCAACCAGGGAAGTTTGTATTGGACAAGTACGAGTAATTCGTGGGTTTTATGTTCCAATTAAGACGTATGATAAGCAATTCCATGCTTGGTCGATTGGTAAGAAACATTGAAAATGCACCAAATATCTCATCAAAGTTGCCCTAGACGCAGTGCTATGTAGGTAATGGGTTCTACAAATATAAGCATTTTGAACTTTTCGATTCTAGATTCGTACATAAAATAATGTTTTAAATTTTTGTGTTTGATCGATAATTTAAAAATATCATAAAATATTTAGAAATATCGGATTGACGAAATAATGTAAAACTTTGCAAATTTAATTTTAATTTTAATCGGCAGGGGCGTAATATATCAATTTTTAAAAATTCAATAAAATATCATAAAATTCATTTCAAATGACCACATATGTGTTTTTTATTAATTAGCTTAACTTTTTTTAACTTTTTTTTGAATTTTATGCAAAAGTAATTCCAATTCCGTAAATATTATTTGCACAGGTGGCTGCGCTTAAACAACAACAACTTTAAATAACTTTGACAGTTCAGGTTTTATTTCAAACAAAATTTCCACAGCATACGTTTTTAAGGGCAGTAATAATAAGTAATTACCGACTTTTACTGAAACTTTTAAAAAGTTTTAATTTTCATGAAATTTGTATTTAGAGTTTTTGGGAATTCTAAACAATTATTACTAGTAACATTTTTCGATAAAATAATATAGTGATTTCTTGATTTTTGCAATTGCAGGGTGCTTTGCGTTTAAAGAAGACAATTGTTTTTTGGCAGTAAATAGAGCAATAAGTGTTCTACATTTTGAAAAATATTACTAAAATTGGACTAAAAATAAAATAATAGTGTTACGCTCTTAAGTGGGACAGACTGTAGAAATGAACTTATCGGTTTACACAATAGAATGATCGATTTATGAAATGTCGTCGTGAAATTCCCAATTTTACATTGCTTTACATCCAGAACGACGTTTTAACGAAATTGAAGAAGTACAATAATTCCGTGCGCTGTTTCATTGTACTTTCGTTGTGAGCAGAACTATTGCAATTTTTAGTATTTTTAGAATTTGTAAAAATTTGAATTTTTTGAAATGTCGTTGTTTTAATCAGGAGGGGGTTGGGTTGTACTTCACACAATAAAGACGTTATTATTATTATTATTATTAATTACGCTTCTGTCGACAAACTGCAAGTTGGGGGGGGGGGGTAACCTACATACAACTAAATGCGTTCTGATTTGGCAACATTGGACATTGTATTTCAAAATTTTTCTATCGCTATTTGGTGCATTTTCAAATATTCATGTTGCTTGGCGATGAAAATACAGCACGTCCCAAAAACAACGTCTAGGTCTTAGCGAAGCAGGGAATTTGAAAATGTGACCTTCAACTCGCACTATTTTTTAACTATTTTAAATTGACTACAGTTTTATTATTATTTCCATCTTGTCAATTTTTCGCCTCATTCTGTCTTCCTTTTTATTTCTCTTAACTGCATTTCTATTTTATTTGATGTTTGACAAACCAATCCAACCCAACCCAATATATACTGAACGTTGCAAAATTTAGTGCAAAATTAGTCAGATACTCACCATTTGCGTGGCTCGTTCACTAATCATCGGGCATTTTAACAGCAGTAGCATTAAATTACGCCAATGGTGAGTTCCCCAATCCTTGCACCAAATTTCCTTAATTCAATTTAATTATACAACGTTTTGTATTTGTTGCTGACGACATCAAAATAAGAGAGAAACGGTCGTTTGAGAATCTACAACGTATTTTGCAAATCTAACCCATATATAATATAGTTTATATATTGCCTGTCATTAACATCAAGAAATAAAAATACCTGATCCATCCATCTTATTTTTTTTTATATTATTTGTTTAGTTTCTTATTTTCTTTAGTCGTAGTTTTAACTTGCATTTATGACGTAATGAGATGATACATTTAAAGATTACTACATCGATGTTAATCATGCGTTAAAGTTACATGAATATTAATTATGCAGGTTAGATCTGAGAAAAGTACAAGGTTTAGATTCTTGAACGGTCGTTTCGTTCTGGTTTTGAGCTCATCGGCAAGAAATGTAACTTTCGGTTGTATAGTGTTGTTATCATTTGTTGTACATTCTTGTGATTTTGGAAGAGGTCATGGGATTTGAATTTGCTTTGAAATGAGCTGTCACTTCAATTGAAAGAATTAAGTTCGACCTGGACGTTGATTCGTGGTTTTGTTGGTCATGCTCGAGTACAAACACCAAACAGCGTGGTTACGTTGTTAGTGTTATTTTGTTAGGCGCGCACACCACGGAAACAAAATTAACAAGTCATGGTGATCTACACAAAGGAAAGGATTTAATCAGATGTCACTCCAATATACATTTGATGGTTCGGGGCCTAGAGAAAAACTACTGGGGTCTTCAATGCACTCAATACCCGGAAATCCTGACAAATCTTCCTCTGAGCTCGTCCTATGCTTATGACCCCCCTTGCGGGTAGTCTGCAGATTGTTGCAGATATTGCAAAGCGTCTTGTTCCCTGTCACACACATCAAGTTAACAAAAGCCAGCTCGAAGCGCCGATCTGCGAAAGTGGCAACAACTCACAGAAATAGATGGCGAGCGCTTCCTCGTTTTCGATGAGGTCGAGCAGCTCGGGGCCTTCCACCGCCTCGATGACGTCGCCGGAGGGGTCTTTTTGGGTGAGGAGCCATTGCAGGATCTGCTGCTCGTCGTATAAATCGCCGGCGTAAATGACCGGCTCTTTGGAGTCGGACTTGAAGAACAGGATGGCGGGCAGGGCGAAGACGCCGAACTCCCTGGCCAGCTGCTTGTCGTCTATTTTGACGAAGTTAATTCCGGCCGCATCGGCTTCATCGTCAATATGTTCCACTTCCGCGAGAACCCTTGGGCATTGTTTACAGTCAATGCTGTCTGAAACACAATCCTTAAGTATTTGGATATTTTGGACGTATTTGGAAATTGCACCAACAGATTTTCGCAACTCCTTAAAACTCCTTGTCGGTGCTATTTGTAGTAAACTCAAATGCTATTGAATCTGACATTAAATTTGTTATATGATTTCAAACCAACCTAACCCAACTCAACCAAAATTGCTACCCATGGGTCACCAAATTCATAATCCAGTTGTTTCACTTCAATATTCAACCCTTATCGCACGATTGCGATAATTAATACATGTAAATTCATCGATGCATTACACTGACTTTGGTTGAGTGACTGGATGTTGGATTTCTTACTAATTTTGCAGAAAATTTCTAAGTCAAGTCTCCCAACTCAAAAACTGCACGTAGTGAAGTTTGCAAGAGAGGCTCAATTCCAATTGATTTCGTTTGCAAGGCCCTTCCAAAAAAACAATAAAAAAATCTTACATAAAAACACGGCGACGTAATCGGACCGTTTACGGATCTTGTCGAACATCTTCATGTTCACCCTCTCTATGTGGTCGGTCAGCTCCATGTTTTCCGGATCGGTGAGCCAGTCCAGGAGCTCCTCCTCGTCGTCTATGTCCCCGTCGTAGTTGATCACCTTGCTCTTCCTGAAGTAACTGACGCCCGGCGTTTTCCTGAAGCCGTACTTCTTCGCCATCAGGAGGTCTTTGGTCTTCGCGATTTTTATCCCATACTCGGCCGCCTCGTCGTCTATCAGCTCTATGTGCCTGAGGATCCGCCTGCTGTCGGGGTCGTCTTCGTTATCTGCCAACAAAGTGAAAATGAGAGCAAAGAGAAATGGAGGACTTAACAGACGAAAAGATCTACAAATATTCATAGATGGCTAACCAAAAAAAAACTATACCACAAAAATTTAGAAAAATCCAATATGATCAACGTTCTGGATAAACAAAAACAAAAATTGCGATCCCCATTCTAAGGTTTTAGGGGTGAAGATTCCAACAGACAAAGGGTGAGATGGAAATTTAAAAAATAAAAATTAACCATGATGATGAAAAAAGTTAAAGGTAGACCGGAAAAAAACTGCATAGTTGGTAAGGGAAAGACAGGGAGAAAAAGAGAAGATCCAAAAGGCAGATCAAGAAAATCCTGACAAGTTGAAGTTAGAAAGAAGCATAGAAGATGGGGGAACTGAGATAGGACAATGCATTGAAAAATTAAAGAAAAATTTAGAAATGAAGTGAGGAAAACAGCGGAGGTGATTTACTAGGTTGGCCTGATTCATAGGATCCATACAATTAAATTTATTTATAAGGTATCACCATTTGAAGCAGTGGCATTTGGTGGCACGTCGATGAATCTGGTTTGTCAACAATTCCATCAAAAAATATTAAACTCTTTGGACGAAAGGTCGCAGCCTCGTACATTAATGACGTAATAGTCTGATTCAAGGAAAAGATTGGATGTACGATGTGGTATTTTTGAAGCAGATTGAAGATTTCGTCAAATTTGTAAGCTGCAGAATAAATGCAAGATGGAAGCAGGGCACCAACAAACGGGAACTTCGACCACCTCACACCCTCAAGGGTAGAAAGGTATAAGAGTTATATACGACTTTTGAAGTGGCGAGTGTTTAGCTGTACCCTACGATAAGAAAATGAAGTACCATTTTATATTTTTGCTCGTTTTTCAATTTCGATTCGTGACGTAATATTTGGGTGCATATTTCGAGTTTCAATTATTAGACGTTAATCAAATTTTAAACCCCTATGCTCCATCGTTGCCTCTCTGTCTTCCAAATACTTGGACTTCGAGTTGCTTAACTTTTGCCCAACCTGTTGCATTTGCTGGATAGCTACGTTGATTTTTGTCTCTCATTTTTCCTTTGGGCTTTTCAAATAATTGGACTTGTTTGTAGAGCCATTCATTGATAGTCGAGGGCGTTGCATGTTATTAAAAATGTAACGTTGGGTTGCTTGACAATTGCTTAACGTATGGGGTTATATTTTTGGAGATCTGCGCCCATCTTTGCCTTTTAGATCTTCCCAATAGTTCGCCTGTCTCCATTGGTAGCTATTATCGTTGACTTGGCATTGAATTTCTTGGCTCTTGCCTGCCTAGCATTTTTGGGGATCTACGCTTACGTTTGTTTAGCCTCCAGCTCTTCGTAATAATTGGAATTGCATTCTTATTTATTTATTTTAAATATATCCATAAGAAAAAATCTAAAAGATTCAAGTAAACACTGTGGCCAAACTATAACAATGCGGATCTCTAGTTTGACAGAAAATTTTTAACATCATTGCGACGACCAAAACGACAATTCAACCCACCTTGATAAAAACATGTACAATATGATTGCGAAGATCACATGCCCTTATGAAAACATGCCAACCCAACCCAACCCAATCCAATTTTTGGCCATGTTGGGTTGAGTTCGGTTGGGTTCATGAACTAATATTGTGACTTAACCAAACAAAGTTGTTGGTGATTCTGCCTCGTACATGAAGAAGAGCAAAGATATTGGGACCACCAGACTTGGCAACCAATTATTCATAACTTAGCAAGTGGAGACAGAAAGAAAGGGCCAATAAAATCAATTTGAATAAACATGTAATTCTTCGTAGCTATTACAATTAACCATAGCAGATCACCTCGATCACATATCCAATTTTTAGTTTGGGTGGTTGGTGTTATTGAACATTGCAAGCAATGCTAGCAAGACAAAGTTGTGCAGTTCAAGGACTGGTGCATAATCTGTTGGTGGATTAATTATCACACAGTTTTACACCGAACTGTCATATTTATCGAACCAATAGATAATAATTGCACATTTGAATTTTATTTCGTTTTTAACTAATTACTTTATGATTGTGTTCTCAATCCCACGTTTATAGATGTTTATGAAATGTTTAAATGCATAAGAATCGTAACAGTAATTCACGTTCAAAAGTTGTGGCACGTTTTTATTGAATATGGGTGTGAATACTAAAGTACGATTCCGTTAATTTAAATGCATACAAAAATACAATGAACGTATCTTATAAGGAAAATCGTTATGCTAACCTGGTCCGAATTGAATGAGTTGTGTTGGGTTGGGTTGCACTGGGTTGTGTTTGGCTGGGTTGGATCTGTTTGGGCTGGGTTGGGTTTGTTTGGGCTGGGTTGGGTTGGGTTGAGTTATTTTATTATTTACAACTTGTAGGTCTAACCAAATTCTGAGCAACATATTTCGCTTTTAACTCATTACTTTACAAGCACATGTTTGTTAGTTAAAGATTATCAATCGTGACCTTTGTGTTTAATTTAAATTTAAATAATTTATTTGGACCACAGTGACGTCATTAATTAATAATTACAAATGCATACTCACAAAAAACCACTGCTAGAAATTCCTTGTTCTCTATGTACTTGTACAGCGTTTCTCTGTCAATTTCCTCGATGCTTTCGTCGTTTTTTTGGTCCGTCATCCATTCCAACACTTCGTTCTCGTCCAGTAGATTCCCTGCGTTCGACAAAGTTCATTACGTTTCGCTCGCAAACATGAATCAGACGCAAAGCAAGGTATTCGATAGAAAGTAATGGAACGGCCGTGAAAACAGATCCTTACCCAAGTAAATAAACGATCAAACTTACCGCCGTCACCCAACGATAACAATCAAGCAGCGACAACTACTAGCTTCTGGTTCTTGCTCACATTAACACGTCTAGTGCGGTGGCGTAACTTGTTACAGTGGTGTACCAGTTACGTCACCGCGTACTGTAATAATCGTGCAATAAAATATCAACGTTAAATAGAAAACAATTTATTTTGATAACAATTTTCGAGTACATGTGTCTTGTATGTAATAGGTGTGTGTGGGTGTGATTATGCTATTAACATGCGAGGTGAACAGCACCGCAACTTAATCATCAGAATGCAACTGTAACATATGCGAACACGTAGAGCGATTGATGTTGGGTTTGGTAGGTGTGTGCAAGTTTCAGTTGGGTTCCGAAGAATCAATTTGGATGTGAGGTGATTACTACCATGCTAGCGTTCGACTGCGTGAAAAACGGGGTTGTAAAGTTGGCACGTTTTCGCGCAGTCGAATTTCCATTATCCTAAGTCAACAACATTAACAAATATATTAACAAGTATTAACAAGTATTTACAATAAATAAAAACAATTGGTTTAAGTAACGTTTATAGTAGATTTCTTATACTCGCGAGAGAGAGAGAGAGAGAAAAAAACAGTTCAAAAAACACAAAAATGTCTCACTCAAAAAGCCATAGAAATAGCGGATAAACAGAAAAAAACTGTATCATGTCATTCGAGAACATGCGCAGACTAGTCTCGTTGATTGCAGAAATCACAGTACAATCCGCACCGCTGAACTTCACGCTTCACCATGGAACATTGTGCCGATTAGATTTCAGGTATCTACCACCACCAAATATATTTACCGGTCCCAAAGAAGCCCTTTTTTCCTTTGGCTTTCTCTTGCTTGAGCGCCGGTTCTTTCCCCTTGGGTTCTTTCGGGGCCTCCTTTACGGGCTTTGCGGGTTTGGACGGAGGCGGGGGATTCTTAACGACCTTGGCGTCTTTGCGGACGGTCGTGAAGGGTTTGGGTGCGGGTTTGGTCGGTTTCGGGACTCTGGGAGCGACCTGTTTGGTACTGGAGGAGGGTGGCGTTAATTTGGCGACCTTTGATCTTCCGGATGGCTTACTTGGACAGCATTGGTAGGGTTCGAAAGCGGTTTTGGGGAACTGACCTTTGCCGCCCAGCCCGACGTAGAAGCAACCATCGCCTGCATCAGGAAACATAATGTCAGAATTCTCTCAACCAAAAAAGATAAAACGAAAAAACGAAAAAAAAATATAAAACTTGAATTTTTAATTCGAAAAGAAAACGTAGCGAGTTAGTAAAATTAGACGATACAGAGGAGTGAGTCTGACACTATGTCCTGCATGCAGCGCGGTAGGGAGGACATGCACAGACAAGGAGGCCCACTCCGTCAACGTCTACGCCGTTTCTGGGCCGTACTTGGAGGGGGGAACCATTGATCGTACCCTACGACTTGATACGCAGTTTACCTGGGTTGAGGCCTTTAATCATGGACTTGGTTCCAGCGACGTCGTCGTCGTCGTCGTCGCCATCGTCGTCGTCGTCGTCGTCGCTTTCCGACGATCCCCCGTTACCTATAAGACATTATAGCAACATGCAGCAAATCATGCAACGCACCTTCCTTTCGCCCTAAGCAATTAGCCCCCAAGAAAAGAAAACATTGTTTTTTTTTTTTTTGAAATTTTGACTTTGAGTTTGACTAACGTAATAAGAAAATATTCTTACTTTTCTGTTCTACTAGCCATTCCAGAACTTTCTCCTCGTTTTTGAGGTTCCCTATAAAAACAAACACGTTAGCGACCATGGAAGCGGTGAGCGAACGCTTTCGACTATCCTGTTCGGGGGGAACGCAAGTTAAGTGTCGTAATCTTACCATCGTACATGATGGGTACGCCGGTTTCGTAGTAGACCAGCGCGGGGAAGCTAAAGATTCCGATCTCCGACGCCAGCTTGGCGTCCTTGGACTTCACGAATTGGATGCCGTGCTTGTCGGTGTCGTCGTCGATCGTCTCCAGTTCCTCCAGAATGTCGTCGCATTCTTCGCAATCGTCGTCGTAGAAAAATACCGCCAGGTGATCGACGTCTCCTATGAGGACCTAACCACACAAATTGCGTTTTACATGACGTACTCCATTCGGCTTAATTCTCAATATCCTTCGTTAAAAATAAATCAAAATTTTGCAATCGTATCGAATCAAGCTTAGAAACTAAAATTCAGCCCAATGTCATTCATAATTGGAGTATTATGATGTAATCGGAATGTTTGCCACACTGAATTTTCTCATAAGCGATGCGCCGAAATAAACCGTTTTAATTTTAATATTGTGGTTACGTAAACCACGTTAAATTCCACGTCAATAATTATAGTAAATATTAACTAGGTCGACTCGAATAAATTTCAAATATATTGGCGAAAAATTGAATATTCTTCGAAAAAAAAAAATACTACTAAAAATGTTGGGCTGAATTGGGTTGACGAGTTTAATATTTAGGAACAATATTACAGAAAAGTCCAGAAGAGAAATAAATAGTAACAAGTTTAAAATCAGGGGGCACAGCGATTAATAATTTTTTTTTGGAGTATGGATCATATGAAGAGTTGGGTTGGGTTGAATAAATTTGAGTTTGAATATTTTCAATTTCTAACAACAGTATATAAGAAAGGAAGAAAAGGAAACAGAAACAAGTTTAGAACGAAGGTAAATAATTGCCTTAAACATTTTTGGAGGGGGCAAGAACTGATAGAAAAATAGGTGAAATAGGTAAGGTAAAGTAACAAAAAATATTTTTATGCCTTCTTCTTATTTTCATTAAAAATATTTTTTGTTACTTTACCTTCTTATTTTTCTATCGGTTCTTGGCCACCCCTCCAAAAATTAGTATTTTTAAGGCAATTATGTGCCCCCTGCTTCTACATTTGTTTCCGTTTCATTTTCTCCTTTTCTTATATACTGTTGTTAGATATTGAAAATATTAAAATTGAAATTTGTTGAGAAAAATAAACAACCAATAGTTAAATTTATTGCAATTAGATGGAAGACTAATACCAAGGAAGCTACTAATTATTTAGTTCATTATTATCTTTATTTGATCGTAAAATGACAAAGAAACAAAGTGAAATAGTATCGAGTTAAAATACTCAACCCAACCCAACCCAACCCAACCAAACCTAACTCAACCCAGCCCAGCCCAGCCCAACCCAATCCAACAGCATTGAAATTCTTTCAAAACGTTGAAATTTTTTAATTTATAAGGCGTCATTAAAAAAAAATAAACTCAAATTTTGTCGATATTTTTGGAGTTTTGAAGTTATGAAAATATGTTGGTTCAATCGTTTGAAAATTTTAGAAGGTTAAATAAATTGTAATTTTTATTGATGATTTAAAAAATTGTAAAAATACAGAAATTTGGAATCATTAGAAATCTTGTAATGTTAACTTAAACACTACACCCAACCCAACCCAGCATCAACAAAAAAAAAGCCCAACCCGGCCGAACTAAAATTTATTTTTACCTTCGTGATTACGAAAATCAATGTATGTGATACAATAGAAAATTTTTACATCAGCGCTACACTTTATTGTATAAATGCAAGAGATGCAAGGAATGTTCGAGTTTAATAAATGCGATAAATGATCAGTGTCAACCGCGCTGACTATGCATTGCCATTGAAGTCCGTGCTGACATCGTAAACGAGCCACATATATAATCGACCAATAATAATGATTACTAAAATTACTCTGGTTCCACTTTTAAACGATTCATCATGTTGAAACTAGTCCCCATCCCCGGAAGTTCGGTGCAAAAAATAATTTGTTGTGGACTGTTTGATTATCCACATTAACATCGAACCCAAATCAACCAATACAACTTAACTTAAAACGATTTGTCGTCGTTTGATTTTATTATCCATACTGGGGGTAATGCGATGTAATCGGAATGTTTGCAAAGCTCCGATTTTACCGTGATTTGTTTTAATTTTATTAGTTTTATATACGTAAACCAACCAGGGCTGCCGCGAATAAATTTCAACGAAGAAATCGTCGAGAATTACTTATTTAAAATAGCAGATATCTGGGTGCAGTTTTTTTTTTTTTACATGGTTGCAATATTTGGCAATTTTTGAAATTTCGTCAATTTACAATTTAGCTAACTTTGATCATTTTGACAATTTTTAATTATTCGACTTTTTCTTAACATTTTCCATAATTTTCTAAATTAAAATTTATCAAATATTCCCAATGTCGAAATTAATAAAAATTGGGAAAAGTGCAAGAAAATTTAAATTAACAATGACCAGTAAATGAAAGGGAAGGATTTTTGCATAAAACCATCGCCAAGTGGTTTTAGACTTGGTGGTGAAACGAAATGTTACCTGCAATGTTTTTCTGTCAACGCTTTCGATGACATCAGGTGACGAATCGCGAAGCTGCAAGACCCATTCCAATATGGCCTCTTCGTGCATCAGATCCCCAGTGTAGAGTTCCCTGAAACGGTTTCTGTAAAAAGCCAAGGCCGGAAGCGTTGCCAGATCGTATTCCTTATCGACACCGTCATCAGAAGTCTTAACGAAATCGATGTCCTTCTCCTCGCATTCGTCGTCGATGTTCTCCAACTCCTGCAGTATTTTCTGCGACTTCTTATCGCCTTCCTTATCTACAAACAAAACATAGAACAAAAATACGCCGATGCCACAAATACCCACAGAAAAACACGACGACGTGCTCGTTCTCGGCCAAGATCTTATCCAACATCCTCGTGTTCACCTCCTCGATGCGATCCGGAATCTCCAAGGTGTTCTCGTCGGTGAGCCACGCCAGCACCTCGTCTTCGTCGTCAATGTCGCCGGAATAAACCAACGGTTCCTTGTTCCTGAAGAACACCAGCTTGGGGAAGGTCTTGATCCCGTGCTTCTTGGCGAATGCCAGGTCTTCGGTGGTCACGAATATGATCCCGGTCTCGTCCAGCTCGTCGTCTATGTTTTCAAGCTCGTCCAGGATGTTGTCGCATTCCTCGCCTTCTTCGCATTTTCCGCTGAAATATACGACGACGTATTCGTGTTCTTCGATCAAATCTTCGATTATTTCATCGGTGACCTCCTCGATGGTCGCTGTGTTTTTCTGCTCGATGAGCCACTGCAGGACTTCGTCTTCGTTCATCAGGTCGCCTTCGTATAGTGATGGGATCTTGTCTTCGAAGTAGATGAGGGTGGGGAGGTGGTCGATGCCGAACTCTTTCGCCTCGGCGTCGTTGTCGATGCGCACGATGACTATTCCTTCTTTTTCTAGTTCGTCGTCGATGTTTTCCAACTCGTTCAGTACTCTTATGTCTTGTTTATCATCTTTGTCGTCTGGAAAAATGATGTGGGTAGAAAATTGGATGTAAAACGTAGTTCATGGTCAATGTGTTGATTGGAAATATTTTGAATAAATTATAAGTGACGTTGAACAGCTACTTATATTTAACTATGACACTTTGACGCAAAATACCAGATGGAAGGACAAGGAATTTTTATATTTATTAACAGTGACTATTTTTTTAATGGAATTAAGTGATTTTTGATTTTTTAAATTGATTGGATGGCCGTTAGTGTTAAAAGTAACCACTTACAAAATAGTACAGCCAGAAACTGTGTTCTTTCAATCAGGATGTCCATCATCTCGTCGGTTATGTCAGGAATCTCCGAGTGTCTCTTTTGGTGCAGCAACCACCCAAGCAGTTCGTCCTCTTTCAGCAAATCGCCTTCGTATAAGTGCGGAATCTTCTTCTCGAAGAACACCAAGCTGGGAATGACGTCGATTCCGTATTCCTTGGCCTCGTCGTCGTCGTCGATCTTAACGAAGGCGATGCCGTTCTGGTCGCACTCATCGTCGATGTTTTCCAACTCGACCAGCACCTTCTGACTCTTCTTCTGATCCTTATCGTCTGAAAATATCAACTCATATATAATTTTATGGCAAAAAAATCGACTCACAGAAAAGCACGGCGACGAATTGCATCTTTTCTATGACCATGTCCAGCATCTCGTCGGTGACGTCTTCGATCTCGTCGCTCTTGATCTGGTGCTCGAACCACTTCAACACCTTCTCTTCCTCCTCCAAATTGCCCTCGTACAACGTGGGGATGCCCTTTTCGAAATACACGAGCGATGGAATCTTATCGATGCCGTACTCCTTGGCTTCGTCATCGTTGTCGATCTTCACGAAAACGATGCCGAGCTTGTCGCATTCGTCGTCGATGTTCTCCAGCTCGTTGAGGACGCGTTGCGATTTCCTGTCCTCGTTGTCGTCTGGAAATTTTTTTTTTTTAAATTATGATTGGTGGATTCGTGGGTCCAACTTACAAAATAAGACGGCGACGGTCTTTCCGTCTTGGATGATCTTGTCGAGCATTTCGTCGGTCACGTCTTCGATTTCGTCCTTCTCCAATTGGTGCACCAGCCATTCCAGCAGTTCCTCTTCCTCTTCCAGATCGCCGTCGTAGACGTTCGGGATGCCCTTTTCAAAGTAGACCACCGCCGGGACGGTGTCGATTCCGAACTCGTCGGCGGCAGACTCGTCGTCGATTTTGACGAACTGGATTCCGTGTTTGTCGCAGTCGTCGTCGATGTTTTCCAGCTCTTCGAGCACCGCCATGGAATCTTCGTCGCCGTGATCGTCTGCAAAGAAAAAAAACTTGTCACCTGGTTGGTTTGTTTGAAAGTCGACGAACTTACAGAACAGGACTACTAAGTTCTCGACGCTGTCGATTAGAGTCGTTAGCGTCTTCAGCGTCACGTCTTCTATGATGTCTTCTTCGTCTCCGGTGCTTTTATGTTGAACTAGCCATTCTAAGACGTCTTCTTCTTTGGTCAACTCCCCTATTTAAAAAAAATAAGATTTGTTTATCATGACATCGCATTAAACGCATCGTCGGACACCGGTGACCGACGCCGAATTTTCGGCCACAATGCCGTCGGCTTCCAGCGACCGACGCCGAATTTTCCATTCTGCGTCGATTTGAATTAAATTTATTCGTTCCTTACCTTCGTATATGATGGGTATCTGGTGCCTGTAGTAAACCAGGGCGGGCAGTTGGCCGAGATTGTACTCGTCGGCGAGGGCCTCGTCGTTGATCTTGACGAATCCGATTCCCAGCTGGTCGGCCTCGTCGTCGATGTTCTCCAACTCCTGCAGGACCTTGGAGCATTTCTTGCACTCGGGCTTATCTGCGGATATCGTACGTAAAAATTATTTCACTGCGAGGATCGCGAGATTTTTTAGTTGGGCTCGGGTGATGTGCGGAAAATCTGTCAAATCTGAAGTGACGATTATGGTCAATTTCGAGGTGAGCGTTGTGTGTTGTAAATATGTTTTTTTTAGTATGGTGATCGGAAATAAACACTCGGTATGGGTTGCGAAAATCGCGACGGTGCAAAAAATATCGTTTTATTCAGTCACTTAAAATTTAGAAAATTTGTCGAAATTTCACAGATTTTTTTATTTTAATTTGTCTATTTTATTTAATTTTAAAGTTTTTTGTCTTTGTCTTAATTTTTCTGTTATGCTTCTACTGGAAGTGTCAACATGTTTATTCGATGTAAAAATATTTAAAAAAGCAAACTTGAAATTCCACAAATTGGATTTAAAAATATTGAATGTAAATATTTTTATTTTATTTTTAAAGACTGTAAATTATAACAGTCGATAATTTTTACTGTAATTAAAATAAATATTAATATTTTCACATTATTTCATATTATTTTCTTTTTCGTTTTCTTAATCGTTTTCATTTTTCTCGTCCGATTATTAATAATTTTTTTTTTAATTTTTTAACATTTTTAATTAATTTAATTAATTTATTTAATTAATTTAATTAAAATTAACGAAAATTAATAATTTCGTTAATTTTTGTTATTTTTTGATTAATATGAAATTTGGTAAGATTTTATTTTAAAGTAATCGTTGATTGTACCCTATTTTTTTATTAATTTATAATATTGGCACTATGTGTGCCTATTCTGAGAAATAGGTTCGAATCTGTTTACTAAAATATTCTGCCCAACTTGGGTTCGAACTTATTTGACAAAATAGGGCTCTATGTCATATTTGATAAAATAGCGTCCAAGTCCGATTCTAAAATAGGGCAAGGTTTATTCGACCATATTCCATAAAATAGAATTCGAATCATATTTGGTATTGCAGAGGTAAGGTAAAGTAAGATAAAAGTCCTATTGGTTAGAACTCTCTAACGTATTAATAGGGTCGAATAGGGTTCCAACTTATTCGATAAAATAGTGTTCGAACCCGCTCGATAAAATAGTATTCGAATATATTTGTTAAAAGATTCTTTGGTTTCTATTATGTAAAACCTATTTTATTGAACTACATTGTTCAATAAAATAGGGTTGGAACCATATTCATAAGTATAGGATTAGGGCGCCATATTGGGTAAAATATATAAATCTATCTTATTGGAATACATGCCAATATATTGTTTTTGAATAAAATCGATAAAATAGGATCGAGCCCTATTCATTTAAATAATGGACCGGATTCAAAAAAACAAGTACATGTACATAAAAACATAATATATTGTCGTTGTTTTAAGGAAAATAAAAGGATTTGGTAACATCATAATACGATAATATATGTGTTTGTTTGAAACGTCTGATTAAATTATTCGCCGACGACGTCAAATAAGAGCGAAACCACTGCCCAAAGATCCAAACATTTCATAATTAATTATAATTAAACTTCATACCATTTAAAATATTTAAACTATAATATTTAAATTTTACAATACCATATAAAATGTATTAAAATTTAATTACTTGTAATACATTTTGGTTGTACAATTTTGCAGTATTTGCGGTGATATAAACCATGATAAGAATCAATTCAAAAAAATTATGTTTACTAATTTCCGGGTTGGGTTCAGTTGGGTTGGGTTGGGTTGGGATGGATTGGGTTGGGTTGGTTTTTTTTTTATTTTTCTTTTAGTTATCTATTAACGAATAATTTTATTTAACATAAAATAAATTTGTACACTATTTAAAATATAAAAAAATAATATTTATTTATTATTATAGAAAATAAATTATCAGCGAATGGTATAGAGGTTTTATCCTTTGGTGGTGGTAGTGCACAAGTAGTGTGTGCAAAATTTTTTTTTTAAACTGTTATGTTTGGTACCTTTTTCTTTCGATGATTTCATTTGTTTTGCAATTTTATGCCTTCGTTCTTTTTATGATATTTGTTAATATTTAACTTTTTATTGGTTTCGTTAATTTTGTTTTAATTTCTTAACTGAATAAACATCAGAAAAAATATGGAAAAAAATAAATGGGAAGGAAACCAACTAGAAACCTAAATCTGATCAGGCGACGGTAATCAGAAGTGGGATCCGAAAGATAATTTAAACCAAAAATTAATCGAATGGTAACCAAAGCAAAATAAAGAATGAAATCGAAATCGGTTTTAAAATTATAAAAGTCGTAAGTAGAGTCAAAATAACAATCAGAAAGAATGTTAGAAGAATGGAAAAAAAATCAATTAGGTGGAAAAATAGAAATGTATACTTTAATCTAATCAGATGGCCATAATCAGAAGGGCACTGTAACCGTATTAACATCTGTTGACATCAAAAACAAAAAAATCAGCGGGTGTACTAGGCGATGATACCTGTTTCGTCCTTTTGGACTCAACAGTGATGCAAACAAGAGTTACGATCAATCTGAGTAAGTGTGCTAACGCCATCCAGACGCCATTGTGCTCACACGTCTCTGATCACATAGTAGCCAGACGCCATTGCGCTCACACGTCTCTGATCACACAGTAGCTTCAGTGTGAGGGATTGACGTCTAGATGGCATTAGTACACTCACATAAAATCCTCGTAAAACATGTTTGCATGACTACATGCACCTCAGCGGATGTATAGTTAGTGATCTGATGAGTCTTGAAGGACGAAATAACTGACTTAGTAGAGGTGGACCTCTGTGATCGTGTAGCAGCTTGCGTGTGATAGCATTAATGCACGGCGTCTAGATGGCATTAATGCACTCATCACATGATCGACCAGCTACGAAATTTAATTGTTCTTCGTTCGATTTTTCTGTTTTTAAACCAGAAATTAATTTAAAAAAATCCATATACAAAACATCACACAGATTCGTTGTATTACAATGTCCGCGTCCTTTTTAATAATAATTTCATTACATTCAATATATCGTTGTTGTTTTTTTTTCATTTTTTACCAAATTTCCATTTGTTTATCATTTGTTTATAATTAAATCATCTGAAACTTACAATAAACACATCAAAATAGTTTACAACGATTTAACTGCTTCTCTCGTTACATGACTTTAACCCAACCTTCTGGCTCTAACTCTAAAACCATGAACTAACACGTTGTTCTATTTCCTTTACTCGTTCACTAACTGAATTAATCTAAATGTTTATATAATTAAAATTACATACAATTATTGCGATATTAACATAAAGTCAAAATAATTAATTCGACGTAGTTTTTTAATCCAATTAGAGACAAATTGTAAAAATACTAAGGACATGACGTTTGATGTGACAACGATATTAAATTTTGAATATTTCAGTTACATAAAGTGAACGAAAATTGATAAAAAAAATTATTCTCATACGTAGATGCTAATGCACTTATTTCGCATTAGGATTTGTTTTATTTTTGGCCAATTGCCAATTAATAACAATAATTATTATTACATAGGTCAATGTATTGATTTTTTATGTTTTTGCATTACTGACCATTTATTGATAAATATCAAACCAATATTTTGCCCAAAAACAACACGAAAAATGTTAAAATGTACAAAATTGTCAGACAAGACTGCAAAATATCATTAAATTATAAACATTTGTGCGAGTATATCAGCACTGTTTAGACGTCAATAGTTGTGCTGCTATGTAATTACAGAGATCTGCTTTAATCGACTATGTCATATAACAACACGAATTTGGGGTTATTGACGTCTAGATGGCGAACGTTTGTAATTCGTTTGCGTGACTACGACCTGAGGCTGTTGAAGAAGTGGCCGTCGTCGTCAATGCCAGAGGCTGCTGAAGAAGTCTTTAGAGGTCATTGCCAAAGAAGTGGCCTTTGTAAATTGCATTGCAAAACATCCATTCCATCTTTTTTTGAACAGCGTACAGATCTCTCGAAACAACCCCTCCACAAACACACCCCCTTCTTCGGCAGCTTTTGGTATTGTCGCGGACGACGACCACTTTTTCGGCTATAACCTTGAAAGACTTCTTCAACAGCCTCTAGTAATGGCGACGACGACAATAATGGCCACTTCTTCGGCAATGACCGAACTAAATGAACTAAAAAATTATGAATGAAAAATTGCAAAAAAGAAACTAAAACCAAATACAAGTAAACTAGTGAATAGATTTCAAAGTTGTCTCTGGCTAAAAAATTAAATAAAATGTGAAAGAGAATACACAACTTGATTGAAAGAAACAATTGAAAAAATCGAAAACGAAAGTTAGACAATAACGAAAGAATTGCGTAATACATTTTACTTTATTTCTCTCTGAGAAAACATATATATTGTTTAATTATTTATTTAATTGTCCATTTGGAAAAGTTGACGTTTTATGCGATTTTGTGAATTTTCAAATTTGAAGGCGTTCATTAAAATCTGATTGCTTCGAGTGCTCAATTTGTTGGTTATTCGAGATTTCTTTGTTTTTTTTTTTTATTTTTGAATTTTGTTTTAAATTTCTAATGTGATTGTTAACCAATTTGATTGTCGTGAAAGTTGCTGGATAGATTTTCCAGTTCAAATGTGAATAACTAACTAATTTTTTTTTTTAATAATTTCGTTTCTTTTGTTTTTGTCGTCAGCTAGAAAATATTTGAATGCACCGATTGATTACGTCACATTTTCGCAACCCGCACACGTTAAGCTACGATACTTGGTGCATGCTTCGTAACTACAAAACCACTTCGATCAATCCGTGAAAGTATGAGTACCTCTCACTCTCTCTCTCTATCTCTGGCGGGGACAAAAAATAAGATATGTTAGGATGTGTATTATTTTTGTGCGGGCATGAAACAGTGCTCTGGACAGTGTCGGCGCATGCGCTGTGTGTGTGCTGTAAAAACGCGCCGTGGCGCTTCGCCCGATCGCTGATCGCACCGCGACGGAGTTAATGGTGGTGGTGGGGGGGTGACAAGAGAAAATTTTCGCTCGGGTTCGAAAACGAAGCCATTTGTTGCGCGCGGGGTGTTCTACTTACTTACGCCAACACGGCCGCAAGTATCTTTATCAGGACCTGCAAAACGTTTACACGAACTCCATTTTTCGTCGTTCAGCTTATGCAATTCGATTGCGACAAGAAATAACCCGTGAGTCACGCCGGTTTCGCTTAGCGAAACCGCACCAGACGCTAGCGCGCCCGTTAATTAGCGCCTTTTTTCGCCCAGCCTGCGCTGTTGAGTAACCCGGCGGCGTTGCCAAGAATCCGATAATTATTTCGTCCACTACGGCGACGCTCGGGCTCTATTCATTTACGAGTTTGATTCAAGAGCGGCGCGCGGTTTCGTATTTATTTATTGTCGCAACTTTCGGCTAAAAATATCGAAACGTTTTGTGATATTTTCCACAGGTATTTATAGAAGTCGTTCTGAAAAAACGCTCTGAGGAACATAAACCATCAAACGTTTATATTTAGAGACGTGGCGGGAGAGATCGTCGGCGATGACTTACAGAATAAGACGGCGACGAATTCGGTTTCTTGGACGATTTTTTCTAATATCCTGGCGTTCACTTCCTCTATTCTGTCCGGTAGGTCCATCGCTTCCAGGCTGGTCAGGAAGTCCAAGACGTTCTCTTCGTCCATTAAGTCACCTGTAAAATTAATCGTGTTATTAAGTGAACAACAATTTGATTGACACATGCAAGTTGCGAGAATCAAACCAATTAAAACCATTAAATTAATATTTTTTTTTCTTTGATTCGCTTTATTTAGTATACTTTGCTTTAGTTTTATGTTTCTCATTCGTCCCAATATTTTCAATTTCGTTCAGTTTCATTTGGTTCAATATTTTATTTTTCTGTAATTTTCTTTCATTTCTTCAACTCCAATTCTGACGTTTGTGTTAACGTTTTCTTTTTCTTCGCCACTTTACAATTTTGCTTACTGTGTCATTTTCGTTTACTTCATTTACTTCGTTTGTTCTTAATTTTTCGTTTGCAATTTCATTTTATTGTTATTTTTACTTCCTTTAGTTCAGTGTCATCTTTTACTTCTTTTTTATCTTCTGCAGTTCTGCAGCTATAACTAATACTAAACCAAATAGTTAAAAGTAAATCCGATTATGTACATTAAATAATATCGTACGTGGAGTTGTCACGAATGACTGATGGGGGCATATACGTTTGATTTATGCCTTGCCTTGTCAGTTTAATGGTCTCTTATAACATTTTTAATGCCGAAATCGCTAGTTTTAAAATTTCAAAAGTTGAACGAACTAGACGCGAGATGAAAAATCATGAACATGCATCCAATTGAAACAACATAAAAAAAATCCCGGAAAACGACGAATAAAACAAAATTGACAAAAACAAGTAACAAGAGCCATAATCAAATGCGTCACGATTCAAAAATAGTTCCAGTTTGTAAGTACAAGTTGTAAAAATAAAATCGATATAAAAAAGGCTCATGGGTGAAAACGTCCAATTAAATCCATCGGAGTGATTTACGACGTTTGCGGGTACACTCGTAAAACGGTCAATTAACGTAAACTTTCTGATTGTAAATCAATGTGTTCTGAGCACCGTAGGCCGTAAAACAATCAATCAGGGTATCGAGTAATTCATTAGAATGGCGCCAGAACTGGATGAAAGAGGACATCAAGACATCATAACAAAATCTAACCGAGAATGTTTAATAATATTTGTGGCGATAGAATTTAAAATAAATGTAAAGTTATGTCCATCTCGTAGTTTTTACGAATCTTGAGAAAACAGTTCTTTTACGATACTGGATAATTACTTGCAATAAAACGATTATAGTTACTTGGCACGAGTCGTAACGTCGCTACGTACATAAAAAACGAATTCCTGAAGGAAGTTTCTTAATTGTGGGAGATTCGTCAAAGTTATATCCCCCCTCCCATAAAATTAAATAATTTGAATGAGTAGTACTGAGAATTTTATAGTGTTTTAATGTTATTACTTGGCGTGGTGTCTTTTTGTTAAGAAAGGTGTTTTGTAAGTACCCTGCGGCACCCATTTAAACTGATTATGATCTAATTTTTTAAGATTTGTAAACAAATATATTAAAATATTTCGTGTCATGTTCATATTTATTTTCCTTACATTCGTTGTACTCGTATTCGTTTGGTTAAGTATTTTTTTTTATTTTTATTCAAAGTTATATTTGTGCTGTTTTTATTTCTTTAGTTTTTTTTTGTGATATTTATATTCACACTAATTGTCTTTTAATTTCATTTAGTCTCACATTGACCATCGATTGTTTTATTCATTTCAAAGTTAAGATTTTATTGTTGTTTTGTGTACAAAATTCTATTTGCTGTTTTTCTATCCATTTACTGCTTTGGCCAAAATCAATGTTTTTTTTTTCTATTACATTTATTGAGATTTATACATTTATGGGCAATGGGGGTCGGTTGGGTTGGGTTGAGTTTGGTTGTGTTGGGTTGAGTTGGGTTAACTGAGTTCGGTTGGGTTGAGTTGACTTAATTTAGGTCTTTATTTTTTTAATTTTAACTTTTTCGACTTTGTTCGTCTTTTTTTGATGATTTGTCATTTTCATTTATGTTACATTGTGTTATATTATACTGACCCCCTTGTTCTTAGTAGTTTATGTTAAGTTTTGCTAATATTGTTCCATTTTATTTTTCATTTCTTTCAATTTTTGATTTTTGTTCTTTCTTAGTGATACCATTTATGTTATGTTGTGTTGTATTGTGTTATGTTACTTTCTTCAATGTATCTTCTTAATATTTTGTTTCGTTTACAATTTCATTTTCTTGTTATTTTTTATTTCCTTTAGTTTTTCATCTATTTAATTTTTCTCTCTTATGTTACTTTGTCTTTATGTTGTGTTGTTTTTGATTTGTGTACTTTTTGTTGCCCAGTTGCCCAAAATCAATATTTTTTCAGTTACATTTATGTGCAATGGGGGTTGGGTTGGGTTGGATTGTATTGGGTTGAGTTGAGTTGAGTTTGGGTTTGACTTATGTTAGGTTTTCACCAGTACTTATTGTTAATTTTTCGACGAATTTTTGGTTTTTTGTTCTTTGTGACACAATTTATGTTATGTTGTGTTATGCTATGTTATGTTATTTTTTGTTGTGTTGTTTTGTTAATCGGGGTTTGTAGTTTTCATTCCTTTTTGTTTTCGTTTTTGTTCGCAGTTTCCATTTATGTTGTGTTATGTTGTGTTATGTTGTGTTATGTTGTGTTATGTTATGTTATGTTATGTTAATTTGATCGCCTGTCTTCATTGTTTAAGTTTTGTTAATCTTGTTTTGTTTTAATTTTCGTTCTTTTTTATTTTTTTTTATTTGGTTCTTAGTAATTTCTTAGCGTTTCCATGTATGTTATGTTATGTTATTCTGATCCATTTTTTCTTAGTTATGTCATGTTATATTATGTTATGTTATTCTGATCCAATTTTTCTTAGTCGTTTAAGTTTCCTAATCTTATTTTGTGTTAGCCATCTTTCCCTTTTTCTTGTTGGTTTGTATCTGAGTCGTTTCTTAATTTCCATTTATGTTATGTTATCTTATACTCGTATTATATTTCGTTACCTTGTGCTTAGTTTAACCTGACCCAACCCAACCCAACTCAATCCAACCCAACCCAACACTACCCAAACCAATCCAACCCAATTTTTTATCCAATTTATTTCTGGTGAAGTGTTTCAGTTCATCGAGTCTTGATTTCATCCGGCATTTTTATTATCTGCATTGATTTTAAAGTTAATCAACAGTTAGTTTAAGTTTTGTTAATCTTGTTCTATTTTAGTTTTAAATTTTGCTCTTGTCGTTAATGTTGTTAATCTTGTTGATTTTTTTACGATTTCACTTGTGATTTTCTGCCTGATTTCACAGTTTATTTTGCTTTGTCTATTTGTCATCTTTATTTTTACAATGAGATTTAACTTTGTTTGTTAATATTATTTCCACTGACTCTAATTTAGACTTGGATTAAGTCACGACATCTGTACGTGAATTTATATAAAATTTTCCAGGAATTTCATGCAAATATTTCAGAACATGATTAATAACAATAGCCTCGAAATTGGGCCGACCTGTACATTTTCAAACGTAACACGATACGAAAACCGGCAACTTAACAAAAAAAAAACCATCGAGTCACCCGATACAGTAACGCGATTCTCCTGAACGAATCTCAGCCTCACGCTTCTGAATTAAAAATAACCGCGGCGAACACTGGCCAGCAGCTGAGAATAGGTTAGCTACGCTCCGACGGCGGATCAAATTGAATATTCTGCATACATTACAGAAATAATTAATTTTGAGGCTGAGGCGAATCCGGCCAATAAAGCGATATACCGACGATTCATTTATCAAGCGCCGACCGCGTTCCAAGTGCACAAAACGCTATTTTCGCGTGGCCGAGCCTAATGGATGTTGATGGGTGCGCGATGGTGCCGTTTTATTTTCGTTTGCAGCTACGAAACGAGTTTGGCATTTTTTTTTTGAATTTCTCGCACGTGGTCACTTAGTTCATTGAGACTCTGATTATTTATTGGGAATAATTTGTGTTAGACGAGAGCTGTAAATTTTCGTTTATTAAAAAGTTTTGAACGTGGACGATTTCGGACGAAAATCTAAAATTTATAATTTTTTTGATTTTTGACTATTTCGTTCAGGAATTTGTGTAAATTTTACGCAAGTAACTAACTAACTAAATAATTCGTATGGATGGTGGGGGGGACTAACGTCCCTCACCTGTGCCAATTTACCTTCATAGATGATCGGCTGCTTTTCCCTGAAGTAGGTGAGTGCGGGGAATTTGGTGATGCCATACTGCTTGGCGAGTCGTTTGTCGTTTATTTTGACGAAATCGACCCCGAACGAGTCCGTATCGTCATCGATTTGCTCCAGCTCCTGCAGGACCTTGTCGCAGGTCGTGCAGCTGCGAGCATCTGGAAACACAAATAAAAATTATTTAGAACGAAAATTAGTGCCGGTGCTAATCCCAACCCAACCCAACCCAACCCCAACATTACCCACTTCAAACTATATCTTCGATATAAAATCTAAGAAACGTAAACACCGGTTAAATAATCACGCAATCCGCGTATTTCAAACTAAAATATTTTAATTCTGACTAATACAAATATTTAAAAAAATAAATGAAAACGTCAACGTTCGATTCAGGTGAATAAATATGGAGACGACGTCATTGTTTTAGTCTCCAGGGAGTGCGTACTGAGGCTTTGTTAAGTAAATATTTCATTAAAAAAAATCCCACACGTATCCAACCATACGTAATCAAATAGCCACGTATGTGTTGTATGCAATTTTTACGACACGTCAATTCTAAGTAATGTAAACACGACTATTCTTAAATAATCAAGTGATCGTAGGATTTGAATGCAGAAATATTAATATTTACTTACCGAGTCATCGTGTAATTCAAGTAAATGTAAACCACTAGTTAACCACTAGTTAACCTAACTTAAGTTAGTAGTCCGGGTTAGTTTTTTCAATGATTTAATTTTTGAACTAAGTTTTAACTGGTAATGCGTTACAATAAGTTAACAATTTGAAACTACAATTAATTTTAAATAAGCACAGGATTGAAAAAAGTGCGATTTTGAACGCTTGCCATTTCTAAACTATTACAGATAGATGAATGCTGTTGTGTACTTGTTTTTTTTTCTATTTCAGTTTCGCTTGTGCAAATGTTGTGTAAATTTTTAATACTTTGCTCACAATACAAATATTTTCAAAAACTTTGACTTTCTTGTCCATTTATGTCCTTTGGTGCATTTCTTTGAATCGAAGTTGATGTTTTTATTACTCGAAACTTTAACCTGCGAATCTCATTCCCGACACAGAATTTTTTGTTCCATTTAGCGAAAACCACGTACTCGATCGCCTCAAATTCGCACGAAATTTTTCGTTCGTCGCCCCGGCTGATTTAACGATTTCGCGTGTTTCCCAATAACTTTGGATTAATTGCATGTTTATACACTAATATTAGCGAATTTTGACCTACAAAGTTGGACGTTCTAAAACTAGACCCACTTTAAAGCGCCGTTACGTTTAAATATACCAACGTCTAGATAAATAGGTCGGGTGCATAGAGACGTTCGAGAATCTAGTGCGCGATGTAACTTTCAGCAGGCGATAAATTTTTTTGTCGGTGGGGTTTTGTGTTTAAATTAAACGCCCGGTTACCTTACCCAGACTGTAGGCCGAGACATGATAGTGGGCTGAAAAATTTGGCGTTCGTTATCGAAATTTTAGCAAAAATCGAATTTGCTTCTTTTATTCGCGTTTGATTGAAAATATTAAATAAATCTGAGTTGGCTTTTAAAACCCAACTCGGGTTGGTGATTATGAACGAGAAAATCTCAAGAAATAAAATTTATCGAATAAATTCAACGTAAGACGTCAAAGGACACTTATTTAAAAAAATTAAACGAAACTCGAAACGGGAAACAAGTCACGATAAAATTTCCTAAACGATTAAAAAAATCAAACAAATTTATTAAATTTAATTTATTTATGAAACTATGAAATGATGACAAGTTAAGTAGAACAATTCATTAAATTCAATTAAAATAAAACAACAAAAGCTTAAAAATTTAAATAATTAAAAAAATGGAATCGCAAAACAAATTAAATCCACAGACAAAAAATAAAATGATAAATCTAAGATGGATCAAGTGATGGCAACTGTTTCGTCCTTCAGGATTCGGCCAATAAACTTTTTTAGTAGGACCTAGTTATCATTTACTCTAAAACTCTAAACCTTAGAATGTGCAAAAATTGTTAAAATGTCAAAATCCATTTTGACATTTTAATACTTTGTTGAAAAATAACAAATGATAGAAGTTTAAAAATTGTGATAAATGTATTAAAATTGTAACAAAAATTTCAAAATTTCAAATTAAGAAATGTTACAATTACCAAAATTGTGAAACTTTTCAATGATATAAAGTGCGAAAAGATCTCGAACGTCTAAGGTGTAGCCTTTTTGGTGGTGGCTGAGAAAAGTCGAAATGGCTAAAAATACTTAAACACAAAAAATCAAACATTGTTATTAATGACAAAATAATTTAAACTATTGCTTCGTATAAATGACCTAAATTCTCCACCAAGAATCGAAGAATTTGATTATTTGTTAAGTAGAAGAAATGGTTATTTGTTGATTTCATTGACAGTCATATATGGTTACGTATTACGCAGGATCGTACTGGATGTTTTGAAATAAATTTCATTTACATTTTAATAAAAATAATTATTTTGTAACAATATTCTTCACATATTTTTTAAAATAATTTTCCATTTTCTCATTGTGCTTCGCTTTCATGACCTAGATTCTTTGCGTGGAATCGTGGAATTTTACTATACGACGCGTATAAAAAAAAATGTTTGTAAATATCGCGATACAATCTGCTTGGCTTGGGATGGGTTTGTTTTGGTTGGATTAAGTTGAATGGGTGTAGTTTAATTACAAAGTTTACCGAATGAAATGAAACGGCATTGACTTTGTGATGAATTGCATAAAATTACAGAAAGGAAATGTATATTTTCGGACGAATCATTTTTTTTTAGTTTTGGCTTTGGTACTTCATAATAGCTCCCCTAAATATTCGTATACCCCCCCCCCCCCCCCCCCTTACGTTGAAGCCCGATCTAGTTACTGTATATATTTTCGCTATTTCAATAAAAATTTAATGCTCACCTGAACAGTGAACGTCCTTGTATCATTGGCCATTTAATATCCACAGTCGTAAAAATCTCTAAATTATGATGGTCAAAATTTGCAAAATGTGAACAATTTTGTTGTTTAAAATTAATAAAATTTAAGTTATCAACATTCAAAACAAGTCATGTCATGTCAATAAGTGATAAAAAAAATGTAAATGTTTTTTTTACTGGTGGAAAAATCACGCAATGAACACGACAATGTTTTAACAATTAAGGGGCTTGGTATTCGCTGTTGATAAGCTCAAATAAGAGCGAAACAATTCATCGTCCAATAATCTACCGCGTTCACTTTTTAGATTGCTTTAATTAACATCCACTGATTCTTTTGTGCGTTGCTTGCTTTAACATTTAATTCTTTCGTCAGCAAAATAAAATTCTTATCAACATTGTCAACATTATAAAAAATGTAAAAATTGAAAAAAAATGACAATGGGTCAAAATCGGCGAAAATTTCAGCGTATATTAAAATAATTGCAGTCATTTTATAATACTTAATTCTGTCAAGTGGCGCAAAGTCAAAAATTCAAAAATATACATTTTAATCCAGCCTCAACTTAACATAAAACGATTCGTTCTCGTTTAATTTTAACGGATATTCATCTTTGGGGTATTATGATGTAATCGGGATGTTTGCAACATTGGGAGTTCGCGTACTCGATGCGCTGAATTGTGCGCAAGACGAACACTTGGTATTTGCTTTTCAGTTCTTTTTATAACAATCGTTATAGTCAAAAATGTCAAACATCAAATTTAAAAATTACTGCAAAAACAGTATTTTGGTTTAAACGATTAGAAAAATGAAAGAGTCACCAATTTTTTCAAGCTGACGTTTCGCTTCTTTATTGAAGCATTTTCAAAGCCTAGAAGATATACAATACCATGAAAATTTGTAAAAAGTATTTTCTTCTTACATGAAATAATAGATGTGTTGAATACAGAAATACAGACTTACATATTTAACAGACATCTAATGTTTAATGTAGGTAGAAAATATGTTTTGTTGTAAATAATTTTTCCTGGTAAACTATTTAAACAAACAACAGATCTTACCATGACTTTATCTCTTTTGACATTTCAATTAAAGAAAATACGATGACGACGACGACAACGAGTTGTCGCAAGCACATAAGTTTCAAAATTAAAAAACGACATCAATTCCCAGTTAAAACTAAGTATCTGTAAGTAAATGACGTTGGGTGTCAAACTAAGGACTAATTTGTTTGAATTTGTACAAAGATAATGTTAGGTACGAAATGAAAGGTATCTGCAAGCAGAGTTGTAAATGATAGCCATCCCTGTTTAAAGCGGACATATATGTACGTATATTATGTTGGATATTAAATGAAAATAAATTAAAATTCATCAAAGCCTTTTGAGTTTCCTATGACTATTTATAAAACGCACCATCCTAAGAATGCCATCGTCGTATAACTCAACAAGAACGTAAATCGATCGAAGTTTACTTATTGTAAAGTAATGAGTTAAAAACGAAATATAATTTTAAAACTATGCATTGTTATTAAATTGATTGGTTATTAGATTTAGGGATAATGATCGAGGCATAAAATCCAATTGTTGTTGTTTTGATGTTTTGAAAGGTTTTGCAGGAATTTTTAAATTGCATACAGGGCGTACCAATTAATAAATAAAAATTTGTGCCGTTTCCGGCCAAATCGGTAGTTCGATTAATTTGTGTCTCGTTATCTGTCCGATTTTCGTTCATTTATCTAATCACTAACTTCAGAATTGTCAAATTTTTCAAATGGCACACTATCTTTTTTAACGAGGTTTTATAAGGAACAAGTTGTCTTAAAGCATATTCGACATAGTAATTAGGTAAGTTGACGAAATATCATATACACTGTGACTCATAAACAAAAATAAGAGTTTTGACACTGCGATGTCACAATTGAGCCCCAATGAAAGGAAGGGTCATATAGGTGTTGAAAAGACAACAACCCCTAGCCCCACTTTACAATACACAATTTAAATACAAAAAAATATTTATTTGTAACAACTTGAATGCCATGAAAGCTGGAGGAGAGAACTTTTAAGATATCGAGCTGGTTGTAGTTAATTAAATTTTTGATAGGTGGCACGAATTGATTTCTAAAATGCAACGGTGCTTACTTAACTCTGACTTATCAAACATTTTTTATGACCCCCCTATTAATTGAATTTTAGAAATACACGTTCATCGACTGTTTCTTGAGCGCGCCAAATTTTATTGTCATTTATTACACATCGTTGACATCGAAACAAAAAATTTCTACTAAAATTGAATAAAAAATGTACTGTGTGGAATTGGAAAAAAATTGTTAGTGACATTTTCCGTACGATAATTTTTCATTTTTTATTTTGTTCCGTTTTTCTTGTACAGCCTGTATATATCATAAATAAGGCCTTTGTGTTCTCTTTTGTGTGCGACCTTTGTCTAGTCAAGTTTGTTTCAGAATTTCTAGGCGTAGGACGTCATTATTATCGTTCACCATTGTCACTATATCGCCAGCTATAAAACATCGTTATCCTCGAGCGTACGATATAACATTTATTGGGATTTTGTAGACTTCAAAGTTTGGACAAGTTGGACATTGTTATAAAAAAATAAGAACAAAACATCTATACAATAATACGAAAATTGTTTCATGTATACAGGGTGTACCATAACTGTGTACCAACACAAACGTATACATTTTTAACGCATGACTGTGTATATTATCACACTTTCAGGGACACAGCTTGTAACGCTGATTGATCGCACGTCAAAGTATATGTCGATATTCAACTGTTTTTGAGATATAGTTGTTTTAATGTGAAAATCAAGCAGTGAGGTAACAAAGCAAAATTGTGGAATAATTGATCGCCCATTTAACAATCAAAACCTTTGTTTTTGATGCGGTAACGTGTTTTAGTATTTAAAAATAATTTGATGAAATTAAAGACAGAAAATTTAAAAAAAATCTTAAAATGTATTTTGATTTTTATGTAAAATTATAACAGTAATCGTGTCTGATTTCCACGGTATCTTCATTCAACGATGTCCACCTATTATCTAAGAGATTTCATCCAACCCCCGACCCCGGTGATCCATTATTTTTAAAAACGTCTTCCGTGTAACTTCACGCGCGAGGGGATTTTCAACCCCCACGTGCGCCGTACGAAAACACGCTCGAAATACACTTTTATTGTTATTTCAGCGCCCACCGTGCACGTAAAAATAAATTACGAAATTTCCGGCGGACCCAAACCAAACTAAAAATACAAAGCAAGACTTTAAACGTTACATAAAACCGAATTAAATTGAATTAAATTATTGGATTAGTTTTAAAAATAGAGGTGATGAATTTTTGCGATTGCAAAAATTCGCAATAAAAATGCGGTGCCAACTGGGAAGTCAAGTGCAATTTTAGCGATTCGCGCGCGTTCTCGCGTATCAAGAATGTTATTTGCGAAATTAAAATGGTCGTTACAAATGGTCGAAATGATCCATAAAATGACAAGTGATGACAAGTTATTTTCAGAGCGTAGATTTTTTTTTGTTGCGGATAATTTTGGGTAGGTCCTGATGGGATTTTTTAAAGGACGATGAAAGATGGATTTTTTAAATTTTATTTTAATTGATTGTGTGTCGTTGAACTGCGTTTTTATGCGAGTTGGGTGCATTGCGAGTCGGACGATACGATCGAGGAGAGAGGAATAAAATTCGATTGCATCACACAGCGGCGACGGTCGGTTTTGTGAGGGAGGGTACACGTGTGCGTCAAAAACGGCTCTCTCGTCGCGGATAGTCCGACTCGCGCCGCGTATCTCGGGTCACTATTCGTCGCGCCAAATCGGGATATGGCATCCTCTCCCAGATTGACACACTATACACACTCGCAATCATCACTCGCGCCACCACCGGGCCGCCGACGAAAACGCGCGGGATTCCGCCGGAAAAGGGGACGTTTGCGCAACGGGATCGGTCTCTACTTACACCAAAACACGGCAACATAGTCCTTCTCGGCGAGCACGCGTTCCAGCTGTTTGGCGGTGACCTCTTCGATGACGGACTCCTGAGGTGACGGGCCGCGTTTGGCCGCCGAGGCCAGCGCCACGAGTAGCAACAACCACCACATGCTGCCGTCCACTGAGATCGACGTCGCGAGCGGCGTCGAGACGCTCGCCCCACTCCCGGCGACGTCGTCGTCGCCGCCATGGCCGCCAGGCCAGGCCTTGGAGCGCTGCTCACCCACGAGACCCACGTAACCGATCCCGACGATGCATCACACTCCAACGCGGGTTCAACGTCATTTCTTTTAGACTTTACGCCAATACCATACACACGCAGAAATAGAATTGTTGTCAATCAAACACGATCAGAAATTTAAATCAACTTAAACAAAAAAAGAAAAAAAAATTTCTTTAATAAAACTGCGGAAGAATCAGTCAAAATATTTGTCTTGTAGACCAAGACCTTCCATTCGTTTTTATTTACCTACAAAGAAACTAAAATACAATTAAAAATAATAAATACGACTCTTTGACAACTATTGATCTGTTGACGTCTTCAGGTAAACTAAATCAGAGAAAATTCTTGTATCAAAATATTTTTTTTTATTGCACTTGCTATGAACGTAATTGGAAACCTGTACAATGCAGACATTTATGTTTAAAATTGCAAAACAGAAAGTGGAACACCAATCGGTTCTAAATAAACCAGGTTTTAGTTGTTATCAGGGGGCGTAGCTCAGATGGTAGAGCGCTCGCTTAGCATGCGAGAGGTACCGGGATCGATGCCCGGCGCCTCCAAATCCGTTTTATGCAATTTGAAAAATGGTTATATAATAAATTTCGAAGACGATATATCTTACGAAGGTACATAAAAATAAATTGTTTGAGATAATCAAACTATAAAATGCAAAACTTAAATATTTTCATTTATTTTTTCCCAATAAAGTATTTTGGAGGGGTTAACCGCCACCCACGCCAACCCAACCCATCACAATTGAATATCCAACTTATTCATCTCGTTCAAACATTGGATCTAATCGACGTTTGCCTCAACGTTACTTCGTTGAGCTGTAATAACACCGTCGCTCTACACACATTCGATTGATTTTCAATACATCATCGTCCTTAATGCTTTTATTTTTTTCAACAATCGATCTTTGAAGCGATTAACCGGCATTCCTTGCATCCTCTATGGGTACTAAGATAGAAAACGCAACCCAACCCAACCCAATCGAACAACAAGCTTAAATATTTGTCATCTTGTGTTTAGTTCATTTTAATCGAAGTTTGCCTCAACGTTACTTTGTTGAGCTGTAACAACACCGCTGTCTTCCACTACTGTGATTAATTAAATGGATCTCTAATACTCGTTAATTATAGTTCTTAAGCACAATCCAATACAGAAGAACAACACAACTAAATTGAATATCCAGCTGATCGATTCATTTCGTTTTTTTTTTTAATTGTGGTTTTAATCGACATGTACCTCAACGACATGTACATCGTTGAGCTGCATTAACACCGTCGTTCTACACAACTGTTCATAATTACTTGCTTTTCAATACTCAGTGTCTGTTATTCGTATAAATAATTTACGTAATCGTTCTTAATTACTCTATATTGTTCAAGTGTAGAATTTTGGAAGGGTTAGCTGCCAATTCGTATATACGCTAAGGGTGCTGAGACAAAAAAAAAACACCACAAACCAACCCTACCCAATCGAATATCAAACTTAAATATTCGTCTTATCGTTGTTAGCATTGGTTTTAATCCACGCTTACCTCAACGTTACTTGGATGAGCCGTAATAACACGTGCTTTACGACTGTGATTAATTACATGGATTTCTAATACTCTGCGTCGATTGTTTGTATATGGAAATAAGTAATCTTTCTTAAGCACTTTAGCGTTGGCTTTAATCGACGTCCACCTCAACGTGACTTTGTTGTGTCGTAATAACAACGTAGTCCTTCACGACTGTGGTTAATTACATCGATTTATAATTCAAATAACGATTAAACACCACAGGGTAGCATTCTTAGACCTACACAGTTCGTGATAATTATAATTGGTGTAAATAGTTCATCGTTTACCCAAAACCAATAATGTATGAAGTTTTTTTGGGAAGCCCAGCAGTATCAATATAGCTTACCGCCCAACTTGGGGCCTAAAACGTTTCTATAGAGACCAACTTGTTTAGGGTGCTTTCTTCGAACACCAACTTTCCCATAAGGTATACCAAAGATTCAAGGCATTCAAGGGCTAAAAGTCATCATCATCTAACAATTTTTTGCCTCAACTACATCTTTAGTCCCATTTTGCTCCTTAGTGATGCACTCAATTCAGTTCGTGTAAAATTTTATTGCTACACGTGGTATAGTACCGCCATGTACACCTGAACCGGCGTAAGAAACCAATAAAAATCTCCGCATATCGATTTCTTGTCGCCGGTAACTCGATAGTTAGGAAAACTATCCTCTATGGCCAGCAGTCGCTACGATGCCTTCGCAAGCAACGGCGCAACCCTGCAAAACTACGATCATAGGCGGCGGTCTCGTAAGTAATAAATCGCGCCCGTCGCAAATTACACGGTGGGTTTCAGGTCGGCTCGCTGTGCGCCTGTTTCATGGCGAGAAGGGGCCACGTCGTCACTGTGTTCGAAAAACGAAAAGGTAAAAAGTCTTACGTGGTTTTACTCAGTTCCAAGTAATAAAGTGCCACTGTTTAGAAACATAAAATTACTTACCGGAAATTTCACCAAAATGTCATTGAAATGGCTAGATTTTTAAATAAGTTAAATCAAAGTAAATTAAAACATTAAAATTGGCTTATTAGCAAATTTAATTTAGATTTAAATAATTTAAATGTTGCGCAGTTAAGTCAAAAGGGTTTTTTTTTTATTATGTTCGTGTATTTGACTATTAATTTTTATTTGCTTACAGTTGGATTAAATGTTTATTTTATCGTTGGTACTATTTTTTTTTGTTTCGATCAAAATGTCTTTAGGTCTTTCCGCAGCCATATACTTTACTGTGAATGGAGTTGCTTACCTATTTTTTAAGTTGGGACGAAAGTTTCAGCTCTGTATGCGAATCTTGATCCAACCCAACCCAACCCATTATCCTCGACATCCTTTAATCAAATAATTCACAAGCTAAGATATATATTTTATTTAAAATGTGGTATACTTGAAATTATTTGAATTATTTGAAATTATTCGGTAACCACTTTACAGACATCATAAAGTCAATGAATAAAATCGATGTCGAATACCCTTGCCGTTCTCGCGACTTGCACAATATAACTTTTTGAAGCAACTAATTGCCTTGCCGCTCTTACGACTTGCGACTTACTGATAAACAAATGTCTCGAGTATAGTCGTTTTCGACATTGGTTCTAAAATTAAAAGAGTTGCCTATTTAACTCCAACATCTCCGACATTCTTTCACCCAGTAATGAACCAGTGTGATTTCCAATCTGATCGACACTAAACTATTTTTTACCTCTTTACAGACGTAAGAAAGTCAACATGGGAACAAGGAAAGTCCATCAACTTATCGATGTCTAACCGGGCGAGGAAATCGTTGCGCTCCATCGGCATAGAGGACGAGGTTCTGTCAAAAGCAGTTCCCATGATGGGGCGACTCGTCCACGACGTATCCGGCGCGACCAAATTCCTACCGTACGATCCAAAAGACAAAGAGGTTTGTTGTACGTGGGGGCGAAAATTATCACTGACGACAATTTTTTTCAGTGCCTGTACTCCATCGGCAGGAACCTCCTGAACGGACTTCTGCTTACAGGTACATGTTACAGTTTGACGTTTCATAATTCATGAAATCCAATAACGTGTGCGTTACAGCCGCTGAAAGTAATCCAAACATCGATGTTTACTTCGAGCACAAATTTACGTCTGTTGATTTGGAGGATGGCCGGGCGATTTTGGAAAAGTAAGTAAAAAAATATTTAATAACAACGATTAAGCCTCCGCATACCACGATCAACAAGGGTAACAAAGACATAATTCAAAATTTATTTTATTTCTTTATAAGTGGAATTTAAATTTGGTACCAAATGAAAATTTTTGCATCTGAATTTTTTATGCTTCCTCTTCAGAGTGTCAATATCTTCCTTTTCAGTTTGAAGACGAAACACGTCGTCTCCAAATTCGACTTCTTAGTCGGAGCCGACGGCGCCCACAGCGCCCTGCGCAAAGAAGTCCAATCCGCGAACCTGTTTTCCTTCAGGCAAACGTACATACAACACGGCTACGTCGAGCTGACCATGGATTCGCAAAACGCGGGCTCGTTGCGAAAAAATTGCCTCCACCTTTGGCCAAGAAAATCGTTCATGTTGATAGCGATGCCAAATCGAGACGGCTCCTTCACCGCCACCCTCTTCATGCCCTATCGCCATTTCGAAAATTTCCAAACGTCGCAAGACGTCGTTGAATTTTTCCACCTTCACTTCCCTGACACGGTCCCGTTGTTGGGCGAGGATCAGCTGCTCGACCTGGTGAATTCCAAGCCGAGGTCGTTGGTGTCGATCAGTTGTGATCCGTACGACTTCGGGGGGAAGATGGTGTTGATCGGGGACGCGGCGCACGCGATGGTGCCGTTTTACGGGCAGGGCATGAACGCCGGGTTTGAGGATTGTTTTCTGCTGGACGCGTTGCTGGAGAAGAACGACGATGACGTCGGAGCATCCGTGAGGGATTTTGCTGAACTGCGCAGGGACGACGCCCACGCCATATGCGAGCTGTCGATGTACAACTACGAGGAGATGAGGAATTTGGTGACGCAAACTTCGTACTGCTTGAGGAAAATGTTGGATGATTTTCTGTACGGGTGGCTGTCGACCAAGTGGGTGCCTTTGTACGTTTCCGTCACCTTCACCGACATGAATTACAGGAAGTGTGTGGAAAATAGAAAATGGCAAGATAAGGTTTGTAAATTTTTTTATTTAATTACTGTTAGCAATCGCCATATTGGCTTTTTCTCGCTTGAAAATATCACGTCCACATCCATTTAGTTGGCTGCTTAATTATGATCACTCAACATCTTCGTGTGCATGAAATCTACGTGCTTCTAGAAGTGAGTACTTTTTTCGATGCATAAAACTCGCGAGTGTTTCGACTTGATTGAAACAAAATTATAAATATGTCGAGGTGAAAAATTATAATCGTTTAAATTGTTATCTTCGTATGCATAAAATCTACGTGCTTCCCGAAGGGAATGTTTTTGTCGATGCCAATAACTCACAAGCGTTTTTTTTTTTTTTTGTTGGCTCGAATATATACAATTTCCGGTGTTTACCAAATTTTATCGTTTCTGTGAAAGTATTAATATTTTAACAAATAATTTGTTAACAAAATAAATTGATAATAATGTCGTGGTCGTTTCAATGCGACATGGGCTCTGACGTTTGCATATCTTATACAGGACTAAGAACCAAATTCTTCGCTGTTCGTATAGGGCGTGGACACTTTAATTTATAAACAAACTAATTGCCTTGCCGTTCGCACGACTTGCACATAATAGCTTATGAATAGATTCCTCACCATTACCACACCAACGACTTGCACAGAATTGCTTCGACTTTTCATGTTATTTAGATTATTTGCACATTACTTATAATTTATATTAATTTACATTTTTAAACACTTTATTTACCGCATTCGCGCTGTGAAGTCTGCATTGACTGACTAAGTCGATACTGTACAGACTTATTTCGCAGCTGTCGACACGAAAGTTGCACGAATGTGTTCACGTCTAGATGGCGTTAGTTCTCACGCACAAACTTGTTGTCACTCGTGCTTGCGTGACTTGATGCACCTTCAGCGAATGTTTGTGTGGTGATCTGATGAGCCCATAGAGGGCGAAACGGCCGTCATCTCCTATTAAATTTGTTGAAAGTTATTTTCGACTTTATTTATGTTCATTGTTGCTAGAATTATTTTGTGTCTGTTAATTTTGTGTCTGTTAACCGTATCGTCTTGACAAGCACACCGTGAAAATTAAAATCGTACAAATCAAAACAAAAAATAAAAAATGTCAACATTTTGAAAATATTTTTCATTACAGGCATATTTTCAATTTTTATTTTCAAACTTAAAATATTATTAGAAATTCGAAAAATTCATAATTTTTAAACATTCAAAAATATCAATATTTTTAAAACAAAATTTAATAAATTTTAAAAAATTAAATTGCTATAAATCCAACAATCTCTGAAATGTTTAAAATTAACAAAGTGTATAAAAATGATAAAATTCCCAAAAACGCGAAAACACACAAGAGGAACTAAACTTTGAAAAATTTAAATACAAAAATTGTAATCATTACAAAATTGCAAGCTAACTTAAAAAAATGTGCAAACGATTTCAAAATTCAAAAAAAAAAATGAAAATTACAAACACAAATCGGGTAAACGACACAAATATATAAAATACAAAAAATATGAAATGTACAAATTAACAAATTTGATAAAATGACAACATAATTTGACAACATTCTCAAAAAAATTACGAAAGCATCAAAATTTGGAAATATTGTGATCACAAAAATTGTCTAAAATGCAATAAATTATCTAAAATTCTTCTAAAGTGTAAACATTAATGAAATGATTAAAATTGAAAACATTCTCCAAATAATTATTCACGAAAATGTCAAAATTTTCGAAACAATAAAAAACAATATTGTGTTGGGCTGGGTTGGGTTGGGTCGGGTTGGGTTGAGTTGGGTTAAAATTCTACTATAAAGAATCATAGATTGTGCGATTTGAGTTTTGCATCGTCCATCATTGCTTCATAGATTGTTTTAATAATTAGTTTAAAAAAATTAAAACAAATTGCAAACTTACATTTTGTTTATAATTTTTGCCATTTTGTCATTTTTTTAAATTGGATTTTCAAGAATTCATATAATAAATTTTTGTTTAAATGTTTATTTTAAAAAAATCAGAAAATATTAATGTTCCTAAATCTTCCCGAAGCCAAAAATTAAAAAATAATAACAATTTTCGTTTGCATATTAAAAAAAATTTTGATTCCGATATTTTCAAAAATTTTATAAAATGCAAAATGATCTCCACAATTGATTTTTTTGCTTCTTGCATACTTCTTAATAATTCATTTGAATTTGATTTTCGATATTTTTAAATATTTTTTACTGAAAACTGATATTTCGGCCAATTTGAAAATCCATGATGCAGCCACGAGAGGACGTTTAACCAAATCCGTGAATATATTAAAAAATATTGGTAGATTCTTTTAGATTTGATATTCCACTATTTCTTTTACTTAATTACTTTTTAAGCTCGCTTTTATCTGCCTTTGTTCCTTTTTCACTTGTTTGCCTTCGACCTTGCACGAAATTATTTAGTACCAGGACATTTTTTCCTTCCATTTATATTTCATGGTTAAATAACACATCTCAATGCCATTACAAATTTCCAACACGAATTTTTCATTTCAGGTACTACGCAATACTGCATTTTCCATCTTCTTTTTCATCGTTGCATTTTTGACAACTTTGGTATATTTTGAATAATCGTGTTGGTATTGTTAGGAAATACTATAATAATCTTATCAAGCAATTAAATTTGACGAAATATATAAAAAATTTTATATCCACAAAATTTTTCAAGCCATGTCGATGTTATTTGATAATATTTTACACGTAATAAAAAAAACATGTGGGGGATATTGTTTGTTTATTTAGAAAAAATATAATGTAATAACTTAAACAGTCAAAGATATTATTTCTTCTAAACATCTACATTAAGAAATAAAACACAGGACACTAAATACAAATTTATTTAAATTACACTTAAACTGTCACAAAATGTAGGCTATGTATACAAATCAACACAAAACATATCAAAAACTTAACAGATTATTCAATTTCAAGATGGACGTTGTCCGCGTTTTCAATGTATTTGTGCTTCTGATCCTCGAAGAGCTCCGTCAATTCCTTGACAAATATGGCGTGCAATTCGTCGATTTGATCCTGCGTGGGCGATTCAATCTTCTCAACTTCTATTGGTCGTCCAACTGCAAAGCGAACATTTAGAACAATGCGGAGAATTTATGACGTTTTAAATTATATCTTGCACTCGTTAATTGCGCCAATGTATGCACTATTTATCATTTATTATAAATAAAGGGACCAAAGGATATTTAATAAGCAAAATCGTACATCGTAGGCACTGTACGAGCACGTGCATAGCTACGAGTAAATGGAATTAATTTTAGATTTACTGAAGTTAAAGACGTCGATTTATTTCTTACCTAAAGTCGTCAATGGTTTCCTTTTGGGGACGAATCCATAAGTGTATTGGAAAAATCCCCTCCCTACGGGAATAACTAGCGCCATACCGATCCATTTCTTCAAGAAGTTTTGAGCGTTCCGTATGAAGGAACCCTCCGGGTTGTCAACTTGCTTGTACAGATCCGTCTCGCCGAACGAAATAACCGGAACCAACGGCGATCCATTCTTTATAGCCAACTTAACGAAACCTTTGCGATTCTTCAAAATGATCTGGTACTTCCCCGGCTGTGACTTTAAAGCTTCCGAGGCGCCGCCGACAGCGAGCGCGACAATGTTACCGCCCCCCGGCTTCCCTAACAAGTAATTAATGCACGGTAGCGTCGCGTCGCAGCCGCCCAGGCACATACCCAGTTCTCGGTGAAAGGGTATTTTGAAATGTTGCTTCAGCGTCATCATGTACGTCTTGTGGGAGGGGAACACTTTGTGAACGTCGGCCGCGTTCGTGCAGAAGGCGATGAACGGCCCGATGCAAAGCAACCCGTGTGGGAAGGAACAGAACAGGTAGTTTTTCGTCGGGTCCAGCTGAACCGAGGATACTCGTTCTAGCTTCATGGGGAAGTAATTCTTCAGGTACTTCCACCAAGCCCAGTTTCGAAACCAGTCCGTGCGCCTGCCGCCCGTCTTGGGCGTCTTCGCGTCGACGGTGTACATCCAAATCAAATATAGCATCACCACCCACCTCCAAGAAGTGCAAAGTAACAAGTAAATTGTCAATATGGGGCATACGAAGGCACCGACCACCAGGAATAAAAAGTACCCCGCCGCTGCCAACGTTTCCATTCGCCTTTTGAACGGGACGTTGAGTGGTGCGAATTCGATGCCGCAAATATTCATGTTGGAAACTGAAAATTAATTTTATTTGAATAATTGGTTAAAAAAATCTGCAATTTTTTTTTTAATAATTAAAAAATACGTACCAAATTATTGTTAATATGCGTCGACGATTTTAAACGAATTGCTTCCTTACAACTGTTTATTTGTGGGCTCGTTCATTTGCATTGTGTATGTCAAATAAATGCATTTTCTGCGATGTGCTGTTTGTATGATTGAATATAAACAACATGTTTCCGGTTGTTTAATGTGCATTTTTAAACGACATATAAAAATTCATTATTCACAATTGTGTTATGCTTAAAAAAATGAATATATTTACATACGACCGATGGTATTGAAGGTAATAATCAAAGGGAAAAATCCACTGACGTCGACGATGACAAGAAATAAAGTCGCACATCGCACATAATAATCCAATACGTTCTATCATTTCATCAAATTTCGCGAGGAAGAAGCTCGAACGAGCACCAATGATCTAAATTAAAAGCGATGAACAGAAATTACACTCACTCTCGACAGTAACTTGGAAATGATCAATGGCGAAGGTATTGTAATTAAACTAATTGGAAATTAATCGAATTTATTGCAGAATTACTCGGTTGGTTATAACGTCAAAAGATTTCAAGTATCAAACAATTGAGAACTTTAATAATTTAAATTCTAAAACGTTGGAAAACTTTGGACGTCAAAATTTAAATTGATATAATCATAAAATCTTAAAATGAGCTGAAGTGCAATTTATGGCATGGTTTTAAAACTAATTTAGGCCACAAAGTTGAGAATACATAACGTTGGTCCAACCAAGCAATATCAATTTTTTAGTAGTCTGCCTGGAATCAAACAATGGAGGTGCAAATATATACTAATTATATATGGGGGATCATAAGGGGAGATTTGATACCCTGTAAAAGTATTTAAGCTATATATTATGCCCAACATTTGATATAGAATATTAAAGTAAATGTTATGTCAATGTCGTCAGGAATATGACCATAGTTTTAGGTCATACAGCATATAATTTAAGAAAATGTATATATAAATGAAACAATTGTTCGTGTAATTATGGTTTTATATGATGTAATTGTAAAACGTGTAAATTTTGATAAAAATTATCAGTTAGCGTCTTTGATCGACAAGATTACCACTTTGACTAATAAGAATACGACATTGTTGCAAAGAATTCTTTGAGTTTTCCATGCGGTTTTAGTTCCTTGATGGGGGCAATAAGTCTATGAAAACTATCCAGACCACACCACTCTTCGTGTCGTGTTTATTAAAATTAATTTCGAATTAATTAATTTTAATTTCCTACACAGAACCGCAAGTATTTATTATAATTTAGTTTGACTGACCCTATTCAAAAGGTAAGATCGTAAAATTTCATATTTTATGAAACATAAATGTAAATTGTAAAATAAGTCACATGTAAAAATACCAAACTGACGCTTAAAGAACTGTGTCAAAATTTATTTTTTTAAAATATGATAATAATCGTGGTGCAAATTTACTAAAATTTTAATTAAAAAATGAACAGATTTTGATAGAAATGAAATCGTTTCGTGTATAATAATAAATTCAAAATATGTAACAAATAATTTCTAAATAGGTATTGAGTTAGCTATATTATGTAAAATTTTGCATAAAGATTTAACAGTTCCGGCCAATCAGAGTCGAGAATTCACAGTCAATTAACCATGCGAAGAAAAATATTTACTGAAGCTACAAAATAAAAAATTTGGCAGATTGGGGTAAAGTGGCCAAGTGTACCTAACTCGCAGAGAAGCCATTGAGTGTTTCGTGAAAGTGTTATTGGCCTGTTCGCCAATTTGTTTGAGTTCTAATAGATTTTCTAATTTTAGTTTTATTCTCATTATTTGTCATTCATTACTGATAAAAAAATTTACACAAGTCTTTGATTCATGCCACGGTTTGTCACTTTAATTGTTTCTTATCGTAGTTTTATTTACGGCAGTAACACAAATACAATAACGTTGAATTTGTATAGATTTATGCAATTTGCCCATAGGTTGCATGCATTAAAACTTGATTATAATAATAATACGTAGAAAACAACAGATCATTCAATTTCAAGTTGGACGGTGGCCGCGTTTTTAATGTAGTTGTGCTTCTGGTCTTCGAAGAGCTTCGTCAATTCTTCGACAAATTTGGCGTGCAAATCGTCGATTTGATCCTGCGTCGGAAATTGAATTTTCTCAACTTCAATTGATCGTCCAACTGCAAAGAGAACAATTAATAAAAAAAAAGCTTGCGCTCGTTAATTGCGCTGATCTACACACTGTTTATATGTAATACTATAAATAACATGACACAAGGATAATGATAGTAGTAATGAAGTTGCACCTTACATCGTAGGCACTTTACGAGCACATACCGATGTAATGGCGCGGCATAGTCAAGACGCAGTCAATGGAATTAATTGTATGATTTGTTTCGTACTTTCTGGTGTTCTGACGAACAATTTTACAAATAAACAGACAAAACAGTTTGTCAGAATAACGGAACCTAAACAAGGACCCAATAAACCAATCAAAATGATTGTAGATTACTCTACGACCTAAACTATGAGACACTTGTGCCACTTAAAGAAAAATTGGATAGTTTAGTGGAGTCCAATTTGTTACCTAAAATCGTCAATGGTTTCCTTTTTGGAAGCAACCCATAAGTGTACTGGAAAAATCCCCTTCCTATGGGAACAACTGGCGCCATCCCAATCCACCTCTTAAAAAAATCTTGAATGTTCCGAATCAAAGAACCCTCCGGGTTATCCATTTGGTTGTACAGATCCGTCTCGCCGAACGAAATGACCGGAACCAACGGTGATCCATTTCGTATCGCCAACTTGACGAAACCTTTGCGATTCTTCAAAACGATCCGGTACTTCCCCGGACGGGAGTTTAAGGCTTCTGCGCTTCCGCCCACAGCAAGAGCGACGACGTTACCGCCGTCGGGTTTTCCCAAAAGGTAATTAATGGTCCGCTGCGACGCGTCGCAACCACCCAGTGATATACCCAGTTCGCGGTGAAATGGTATTTGGAAATGTTGCTTCAGCGTCAACATGTAGGACTTGTGGAAGGGGAAGAGGTCGCGGAAGCCGCCCGCGTTCGAGCAGAAGGCGATGCACGGTCCGATGCAAAGCAATCCGTGAGGGAAGCAACAGAACAGGTAGTTTTTCGTCGGGTCCAACTGAACCCATGGCATTCGCTCTAAATTCATTGGGAAGTAGTGCTTCAGGTACTTCCACCAGGCCCAGTTTCGAACCCATTCCGAACATCTAGCGCCCGTCGTGGACGTTTTCGCGTCCACGGTGTACATCCAAATTAGATACAGCGTCACCACCCACGTCCAAGAAGTGTAAAGTAATAAGTAAATTGTCAATATGGGGCCTACAAAGACACCGATCGCTAGTGTGGCGAAGAAAGTCGCCACTGCCAACGTTTCCATTCGCCTTTTGAACGGGATGTTCAGTGGTGCAAATTCAATGCCGAAAAATTCCATGTTGCTAGAAAATCAATACAATAATTGATTATAAATTGATCGAAAAAAAAATATTTGCGACAGCACTCTAAATTCTTGACTTTTACGACTGCAATTTTCCGTTTTTGCAAATTTTGATTTACAAGTCGTATTATTTTCAATTGAACGCACCTCACTGGATCGAATTGACAAATATGAAAAAGACGACGCAAGTTTTTTTTAAATTATAGAGAAATACGTACCCAGTTATTGTTAATATGCGTATCACGCTGACTACTTTAAACGTGTTGTTATGGTACTTGTAAAATTGCGATATTGACAACTTGTTTGGGATTGTTTAGTATACATTTTTAAGCGACGAATATAAAAATTCATTATTCACAATTGTGTTACACTTACAAAAATCGCATATATTTACATACCACCGATAGAATTTAAACTAATAATTATAGGGAAAGAAACATTGTCGTCGACGATGACAAGTATGTTAAAGAACGTCATATCTAATACGTTCGATTGGTCAAATTTCGTGGGAAAGAAGCTCGAAGGAGCAAAACGAATTAATATAAAAATTAAAAGCGAGAACACGTGGTCTCGATAGTAACGTGAAATAAAATAATCGGTAATTGATCGATTTCGTTGTTGAATTACTCGAGTTAATAATCTCCACGTGGTTAAATCGACAAACGTCAAAGGATTTCAAGTATCGAACAATTGAGAAATTTGTAAAACGTAAAATATTGCAATCAAATTTTATAAACATCGGAAAACCGGGCTACTTTCGACGTCAACATTTCAAAGATTTAATCATAAAATCGTAAAATCGGTAGTGCAATTTATTTCATGGTTTTAAAACTAATTTAGGCCACAAAGTTGTATTCTAGAAAACTTATTATACATTTTGCTTAAACTGTTAAACTGTTACTGGTGTTATTAGTGTTCGATTTCTTAAAAACACAACTAGTTCCTACGAATTCTTAACATTGTTATTTACCAAGAAAAATAAAAATATGTGTTTTATCGACATTTCGCGGAAGCAATCAATTAAAGAGACATTTTTGAAGATAATGCGTTACGTCGCTCACAATAATTTTGACAATTATGTCTACACCACACAAGTTACGACAGACCAATGTAGCTCAAAACTTAGATGGGCAGATAGGTAGCTTTGACCAACGCAGTAGCTAGAAATTATTCTGAATGATGAAGTTTTGCTTTTTTCTAAGGAACCAGAAAATTTGTTGAACTTTATTAAATTTGGTGCAACCAGAACTTAGTAAATAAATACATAAAGTGCTTAGAAAATTCATCCTGTAAATCGATAGGATTTGATGAAAACTACATACGTAAATAATTCAAAAAACGATTGACGATCAAACATTCTTTATCATTTAAGTTGTCATTGTAGGACTCCAATAGTTTATATTTGGAGACATTCGTTTTGATAATTTAGTGTCACATTGAATTGTCTCAGTAATTTTTTTCTACATTTTAATTTTATTCTCATTGTTTTACTTACTTCAATATCTTAATTTCATTAAGTTTTACGTTCCATCCAATTCTATACTTGTCATTTTTGATTTCGAGCTTTTTGTAATTTTCAGCACCATCGATCCACTCGATTGATTCTCTTTTCGGATTTTTTCTCGAAACTTTTGTTTTTTCTTAATTAATTTTTAAAATGTTTAGATACATTTTATTGATTTATTTTGTACCCAACACAACTTAACATGGCTCAAAGCATTTCAACGTGATCCGACCGGACCCAACCCAACCTAACCTGATCCTACCCAATACAACCTGATCCAACCGGAACCAACCCAACGTGACCTGAACCAACCCAACCTAACTTGATCCAACCCCATACCATCTGGTCCAACCAGACCTAATCTAACCCAACAACGAATATTAGATCGTAGGTACTTTTACCTCTTCTGAATCCATGTTGTTCTTCTTCTTATGTTGGTTCTAATATATCTCTTATACTGGTTAGTGTAATTCATTGATAGCTTGCGCATTCTCTTATGTCTCCTTTTTTTATATATCGGGAATATTATTCCCCTATTCTAATCTTTGGGCTCTTCTTTCAGTCAAAATGTGATGCAACAATTTACAAAATTTTTCTTTTGCTTTGTCTCCCATGTACTTTAACATATCGTTTGTTATTTGGTCTGGTTTCTCGATACCTTCTTTAACTTCTTCTCTTATTATTTGTTGGATTAGTTTCTAATTGTATTTCTTCATCTTTGCCGTCTTCTTCGACATTTCAGGTCTTTATATTCTCTCCATCAGCATTATTCTTTTTTCGTGTGTTAAAATATTTCAATTTTATATATTTTATTTTTATTGGGTTGTGCTTTCAACTGAAACTCGAATTAAACGGCTGATATGTAAATAAGGTGATAAAAATTTGGGTTCGGTTAGGTTGATCACAAAGACATCTAAGTTAAATACGTCTTTGAGATAAAAATTGTGCTGAGTTGGGTTGGAAAGATTTTTAAGAATATGTGCTTTTAACTGAAACTCGGATTAATTGGTCGATACTTTAATAAGGTGGTAAGGAATTGGGTTGGGTTGGCCACAAAGAAATTGAACGCAATACGACTGTGAAGTAAAAAAAATTGTTTGGATGTGTTGGGAATATTTTCAAAGATTTTCGAAAGTCCTTTTAACTGAAACCCCCTTGCATTTCAGTTTTTTTGTGTAGGAATTAGTAGCTTTGCTTACTTCACAATTAGCTTTTGCTGGGGCTACAAACAATGTTTCATCGGAAATTATCCAATAAATGGTAAGTTTTTCAAAAGAATTTTTCAAACAAAAGTTTGATTAAAATCTCATTATCTTTAAGTTTTATGGGAATCACTTTTTCGATAACATCTCGTTTTCGAGATGGAAAATGATGACAAGAGTAAACCATCACTTCCTGTTGAGATGCTTTCAAGCCACACACAAATCTTTCTAAAGTTTTAAGTTTCATAATCCTAACTTCACACTTCACACACAGAACAAAAATTATATTCGTTAAAATGTCAGTCGAAAATTTTCATAATTACTTATACATAAAGTGTTAGAAAATAAACATCAACGTTAAATAGCAAAATTAAAAAATTTTAAATCGTTTCTTAGATTAACCCACACAAGTGTTTTTTTTTTGCAAACGGTCGTTTACGACGTCTTGAAATCCTTTTTTACATTCACGTTATCAACGTGCATTCGGTAACAATTCCAAAGATCGACGTACCGTTGGCGATAACGTAATGTCACGACAAAAAATCAAAGCAGGTCGGTCAGTTTTGTCGGGAATGGACGCCTTCGACAGTCGCGCTTTTCGTTTCTTGCATTTTTCGCGGAAAATTTTCGTTTTCTGGACGTTTTCGGACTGTTTGAGTTCGTGGAGTGTGCTGGTGGAGTGTTCGGGATAATCTTGGGACTCTGGACGGCGTTGTTGCGAAACGAACTCTACGTTCCTGTAAGGTAGGTCATTTTTCTTTTAATTTTTATCGAACCGAATTTCTTCATCAAATATTCAATTAGTGCTAATAATGTTGAATGATGACTTGTCCGAACTGCATGTGATTTACATGCGCTGGTGCGCAAAAATATTGAAATTTTATTGCGAGGAATGTGACAGATATGTTAGGTAGCTTAGAAGATGGCTAGGTCGAGTAAAGGTCGAATCGCGCCTCCTTTACAGCGGTATTGTTGCGTGATGATTCATAGGCGTCTTGAATTAATTTGGCGATTTATTGCACCGATGTATGAGTTATAAAATTTATTGTTACGTCATAGAGGGCGGGTCGGTGATATTCCGATCCCCACCATGTGGATATTGTACGTTACAACTGGTGGGCAATATGCATTTTGAACAATTTTAAGAGATGTTTGGACGCATGACAATTTTGACTCTTGCAGTTCCGACATTTTTTTTATAAATATGATAATGTTAACAATTCAAATTAACTGAATATTTTTAATGCTATTCAATTGATATTTAATTGTAATCTAAAGTTGACATTTGTTATATTTTAGAACTTTTTTTATTTCATTCAATTATTCATTTAAAATTGAATAATTGATTAAAAATCTTTACAATTTAAAACAAATTCGTTAAAATAGAAAAAATCGTTGTAATAAAAAAATCGAAATATATATTAAAAATTGTTAAAAATCGAACAAGTCGCCACAAAAGTGTAAAAATGAAAATGTTGCCAATAAATTTAAACATGTTAAATAAAATTATTAAAAATTGTGAAAAATTATAAACATTGTTAAAAATCATTGACAATAGATTCGAGAATAAATATTAAAAAATCGTTAAAAACGTTAATGTCAAGAATCATCGTAATTCGTAAAAATCGAAAGATCAGAAGCAAAAATTTGAAAATCGCAACAAATTGTGAAAAATCGTAAAAAGTTGTGTTGAAAATCATCAGAAATTGTAAAAGTCGTTATAACGTGTAAAACAAACTTCGAAAATCATTAAATGTCGAAAATAATTAAAAATCGCAAAGAACCAAATGTGTCGAAAAAAATTGTGTTATATCGAGGAACTGTTGAAAAACGCAAAACAAAATCAAGATCCATTAAAAATCGTTGAAAGTCTAAATATGAAAAAGTAAAAAATATTACAAATCGTAACAAATTCAATCGCAATAAATAAAAATGTTGATAAGTGGAATAATGTAATAAGAACCGGACTGCTCTAAAATTTTAAATAATTGTGAAACGGAATTATCAACAGATCCTTGAAATGACTCAATGACGGCTTGCTTGAAAATTTTGAAATTCTAACTCCAATTCTACGAACCTTACAATTATATTATGAGATCCACCCCGACGCAATGAATCCGAATTTAATTGAATAAATGTCAAATATAATTGGGCGGGTTACATACATCCATTATGTTTTTGTATTTATTTGGCGAAAAATTGTCCATAGTTAATTTCACTTGTTTGGGTTCATCTTCACCTTTAACCTTTTATTAGATATTTAGAGTTAAATTTCATTTTGTTGGGTTGCGTTTGGGTTCAGGTTCAGTTTCAAGTTTTGCTGCACTGGGGTGAGAATACGCCGAATAGAACCCACCCCTACGCACTGAAACCTAATCGAAGAAAAGTCAAATATTATTTTAAGAAACTTTGACAGTTATACATAAATATTATTAACAATTGGACAGTATGTGTTTATGATAAAAATATAATGAGCAAAAACTGTTGATTTTTTAATATTGACAATCTATAAAAATTGGAACAAACTTACCCTTACCACACAGTATAACTGTATACACTGTGTGGTAAGGGTAAGTTTGTTTCAATTTATTTGCTAACCAGAGTCTCCAATTTACTATTAAACTATAAAAAATTTAACATCATGGTCGTTGGGTTGAAAAAAAATTAAAAAATGAATAAAAATGAGTGAATATGGGCGGAGATCAATACATTAGGTTTATGATAAATAATAAAAATAATAGATAATAATAAACTCAACCCAACCTAACCTAACCCATTTATTAACTGAGAAAAAATCAAAACTCATAAATCAGTTATTCTATTGTGTAAACCTAGTGGAGGTTTTTCCAAACAATAAGCGAAACCCAAAAGCAAAGAATAAATAACAATACAATCCAGGTAAAAATATTCGTACCACCAACCCAACCCAACCGATTTATTAACTGAGAAAATATCAAAACTCATAATTCAGTCATTCTATGCTGCGAACCTAGTTGAGGTTTTTGCACACAATTGGCGCGTAAGCGAAACCCAAAAGCAATGAATGAATAATAATACAATTCAAGTAAAAATATTTAGATAGATGTACCACCAACCCAACCAAAACTATCCCATTTATTAACTGAGAAAAATATAAACGAATAAAATTAAATTAAATTGTGAAATCGTTAAAATTGTAATAACGAAAATTCAATTATAAATTATTAAATAAAAATTTAATAAATTAATAAATATTGAATAGTATTAAAAAAATGAACATAAAAATCTTTATGACTTATAACGAAAACGTTGTACAAATGGTTGCTAAATTCGTAAAAAATTGAAAAAGTCGAAAAAATCGCAAATATCGTTATTGATAGTTAATATCAAAAACAACACTGCAAGTTAATTTTTGTTAACAAGTATTTTTTTATTTTTACTTTCGATTACAATTTATTACAAAACTTAACAATTCTTGATTATGTTGTTTTAGATTTATTCATTGAACTTCTTTTAAAGTATCATAAACCATTTGATAATATATTACTTAATGTTACTCCTACCTCATCAGAAGGAAACTCAATGGTTGTTGGGCCACCAGTCACACAATTTTTCCTTAGTTTTTTTGTTTCGTTTTTATATAATTTAATTTTTTTATAATTGCTTGTAAGAAGTTTAATATAAGAAGTATATGCGATTAATATTATTACAATTATGTATAACAAAACTGATCAAAGACTTCGGGTCGTAGTAATGTAGTTAACATTGTCTAAACAAGGGTTTCTTGAATTTGTTTCTTGTAGCCCTCGAGTTCATCAAGATTGATTTGATTTAAATGAGTTGCATATGTTTGTTTTACCATTTTGTCTTCTTCGAATTTTTGATACATACAGAAATTATTGTTTACATTAGTTTAAAGGTACACGGTGGCAAATTGTGATAAAATGGGAATCTCGAAAAAGCAACCGATTTTCTCATGGGTTCTTAAAGAAAATTTGAATTTTTAAATTTAAAAAAATTGGGTAATAAAATCGATGTGAATTATTCAAAAAAATCAGTTTACGTTGAACATAAACTGATGTGTGAGTGCAATAATTAAATTGACATCGACAAGTTCAGATGTGATGTTGCATGCTAAGGCACTGAGATTATTCAATGATTTGCGGAAAATTCGTCGTCTGGAAAAAGAAATTTAACTCAACTCAACCGGACCCAACCCAACCCAACTGAACCCAATCCAACCCAACCCAATCCAATTATGTTAAAACAATGTGTCTTAGTGACAAAGAGCTTGTGTGTGGGTATTACTGCCATCTAATGCATGACTTGATACACAACCTGGTGGTCTGACGAGTCCAGAGAGAGCGAAACGGTTGGCAGCACGTTAGTGGATTCGTTGAAATTTGTCGTAGCTCAAACTCGAATTATAAAACACAATTAATTGCTGTCAATAATAAATTGACGGAGACTGTGGTTCTAAATGCGAAAATAAATAACTCTATCGCACTTGATTTTTAATCAAGCATTTTTTTATAATTTACAAATTTTATTCTTATATAAGTCATTTTCAAATGAATTGCAGTGTTTATTTAATTTTGTTGATTATTTTGACGATTTGCAATTTTGTTGCATTTGTAATTTTTGGACAGTTGACAATGTTAATATTTTTTTTAACAATTTGGACGTATTTTTTAACTTAGATTTTTGTTCTATTTCGAAATTTAGCTTTTTTGTACATGTGGAAATTTTTAACGTATAAGTTTATGCTTTTTCGTTTTTATTTCACTGTCAATTTTTACATTTAACTACTTTGGGTAAATCATGCAAATAATGACTAAACGATATGACTACCGTTAGTTGGGTTGAGCATGGTGATCTGACGAGTTCAGAGATAGCGAAACAGCCGTGACACGTCTTAGTGCACTCGTTGAAATTTAATTTCAATGTGTCGTAGCTAAAACTCGAATCATGAAACCAATTAATTGCGGAGTTTAATTTTGTTGATTATTTTGACTAGTTGGGCGTACTTGCAATTTGACATTTTGAACAGGTGACAATTTGAATGTTTGGGTAGTTGAATTGTCATTTTCAATTTCAGGTTCTAAGTTTCATTGGCATATTGGTTTACCTTGAGAAGTTTCGTATCGTATTGGAACTTCTGCGTATGTTGTAATAATTTTATATTCTGGTGTCTCTAAGTTTGCTTTTCCTTTTTATTATTTCCTGTTTTTTGTAAAATGATTCTATTTCTGCTGCCAGAATATTCTCACCTAACTTATAACGACGCTAAATACAAATTATATTTAAGTTAGTCTTAATCTATCAGAAAACGTACTCTGTGAACAAAAATCAGTGCAAATTAAATAAAAAACAACAGATCATTCAATTTCAAGTTGGACCGTGTCCGCGTTTTTAATGTAATTGTGCTTCTGGTCCTCGAAAAGCTCCGTCAATTCTTTAACAAATTTGGCGTGCAAATCGTCGATTTGATCCTGCGTCGGTGATTCTCAACTTCAATTGGTTGTCCAACTGCAAAATTAAAAATTAATAAAAACACGTGGAGAATTTAAGACGTTGAAGAATGATCAATAATGAAGTAAGAAATTATGTCGTAGGCACTTTACGAGTGCATACCGACTGGAGTTTGTTACCTAAAATCGTCAACGGTTTCCTTTTGGGAATCACTCCGTAACTGTACTGGAAAAATCCCCTTCCTATGGGAATAGCCGGCACCAATCCGGTCCACTTCTTCACGAATTCTTGAACGTTACGTGTCAAAGAACCCTCGGGGTTGTCCACTTGGTCGTACAGATCCGTCTCGCCGAACGAAATGACCGGCACCAACGGCGACCCGTTCCTCATCGCCAACTTGACGAAACCTTTGCGATTCTTCAAAATGATCTTGTACTTCCCCGGGCGGGAGTAGAAGGCTTCGGCGGCTCCGCCCACCACAAGAGCGGCAACGTTGCCGCCGTCGGGCTTTCCCAGAAGGTAATTAATGGTCAGTTGGGACGCGTCGCAAGCGCCCAGCGATATACCCAGTTCGCGGTGAAACGGTATTTGGAAATGTTGCTTCAGCGTCAACATGTAGGACTTGTGGAAGGGGAAGAGTTCGCGGAAGCCGCCCGCGTTCGTGGAGAAGGCGATAAACAGTCCGTTGCAAAACAACCCGTGGGGGAAGCAGCAAAACAGGTAGTTTTTCGTCGGGTCCAGCTGAACCCATGGCATTCGTTCCATATTCATTGGGAAGTAGTTCTTCAGGTACTTCCACCAAGCCCAGTTTCGAACCCATTCCGAACGCCTTGCGCTCGTCGTGGACGTTTTCGAGTCCATTGTGTACATCCAAATCATGTACAACGCCACCATCCACCTCCAAGAAGTGCAAAGTAACAAGTAAATTGTCAATATGGGGCATACGAAGGCACTTATCACCAGACTGACGAAGTATCCCGCTGCTGCCAAGGTTTCCATTCGCCTTTTGAACGTGGTATTGAGTGGCGCAAATTGGATGCCGAAAAAATCCATATTGCAAACTAAATATTAATTTTACTAGAACAATTGGCTACCAATTGAACAATAAACAGAATAATTGCAAATTGATCAAAAGAAGTAATTTGCGACTGCACTCTAAACTCTTAGCTTTTATGACTAAATTATCCAAATCCGTCTGTTTTACATAAAGTCAAATTGTACTTTACAAATTTTCTTTTAAATACTCCCTTGGATGAAATTGATAAAAGTGCCAACTTAAGCTTTGTTAAATAATTCAGAAATACGCACCAAATTATTGTTGATATCGTTGACGTAAACGACAACTTGTTTGTGGGCTCGTTAATCATTTAGTTTTATTTACATGCCAAATGCATTTTCTACGATGTGGTACTTTGTGTGATTACGATATCGATGACATGTTTCCGGCTTTTAATGCACATTTTACAATAACAAAAATTCGTTATTTGCGGTTTTTTTTTAAACTGACATTGACAAGCCAATAGAATTATGATAATTATAGGGGGAAAAACATTCACGTCGGCGATGACAAGAAATGTTAGAGTAGCACGTCGCACATAATCCAATACGTTCCGTCTTTCGATCAAATTTCGTGGAAATGAAGCTTGAATAGCACAAGTAATCTAAATGTAAAGCGACGAACAGAAATTAACACGCAAGTGATGTGTGAAAGGTATCGTTATTAAAATAATTGGAAATTAATCGATTTCGTTCTAGAATTACTCGGCCAGCTAATTTCAATGTTTGTGAAATCCGTAAATTTGTAAAACGTCAAATTTTATAAACATTTAAATTGTTTTTATCATAAAATTATAAAATGAACAGAAGAACAAATTATTCCATGGTTTTAAAACTTATTTAGGCCACAAGTAAAAATGTCGGCACAAGGAAGCAATGTCAATATTTTTTTAGTTAAATGTACAGCCTGAAATTAAATAAAGGATGTGGGAATGTAAATCACAACTTGATAGCATCAACCATGCCATAGTACATAATGACCGCAATGGGCTTCCGAGGACGCATCTTTATTCGAAAAATAGGACACAGTGACTTCAGGGTATGATAGTAGAAAAAATTTTAAATCTAATTGGGAAGAAATAAAAATAGGGGTTCCCCAGGGATCAGTACTTTGCCCTTTTTTACTGCACATAGATGACCTGCCGAACGGCACGACGAACTATATGATAAACCTATTTGCCGATGACACGTCGGCATTTAACAGCTGTACAGAGGAAAGGGAACCTGAAAGTGAGTTCGACGTAAACGATTTAAAACCGAATGCAAATAATAAAACAAAATGTTGACATTTTCGTTAAAAGAAGAGAGAACACATAATGTAAAATATGGTGACATAATCATAGCATAACGAACTATGTTTTTGGGGTTTTTGACGAGCAATTAACCTGGAAAGCACATGTTCAGTGTATTGCTGAAAAAAGTTAAATAGGGTTATTTGGGGCAATGCCCAGACGACATACACACAAGTTGATAACTGGACATTATTCTCTGGAAAATTTAGGGCATCGGGGTCATGTCATTTAGACAGGCATCTGATGCATTTCAAGTGCCAGAAAATTAATGTACCAGCAGGCAGGGGAATAATATCCACGGATTTCCTACTAGAAGGATCTATCGAGGACGGTGCCACTGCCAAGGAAAAATGAACACCACCAAAGAATAGTAAGAAGTACCACCGAGCATATGGCACTGATTTAGAGGAACCTGCCACGTCCACTGCATCAAAACCAGAGAACGATGATGATGAGGATAATGACACAATTGAAGAGGAGGCTGAGAATCAACCTCCAAGAATGAAATTTACCAGCGCCTTCGAATTGAAAATTGACCAATCTCTTATGCTTACCTTCATTTACGATAAATCTTCAAAAAAAAGCCACGTTGTTTGCCAAACTTAGAATTAGATAAAAAAGGATTATAGTATGGTTAAGAAGTTACAAGGGAAAAAATAATGTTTTTGTCTTCCCTAACGTTTGTGATGATATAGAAATACAGAATAAACAAATTTTGTTCCTACTACGAGCCCAGTCTGTTGTGAATGGTGTAGATATATTTACGTCATAGTTGGTTTGGTGGGTTCCTGTGTTGACGAACGGTTTTCTTGGTTTGAACGCGACACGTTTCGTCGTTTGCCATTTTGAAGTGATGTTGTTGCGATCGTTGTTTCTGGTTTTATTGTAGAGTGGGATGGTGGGGGTAAATATTGAGTTGGATTGGCTATAGCGTTGATATTGCTGTTTTTTTGGTTTTGCCTTTTCTTTGAATATTTCAAGATCTATATTTTGTAAAATTTTGCATAAAGATTCGGCAGTTACATTGTCACGCGGGCGTGTTTCGATTTCGGCCAATCAGAGTCGAAAATTCACAGCAAATTAATCACAAAGCAAAATATTTATTCAACCTACAAAATAAAAAATACCACCATTGATTTTTTTTAATTAATACAAAACACTTTTGTCAAGTTCAGTTATTCTTACACCGAATGCATTGTTGCATTTTTTTTCCTGCAACCACGTTTTCCCAAAAAATCCTCTGCAACAACACACCACGCAAACAAATACATAACGACCAATAACGATACTAAATACTATATTTCATAATTATATTAAAGTTAAACTTAATCTATCACAAAACGTAGCCTATGTATAAAAATCAGTACAAAATGCGTAAAAAACTTAACAGATTATTCAATTTCAAGTCGGACGACGTCCGCGTTCTTAATGTATTGGTGCTTCTGGTCCTCGAAGAGCTCCGTCAGCTCCTTGATGAATTTGGCGTGCAGGTCGTCGATTTGATCCTGCGTCGGCGATTCGACCTTCTCGACTTCGATTGGTCGACCAACTGCGAAACGAACGATTAATAAATAAGTGGCGAGAATTTATGAGTCGTAATTAGTGGAAAAAATTAATTGTTATTATATTCAAAATAAAATCTTTCGTTAATTGCGCTGATGCGAGCACTATCTATAATACCGTGTCTTCAATTAAATTCCTCATTAAAGTAATCTGTGTTTATTTTATAAACTTGGCGAGACGCAATTTAAGAGAAAGGAGTTGTAAGTAACTGTCAGTTATATTACTGAAAATTACATTTTTAATTAAATAATTGAACAGCTATCAGTGGTACAAATCTTAGAAGAAAAACCAATGAAATCAAAGCCCTCCTTATTGAAGAATTTAATTTAAGGCACGATATAATAATAATAATAATAAATAGCGCCACGAATTAATGATCAAGAATGAAGTAACAAATTACATCGTAGGCACTTTACGAGCGCCTACCGAAGGGGGATGTTGCGAAGCTAAAATAATTAATTGGGGGTACTGATTAGTTTATTGAAATTTGATTTCTTACCTAAAGTCGTCACTGGTTTCCTTTTGGGTACAACTCCGTAAGTGTACTGGAAAAATCCCCTTCCTATGGGAATAGCTGGCGCCAACCCAATCCACTTCTTCAAAAATTCCTGAATGTTGCGTATCAACGAACCCTCCGGGTTGGCCACCTGGTTATACAAATCAGTCTCGCCGAACGAAATAACCGGCACCAACGGCGATCCGTTCCTCATCGCCAGTTTGACGAAACCTTTGCGATTCTTCAATATGATCCGGTACTTCCCCGGCCGGCAGTTAAAAGCCTCTGAGGCTCCACCAACCACAAGAACGGCGACGTTACCGCCGCCGGGTTTCTCCAAAAGATAATTAATGGACGGGGCGGACGCGTCGCAACCGCCGAGAGCGAAAGCCAGCTCGCGGAAAATGGGCATTTGGAAATGCTGCTTCAGCGTCAGGATGTAAGGCGTGTGGAAGGGGAAGAGTTCGTGGAAGCCGCCCATGTGGGTGGCGAAGGCGGAGAACGGTCCGGTGGACAGCATCCCGTGGGGGAAGCAGCAGAATAGGTAGTTTCTCGCCGGGTCCAGTTGAACCCATGGCATCCGTTCCAGATTCATGGGGAAGTAGTGCTTCAGGTACTTCCACCAGGCCCAGTTTCGAACCCACTGCGAACGTCTGCCGCCACGTATTGACGTCTTCGCGTCCACCGTGTACATCCAAATTAAATACAGCAACACCAGCCATCTCCACGAAGTGAAGAGGACTAAGTAGATTGAGAGGATGAGTCCCGCGAAGCCGCCGAAGACCATGGTGACGAACCATCCCGCCGCCGCCAGGGTTTCCATGCGCCGCTTCAACGGGATGTTGAGCGGCGCAAATTCAATGCCGAAGAATTCCATAATGCAACCTGAAAATTAGAACACATTTCAAAAAATTCTTGACGTTTATGACTTAATTAATCCTCGCAATAGAATACAAATTCGTTCGATTTATACATCGGCTTGATTATTTGTAACAAAGTTTAAATCATTTTGATTTACACCTCGTGTTATTTCAAATTTTGATTTATGTAAAGTCATCGCCGATTTCATGATTAGAACAATTAAGACACAAAAAAATCAACACTCTAAATTATTGACGTTTATGACTTAAGTGATCCACACAACATAAACGTGTACATCGACGTATTAATTGTTTAATTTTTTTTCCTTGGTCAAAACAAAATTCTACTTTCAACTCTACCCGCGATTTATTATCATCTATTGTTGTTTTCCTGGTTCATTTACGATAACCATTTCAATGACTCAGTTATTTAAATGCCTTAGATTTTATCATAAAGTGCCTACAACAACCAAATACTTCAATTTTTTTTGTAAACGCGCCGATAAATCAATTTAATTTACGCCGGAGGACGTCATAACGACGCTTGTTTTTGCGTCGCGTTCAAGACAAAGAAATGCCGGCGTATCTGCAAATAAAACTTGTCCGACTCTTAAAAACAAGTTTTTCTCGCCTCGAATTAGAATAAACCGTAACGCGATCGCGCATAAATCCAATGGAAAATCCTCGCATTGAATTTATTCGCACATTAATAAAACGCCTGCGTAACAATCGGATTGGCCGTGGACGGAACGCCGCGTTTTCGAAACGCGTCCTCGCTCGTCAATAACGCGCATAAATTTTATCTGTCGATGGTCATAATTTTCGTTTTAAATTTGTCATTAAATCGTCGCTGAGGAAGTGCGATTGTTTGGCTCATTCGTCCGTGATAATAATAACCGTTTTAATGAACGCGGCGCGGATTTGGTGCAACGAACCCTCGTGCGAAAGTCCGCCGAAGAAAATCGAATGGACACCGAGATGCCGGGAATTTCTTGCGCAATCGCTAATTAACTGGTTCATGGTCGTATCTATCAAAATGTGCTCGTTACGTAATTACGGGAGTTGTTTCGCGTTGGTTTCGTAATTAAGATCGTCATTTCGTATTAATTATGAATTTTTCAATTCAAACGTTAATTGTAAACTGCAGCATGTTTCTCATTCTGACGATGACGGTGTTGGCTCAGATGTCTTAAAACTTCAATTATACTTCAAATTTTAATATTTTAAATTTTTTTGGAATTGATTTTTTGACCAAAATATTTTTGTATTATGTTATAAATGCTAATCCTTTAAAAAATACACAATTAACGTGCCAAGCGAAGACATAAATCACACGGATTTTCGAAATATATCACGTTTAGTAATTTCGTACATTCGTGTTTAAAATTGCGCGGTACATCTAACTCTAGAACACTCTAAATTATTGACCTTTATGACTTAATTAAATCTTAGAATTGAAATGTATGGATGGGGGGGGGGGGCAGAGCAATGGTTAGTTAATAGGGCAATGGAGGAAATAAGGGAAATATCTAAGTGGGGAGAAGGGAGGACAAAGCTGCTTGAAAAGGCAGGAATATCAGTGAAGGAGAAAGAGTGGAGAAAAAAGATGAGAAACAAGATGATAGGGAGATAGTAGCAGGTTGAAGCACAAGAAAGGGAGGGCTAAATCGCGAAAGCAAGGTGTAATTCAAGATATAATGTAATAAAAGTGGAGGGGGGAGAGGAGGCATTTTGACATTTTGACAACTTCTGCCATTTAAATAAGTTTGATACTTTGACAACCATTTTGGCACAATAAATTTGACAATTTATATATAATTGTGGTATAATAGAACGGACGTATTTTCAAGTTTGAAATTTTGATGACAGTTGTGACGAATTTAACAAATTTTGGGAATGAAAAAATTGCAAATGTCAAAGATTTGCTTAGTTTTCAATTCAGATAATAAATTTTAGTAATTTTGAACTTTGGCTAATTTGACTTCTCCACAGATTTTTTTTCTTTTGAAAAATACTAAAATTTGTGAACAGAAAAATTTAGTTGTATTTTTTTCTACGAAAGTACTTTTAGGTCTATTATTATATGAATAAAAAAAATTAGGTCCTAAAAATTTTTCTAAAAATCACGAGAAACTTTCATACAAATTTTGACAAATTTTCGGGTAATTTTTTTAAATTTTAGGTTCTAAATATTTTTTTAAAATTCTCGAAAAAATTTCATACTATTTTTAACAAATTTTTGGATATTTTTGGACAAAAAATTGCAAATTTTAAGGACTTCCTTAGCTATGAGTGGAGATCGTAAATTTTAGTAATTTTGCAGCTTTGCTAATTTCAATTCTCCATAGAATCATCATTTTTTTTGGAAAATTACTAAAATTCATGAAAATGTTGGTATTTTTTTCTACGAAAGGTACTGTGAGGTATTTTTTATTTATTTTTCATTTAAAATTAAATATAAAATAAATAAAAAAAGTTATGCTATAAAAATTTTCAATTAATCTCATAAATATTAGGATCCCAAAATTTTAAAAATGTCCCTGAAATTTCTACATTTCATGAACATGGGAAATTTCTATTCAATTTTTAACAAATTTTCGGATTTTTTTTGGGCAAGAAATTGCCAATTTTAAGTATTTGCTTAGCTTTTAATTCAGATCGTAAATTTTAGTAATTTTGCAGTTTCGTTAATTTGACTTCTCCATAGATTCATTCTTTTTTTGAAAAATTACTAAAATTCATGAACACGAAAGTTCAGGTCTATTTTCCCCCAAGAAAGGTACTTTTATGTCGATTTAATACGAATATTTGTTTTTCATTTAAAAGTAAATATAAATTAAATGATCAAATCATAATTAAGTCAAAATTTTAAAAATTTTAGCTAAAAATACAAAATGTTATAAAATTTCCATAAAATTAAAAAAAAATCGGAATTGCCAATTTTAAGAGTTTGCTTAGCTTTTAATTGAGATAATAAATTTTAGTAATTCTGAATCTTTGCTAACTACAATTCTCCATAGAATCATGATTTTTTTGAAAAATTACTAAAATTCTTCGACATAAAAATTCAGGTATATTTTTATATGAATAAACAACATTTTATGAACACGAAACATTTCATACAAATTTTCGGAACGGTTGGACAAAAAATTGCAAAGTTTAAGGCTTAGCTTTTAATTCAGATCACAAATTTTATTAATTTTGAAGTCTAGCTAATTTGAATTCTCCATAGAATCAAAAAATTTTCAACTTTGACATTTTTAGTTGCTTTTCAAGTCTAACAACTCAAAAATAATTTCACAGTTCTTTAAATTAAGGTAAATGGCTCATTTACATACTTTGACAGTTTGCAAATTAAAAATTTTCTTTGTTATGATATTTTTTGCATTTTTTTTAAATTTTCTCGATATTGATTTTCTTCAAATTTTACATTTTGCTAAATTGTTTATTTTTATGTCGATTGAGCATTTTAGTCATAAATTCTTTTAATTTTGACATTTTAAAAATTCTTTAAGAAACTTTGACATTTAGGCGAGTTTCTTACTTCTGTCACATTTGACGTTTCTTAGTAATTCCGATCATTTTAACAGTTACTATTGTTGTCTTAGTGCCAATTTGTAATTTTGCCAGTTATCAAAGTTTTCATAACAACTTTATAAATACTTCGTGAATTTTATAGCCGACATATAAACAATTTAATCAACTTTGACATTTTAAAAATTGTTTCAAAAAGTTTAACATTTAGGCAAGTTTCTTACTTCTGTCACATTTGACATTTCTTAATAATTCCGACCGTTTTAACAGTTTTGATTGTGGTCTGTCATTTTGACAATTTTGCATTTATGACAACTTCCAAAATATTACAAGACAAACATTCCATTAAACGTCACATTTAAATATTTTGACATTTTTTCAATGTAAAATTTTTGATACTAAACTGAAACATATTATCACATAACGTTATCCATCATTAACCAGTTTAATTTCTAATCCAATCGACGGCGTCAAGAAAGCAACGATAATACCTGGAACCCGAACAAACACTCAAACACAGTTTATCTCGCTCAACGCAATTTTATTTACATTCCTCGAGATTTACTACAAAATCGTATTGATTCTCGATATCTCGCGATAACACAATTACGAAAAATTACCTACGTAACAACTAACTAAAACACAAAATGAAGAAAAACGCACCTGCAGTTCCCGCACCGCTCGTTCGCTACTAAAACCTCACAACAATCACAGGCCTCGAATCTCGATCCTAAGGTTGTTTTGTCCTCGCACGTGGTCTCGAAACGGGTACGGACTCGTCCGCGATGCGCCACCGACCACCCGCTGCCCAAAACAATCCAGTTTCGAAGATTTAATTTTATCCGGCCCCACTCCGCCGAGCGGCAGCAGCAAAACGAACGCAATCAACGCACACGCCCAAACGTGTTCTCTGGAGCTTTGTTTGCATCCGCACTCGTGATCGGTTATGTCGCGCGGGTTAACAGGTAAATGTGATTGCGTCTATTTTAAGTGGTGCCCGATAAATGTCAACGGCGCACACGTACTTGTGTGGTGTGTGTGATTGTGTTTGTTTGAATGCACATGTCGAGTAGGTGCGACTGGGAGATAATTTTTATCGCGGCAGGAAGCCGAACGTTGTTTCAATTAATTTCGTGTGAAATTGAGCGACGTTTATGTTAAGAAATGACGTTGTTTACTTGAAAACTGCGCGTTCTATGAAATTACGAAAAATGTGGAGTTTGGTCACCAGCGTTAACTCATTTTTAATTATATCAATTTTAAAATTTGCGTTACCGTTTAACATTTTTCACTTCTTCTACAACTTTGACCATCAAGCTGTCATACTTTTTTGCATTTTTGAAAAAAATTTTAGTTGTGATTTCGACGATTTTACTTTCGCATTAATTTTGAAATTTGGTACCGTTTAGCACTGACATTTTAAATTGTTTAACTTTTTGTACAACTTTGACATTTTTGATAAATTTTGGTTTAACATTTTGACATTTTTCACTTCATCTACAACTTTGACCATTAAGCTGCCATACTTTTTTGCATTTTTGAAAAAAATTTCAGTTGTGATTTCGACGATTCAACTTTGACATTTTTGATAAAATTTGACGTTTTCATTGTCGTTGATTTGACTATTTTATCAATTTTTAAATTTGTTACAGTTTAACTGTGACATTTTAATTTGTTTAATCTTTTGTAGAACTTTGACGATTAAGTAACCTATTTTTGTAATTTTTTGCTCACATCAAAACCAAAAATCATAACATTTAAGGGATGAATGTAAAAATCTTAAAAATACCAAAATGCGTAAAAATTATCAAATTTTCATTTTTTTGGAAACGCAAGAGTACAAGAATGTAATTTTTCAAATTGTCAAAGTCGTCAGTATTGTCAAAAATGCAATATAATAAAAAAATACATACAAAAATCGTAAAAATAATGCAAAAAATGTCAAAATAGTAAAAAATGTAAAATGGTAAAAGTTTTTTAGAATGACTAAAATTTTATAATTTTTCTTTAAATGAAATAATAATCAAAATTTAAATAAAAATGAATTGTTGGGTTGGATTTGGTTGTTTTGGGTTGTGTTAGGTGTATAAAACCTCCAAATACAAAATTATCAAAAATACAACATTGTCATTATTTGCCTCCTAGCTTGAGAGTAAACAAATTTGAATTTTGAGTTTGTAATTTTCAATCCATCCATATAACTAGGATTGCGTTTTGTACATCTTCCAGCGTTTCGTAGCTGTAACCCAACCCAATCTAACCCAGTCGAACCCAACTTAACTTAATCTAACCCTAATCAACACAACCCGACCCAACACAACCCGACCCAACCCAGCCCAACATTTCAAAGCTGTCAATAACATAAGAAAAATGTAGAGATACAACAAACGATGGTGCCCCAACAAGAGATTTAAAATGTGTTCAGAAATATAAATGCAAACAGAATGGTCAAAATTCGCAAAAAAATACAAAAATTTCAAAATTGTTGTCTAAAACATTCCTTATTAACAGACATTATAACTAACTTTCAATAGTGCGTAAGAGTATCACTAGTAAAAATTAAGGAAAATGTCAGTAGTTTGTGAACTTTAAAAAAATGCAAATTCTGTTGAATGCACAAAGAATGCAAATGCAAAAATCCTAAAATGTCCAATGACGTAAAAAAATTATCAATTTTTCAATAAAAAAAAACTCGAAATTACAAAAATGTGCTTAAATTAAAATGAATTGTTGGGTTGGGGTGGGTTAGGTTAGGTTGGGTTGGGTTGGGTTTGGTGTATAAAATCTCCAAATACTCAAAATTATCAAAAATTAAATGTAAAAATCGTCGTTATTGGCCACTTAGCTTGGGAGTATTCCAAAAATTGAATTTTCATCTTGTAGTTTTTTATTTTTGTTTATTTTCGTAGTTGTGTAGGGCACATAGCTTGGTAACATTCCAAAAAATTCAATTTGAAATTTGTAATTTTCAAAATTTCTTTGATTTTTTGTTTATTCTCCTAGTTGAGTTAGACATCCAGCAATTTTTTTATTTTTGTTTATTTTCATAGTTGGGTGGGGATTGTAATTTTTTTATTATTATTTAATTTTGTTAATTTAAATTGGTTTCTTCTCTTTCTTCATTTTCGTTTATTGTGTACTTTAGTCTCCTTTCTCGCAACAAACATTTATAATGTTCTATCCATTGTCTTAGGACAATTGCACTTGCATTAAGGCCCTTCATTTACTCCTGTGTGGTTGTTATAGCCAACTACAATACTTATTTTGAGGTATATGTTGTCCTAATGTGCATGCCCTTCTCTGAATTGTGTTTTCCTGTTTGCTTCTTCTATATTCTTATTTTGATTCTAACTTTTTTACGTTATAGTCAAAATGCTTCTTCCTTGTCTTAATAGTTGCATTTTACATATAGGACATTTTATTTCGTCTTAATAAAATGCGAGCGCGAAAAATGTGGGAAGAAGAGGAGAACTATTTTTCCCGCCTTTTTGGTGTTCATATTTTATTAATTAACGTATTAACGATTATCAAGTCGATGATAGATCTCAAGTTTGATGTGTGAACTCTCCATCTACACTTATCTATATCATTGTATTAGAAGAACATATTTTATATCGTGAGTCTCCCCCCCCCCCCTCCTCATCCATAGAATGCCTTCGTATAAGATCTTATAGTACGGATTAGAAGTATAACATTGCACTCATTATTTATTTATGGCCGCGTAAGGCCATAGGGTATGTATAACGTATATGTGTTCGCGAAATGCGAAAGGATATCAATTAAGAAATTGCGATTATATACAATTAGGTAAAATGTGTCTATCAAATAAAATAATTATGGTAACTTGCGTAAATAGACTAAACAATAATTGTTCACACGCGTTACATTCGAAGTGCGATCAATCAAATTCAAGTCGTACGTCTTCTGCGTTTTCAATATAGCGGTGCTTCTGACCTTCGAAAAGCTCCGTAAGCTCTCGGATGAATTTAGAGTGTAATTCGTCGATTTGTTGTTGTGTCGGCTCCTCAACTTTCTCCACTTCTATGGGTAGCCCAACTAAAAAAAAAAAAACTTTCAGGTAACTTTAAATTAGACTGTTACGTATATACCCAGCATCGTCAGCGGCGTCCTTCTCGGAATAAAACCGAACGAATATTGGAAAAAACCTCTGCCTATGGGAATACTCGGCACCACTCCAAACCAGGCCTTTACGACTTCTTGTACACCGCGCAATAAAGAGCCTTTCGGGTTGGCCACTTGATCGTACAAATCCGTCTCGCCGAAAGTAATAATCGGAACCAACGGCGCCCCATTTTTCAGCGCCAATTTCACGAAACCCTTTCGATTCTTCAAAACCAACTTGTATTCCCTCGGTCGGCTGTTGAGCGCCTCCGCTGCTCCTCCTATTGAAACGCCAGCAATGTTACCGCCGCCTGGCCTCCCCAAGATGTAATTGAGCGAATTCGCAGAAGAATCGCACGCTCCCAAACCGAGGATCAGCTCGCGATGGAACGGTATTTTAAAATGATACTTCAATGTTATAGAGTGTATTGTGTGTAAGGGGAATAGACCACCTGCATTAGTGATCATAGAGCAAAATGAGCTGGCGGAGAGGAGACCGTGGGGTACATAGCAAAATAAGTAGTTTTTATTCGGATTCAATTGAACGGAAGAAGACGCCAGCTGTACTTTGTACGGGTAGTAATTTATTAAGTGCTTCCACCAGGATAAATTTCTCAGCCACTCCGAACGTCTGCCTCCTCTTTCAGACGTTTTACTGTCTATGGTGTACATCCATATCAAGTAAGTTATTGTCAACCACCTCAAAGACGTAAAAAATATTAAATACATTGCCAATAAATGGCCAATGAATCCACAAGTCATTATCATGAACCATCCTGTCGCCGCAACCGTTTGCAATCGTCGTTCAAACGGAACGTTAAGTGGAGCAAATTTAATCCCGAATAATTCCATCATATCCTATAAATAATACGATCAAAATTAGCTAAAAAAGGATGAATTGATTTAGGAGTACTTACAGTTTGTATGTTTTATTTGGTACTGATCACACCCAACTATGCGTTAATTTTTATATATTACCTAATTTGCATCAATTATGGCAATGCCTCCAATTGATTGTGACTTACTTTACAACAACAGCGAAACTCCATTATATACGATTGCTGTAATTGGTGTCATGGTTTTTCGCGTTAGATGGGCAAACAATTTAAAATAAACTATCACAACTTTTAGCTCGCAGAAAACTGTTAAGGCAATGGTAAACAATTTGTTCAGAATTACAAGTTGCTTTTATCATTTTTGCAAAAGGAAAAAAAATTTTCTGAAACAGTGGCAGTAAGCCAGAACAAAATGACTCGATACAAGCAGAACAAAACCAAGGCGCTGAAGAATACTTAAGTCCAGCCCAAGAGACTCCCAAGGTTGAAAATACAACAATCAAGAATGAGGACAGCATCTGGGTTAAAAGGACAAAGGAAAAGCTGGGGCTAGAAAACGCATCCAAGTGCCCCTCAGAGATCTCTACCGAAGACATCCCATTCAAAATTAAAGAAATAAAGTCCTAATGAGATAATTAAATTCAATACAATTCTGAGATTAAATTACTACCCCAGAGATTTAAAATTGCCACAATAATCACGATCCTTAACCCTGGGAAAAGGCCAGAAGATTTCGCCTCCAGCAGGCCCATAAGCTTTGCATTTTTTTTGGGTAACTGTATGTCAAAGAACTCAATACGATAATAATATATTTTGTCGATATTATTAATTTTACTAGAATTTACTTATTTGAAACTTGTAGTATTTTAGCTGTTCCCTCTTATTTATACGGTTTATAACAATTGTGACCTAATTCCAAGTTTTGTATGTTGAGAATTAACCTATTCAGAGTGCGCCACCTATCGGTAACCCTGTCCCACAGGGTAGCGTAACTAGGCCCAATAGTTCACCAACCATATACCGCTGATATTCCTACATCACTACCAACCGCAATGATATTGCAATATTATCAGCGTCCAATTCCTACCTCAAATCAACTCTAAGCATCAATGAATACAATCCAGACTTGGTTTGTTTATTTTGTGATTGTGTTATTGTTAAGTTGGCCAAGGTAAAATTTGTGTTAGTTGCAAATACCTTGTCCCAAAGAGTCGTTCCAGAAGTTAAAAAAATGAGTCAGGGTTTTCGAAGATCGATTTGTTTGATCCATACTTGCAAATTGAACTCGATGATGCAGCAAAGAACCTAGTGGTTAACACGCCTCAACAATTCCTCCAGTACCAAAGATGCCGTTTGGAATCGCAAGGCTCCAGCTATTTTCCATTGCTTCATTGAGCAACTGATCACAGATTTGCCGAACTGCGCCAACTAGGTCTACTGGCAAAGAGGAAGCTGAGCATATTGGAACGTTGAACGAGTTTTTAATCGACCATGTGTGCAATTTTTTCCATACATAAGTTGAATATTAGGAGCAAGTGGTAATTCTATATGGTTTACGATCCTATGATTCAGGACTCGATGGAGTCAAACGATTACCTCGACAAAAGACCCATCAAGAATTGAAATATTTTTTGGGGAAAATCGATTACTACGACAAATTTGGACGAAGCTCAAAGAAACGCATTTCAAATCACTGACTCTGCGAAGCTCAGTCATTTTCAAGATGATTCAGGTTATCCTGGCCACTGATGGAATCCCTGATGGATTTGCCTCGAAGACACCGAATGAGCATCGGGTACAATGCAGCCAAATCGAAAGAAGCTTTGGCGAACATATTTCGTGCCAGTAATTTAAAGACGAAACTTTGAGCTCGTAAACCTTTGGTCGCAATATTCAATCCATGGATTACAGCTGATCGCCTGGAACGTGCAGTAATCGTGCTGATGGTCTATGATTTTAACATCATATGTCGTTCCATTGAAAACTTTATAATTGTTATGCATTTTCCCGACTGCCAATTGGAGATGATAACATTTTTGATAAAACTGAAGAATAAAAAATTATGATGATGATGATGATGGTGATGTTATGAACGACAAAAAACAAACCTGATATAGAAGGACGCCATAATAAAATGTAATAATTAAAAATGTTTTAGGAAATAAATCTAAGCAATAGGAGAAATTAGACAATTTTTTTGCAAGTACCACCAATAAGAGACAAAAAGAGGTCAAAATGAATTGTACCAAAAAGATAAAAGAATGAAAAGAAACAAAAAAAGAACACAAAAATGAACATGTGTCAAAAATAATCCCAAGAAAAACAAGACTGGGTTGGATTGGGTTTGGTTGGGTTGGATTCGGTTAAGTCGAGTTGTGCTGTGTACGGGTTGGCACCGACGAACGATAAACCAATAAACGATGAAAACCAAACGACAACGTAAGATAATCAATCGCCACTCATTCTGAATTTGATGAATGTTAAAAAAAATGTGTACCCATGTCGTTTTATCAATAGTTTAAATAGATTAAAACTGATTGAACAGCAAATATAAATGAAATTGTTAAATAATTAGACCGACTAGTTTAACGGAAAGTAATAAACAAATTTACTCTATACATAAATGATTGATTTATTAATTGTTCGTTTGACATTTTCAATAGAAATGTCGTAAATCACTTTTAAATGGAGTACTTCTTGGTTCTATTTTTCGACTGGCCAGCACATCGTCATTTTACAAGTGGAATAATACGTTTTCACTTCGAGCAGCGAACATCATTGTTGATTGTCTGGAAAAGCAAGTCATTCGTACGTCACTACAATCGCTTTAGAATTACTTCATGTTGGCCGCTGGAGAATTGTGAATTAAACAATATTTTCGGCAATCCAACATACATTCAAGAATTCACCAGGAGTTTCTAGTTTCTAGTCTCAGACAATGGTGGAGATAGTCCGCTGCTGGAATGTTTGAACTTTTTTGGAAACTTTATTGAATTAAAAAGTGCACCACGGCTCCTTTACACCCAGTTTGTAACGGTGAAGCTGATTTGTGTGCACGTTTCAAGAAGATATATGGGGAGGAGACACAAAAAAAATCCAGAATTTGTTGATCATAGATGGCCTCCATATACCCAGGTGATATTTTGTGATCATGTTATTGTAAAGTTGCCCAAGAGTTGAGTAATTTCTAAAATTCGCCTATTATAACTCAAAGTTTTCCATTGCTCACTGCTCAGTCCAGTTATTTGTAAGAATGTCCAAATTATGTGAAGGTGCAAACTATCTAGGCCTACAACTGGATAGAAAACTCAAAAAGACAAAAACTTGGTCAATAGTTAAGGAAGAAAGAAGTTAACTATTTAATAAATTGAGTTAATAATTAATATGAGGCATTCTGAAACCCATCTGGATTTACGTGGTGGAGCTGTGGGTTTCAAAGGTTTCATTGGAAAGTGCGTAGGATAATAGTGGTTGGTATCAAACAGTACGATATGTGATGACAAAATGTCAACTGTGCGCGAAGAAGAATAATACGCCTTCAGAGTCATGCAAATAAACTGCAATTAACATTTTGTCAATCAAAATCCATGTTCCACTAACAAACTCGTCTATACAAATTGTATCACTCAATTTCAAGTCGTATGTTTTCTGCGTTTTGAATGTATCGATGCTTCTGGTCTTCGAAAAGCTCGGTCAGCTCTTCGACGAATTTCGAATGCAAGTCGTCGATTTCTTGTTGGTTCGGCTCGTCAACTTTCTCAACTTCAATGGGTCGCCCAACTAAAACACAAAAAATAAAAGATAAAAGAAATTCGTCAGTTATGCTTACCCAGCATCGTCAACGGCACCCTTCTCGGAATCAACCCAAATGAGTACTGGAAAAATCCCCTTCCTATGGGAACAACCAGAGCGATTCTAAACCACTCCTTCACGACTTCTTGCACGACTCGCAACAAAGAGCCTTTCGGATTGTCCACTTGCTCGTACAAATCCGGCTCCCCGAACGTCACGACCGGCACCAACGGCGACCCGTTTCTCAAGGCCAGTTTCACGAAGCCTTTCCGATTCTTCAAAACCACTTTGTATTGCCTCGGCCGGCTGTTCAAAGCCTCTGATGATCCTCCGATGACGATACCAACGATGTTACCACCGTTTGGCTTTCGCAACAGATAATTAATGGAATTAGCAGAGCTATCGCACATTCCCAAAGCGAGGACCAGTTCGCGAAAGAACGGCATTCTGAAATTGTACTTCAAGGATATGTCGTATGGTGTGTGAAATGGGAACAAATGGCGAAAATTACTAAAATCGGTGGCGACGGCGCTTGTGAAGGCGGCGCCGAGGACACCGTGCGGGAAACAGCAGAACATGTAGTTTTTACTCGGATTTAATTGTACGGAAGGCAATAGCTCTGCTTTGACTGGGAAGTAATTTTTGAAATATCTCCACCAGGTCCAATTCCTCACCCATTGTGAACGTCTTCCGCCTCTTTCCGACGTTTTGTTATCTATGGTGTACACCCATATGAGATAAAGTATTGTCAGCCATCTTAAAGACGTAAAACATATTAAATAGATCGACAGTAGATAGCCTATGAATCCACCGGTCATCATCACAAACCATCCAGCCGCCGCCAGAGTTTCCAATCGCCTTTCCAACGACACGTTCAGTGGAGCAAATTTAATTCCCAGCAGTTCCATCTTACGACCTGTAAATGAAACGTACAAAAAAAACGTTGTCAAAAATCATAAAATTATCAAACCTGCGGATTGGTTGAACAGTAATAATGTTTGTTCACCACCAATAAATAAATTATTCGTGTTCACAGTTCACATGGACGCACTCGATAGGAGTTGGCCATTAAATAGGATTAAAATATAACACGATTTGCTTTTAAGATTTTTCAACTTTGCAACTTGTTGTGTTGTACAAGGAAACTCCATTATATCGCAATCGTTAACTTGAGTTTTTCACATTGCGTACACATACGAATTTACCATAAGTGAATGTTTTGCAAGACTTTAACGATTTTCATTCAAATGTTTTTTGAGGATGGCGTTGTGTTTTTTTTTTTTTGATTTTCGTTTTCAGTGATTTTATGATTTTTGTTGCTTTGTTTTCTATTTCATTAGCTGTTAGGTGTCTAGTTATTTCTTGGTGTTCTTCTGATATTTTTGTTTATCGTGTCTTCTGTTTCTGTTATCAGTGTTTCTACTTCGTCATTTAGGATTGTTGAGGTGTTGTGTTTCGCCCTTTTCCAACGAGTTCTATTTCTTGTTTGTTTAATACACAGGCAGTTAGGTTTTATATTTTCTTGTGCAACGTGTGCTTTTGGTTACCTATTAGTTTGTCGATTTTCTCGTAGGTACAGTTGTTCATATTTTTTCCACGTTTCCTTTTGGATTACAGTTTGTACGACGGCGAGATTTAGGTCGAAAATTCGATGTTTTAATTGATGTATTTATTGATAATTGTTGCAACTTAAGTTTAAAACGTAAAATAGTTTTGAAGATGGTATCAGCATCCAAGGATTTAACGGCTTTGCCGCGGTCTTCAATTATAACTTGACGTTTCGCTGGTCGTGCTGCCAGAGTCTTCACAAGTTCTCTAAAATCTTCTGAAGAAGCTTGCAGCATTACCGCGGAGACATCATGTTATAATCCAATACCAATGCAAAACCTGGAAGAAATTCTTAAAATGGGCAACACCAACGAAACAATAATTAAGTAACTAAAGATTTTCCGAAAACTTTTTCGTTCGATGTCTTATAAAATGGGGTGTAGATTTCGTTCATAATTATGTTCATTGAAGTTTTTAGGTACGTATGCATGTTAGACATTTTTGATTTTTGCATTATCGCTAGAGCATTTAATGGTTTGGTTGAAATTATGAACACTGGAACAAATAATAATGGGCATTGATTTATTGCTTTTATTGCACGATCCTAGCATACAATCGTTTTTACAATCGGCATAATATGCAAGTCACGAGTTTAGACTTGCACTTTTTAATACTCATAGACAGTGAGATAGAGAGAGAGAAAGAGGGAGACACTTTTACCCCTTTGCGTGAATTACGAGTGAAATGAATAAATAAGAACTGCGATTTCCTGCTAAAGAATATGAAATATTTAAAAATAAAAACCAGAATATGCGCAATATGCTATATTGCTTAAAGTCAAATGGTCAAGTTTTTTTTGTTGAATGGTGCAGTGACAAATTCTTTTACAGTTATTATTACTTGCTTGACTTCTTTAGTTCAATATTTCGGCATTTTTGTATAAATGAAAATAATATTTATGTAGTAAAATTTTATAATGAAAGTGGCTTGCATTTCATTAACCATAAACGTGGACGGCAATGCAAAAAAAAAAACAGGAAAAGCATAGAAAACATGGGATCGATCTGAAACTGACATTAAAGCGGTGCATTCCGACTGCGAGAATAGAACGCACTAGTACAAAAATGCGATAACTTTTTGGTTTATTGAATCATCGATATAAGAACGGACTTAAAATGTAAACTGGGAAGAAAACACGTAAAGACATAACGAGTATAACAAACACACGTACATTACATTATATTAAACACACAGTCATTATCATTTTAACAACATCGCAGATATTTAAAACATGTGCATAGTTTGCAACGACGAGTAGAGTTATAGACGAGCTAGCAATGTGTCGAGTCATCGTAGGTCAGGTGACCTGCCTCACTGTATTTCACGAATCTGCTACGTTCGCTCTATTATGTGTTTAAACATTAAACTACATCACCATGTCGACGCTTTCAAATGAACGAACAAAGGTAAATTATTCAAGAGAAGTTTTTTGTCTACCGTTAACAGTATGTTAAATGCGACCACTACGACCAGCGCAATTAACGACTCCGAGGTTTTTATTGCCACAGTTTTATTTAGGCTATTTAATTCGGACTCCCATCCAAATATACTGTCTCATTACTGGGATAATTTATATAGAACAATACATTTTTATTCTCAGACTGCTCATAACATTTAATAATAAGAAACGTGTTATTTTTTTACAAAGTTTTTTCATCGAGTCAGTCTAATTTTTTTATTATAAATTTACTCGCGAATTAACGATCAATTTAGCAGGCTTTGTGATGTGATCTATTCAGATGTAGTTTAATGTTTTTAAACACGTGACTGCTATGGTCACTGGCCGATCAAATCAGTGTGTTCTTTCACCAACGACGCTGTCGAGTCACGTGGCCTATAACAGCGGTTGCTCACCGATTCGTTGCTTTAAACTACGTTTAGTTTGTATTCTGTGTTATATTCATAAAATGCAAGTAATGCCGTTTAAAATTATAACATTCAACAGTAAAACGTTGCATCAGCTTAACCTCTTGTGATCGGCCAAACGCATTGATTAGGTACTGTGACCCTGAAGTGCTTAGGGGTCTGATGGCACCTGTATTGATAACAATTGTATACTTCGTGTTGTAGGACTTTTGATTTTAAATACCTGTTTTGTCATTCATGTTAACTAAGTAAAGGTATTCGTCATTTTTAAAGTCATGTAGAAATATGGTAATACATAAAGAAATGTAATTTGTCATAGAATAATAATCATAATTTTTTAAAAATGCTGACGAAAATAAATTGTGGAAAAAAATGAAAGTCAAGAAATTACGAAGCTGTATATTTCTAATTTCGTTTCACATTTTGAACCGTAAAAGTGGCATTTCCAATACTTATCTTCTGTTTTAAATAAAAATCTTAAATACTATTAAACTGTAGAATTAAACAGTTGAGTCAAAATTAGCTAAATAAATAAAAAAATTATATATGATTTAATATTTTATAGTTAAACAGTTAGCAATCATACAAAGCCATCGAGCAAATCTAAAAAAAAAACAACAACTTGAAATTAAAGCAACGTATTCCGAGCGCGAGAAATAACGTCAGGGTTGTCTAATATTTCTGCGAGGTTTTTTAATATTTCGATGTTAGTTAGCTCTATGCTATTTATCTGACGTTTGGCCGAAAATAAATGTTTTGTGATATTTCTACTGAACTGAAATTATCAAACTTTTAAATCTAACATTCGGTTATTGCTATATGGTTTTTATTGTCTCGGAACTAGATTTTTAAAGTGCACAAATCAATCACACGTGACTTAGAGTTCACTCTTCGTACATTTAATAAGAGCGTTAGAAGATATTTTCGCGAAGGAGCAGACAATGAAAGCTGTGAAAATTCATTGAATCCCATTCCACATAAAACGAAATCGTACGTAACATAGAAATAAATATATTTGCGATTAAGACAGAGTTGAATTTTACCAATTACATAATCGGTTGTTCCAATGTGTGCAACAAGTCTTTAACATTGAAACGGCGATGATAATATTCAATGCCTTAACCGATTTAAACTTTTATTTAAATGAATATATGGCAACCTGCCTCATAACTTGGATAAAATCACTGATCACTCGATTTCAAGTCGTACGTTTCCGGCGTCTTGAATGTAGCGATGCTTCTGATCTTCAAAAAGCTCCGTTAACTCTTTGACGAACGTGGAGTGCAAATCGTCGATTTGCTGTTGCGTCGGTTCCTCAATTTTCTCGACATCTATGGGACGCCCAACTAAAAAATAAAATTCAACTAAACATAAATTCGATCGTTAAGTTTACCCAGCATCGTCAGCGGCGTCCTCCTTGGAATAACGCCGAAAGAGTACTGGAAAAATCCCCTGCCTATCAAAATAATTGGGGCAATTCCGGTCCACTTCTTGATGGCTTCTTGCACAGTACGCAATAAAGAGCCTTTCGGTGCAACCACCTGGTCGAACACATCAGGTTCCCCGAATCCAATTACAGGCACCAACGGCGCCCCATTTTTCAACGCCAATTTAACGAAACCTTTTCGATTCTTCAAAACCAGTTTGTAGTGTCTCGGCCGGCTGTGGAATGCCTCGGCTGCTCCTCCGGGCGCCACAGTAACAATATTACCGCCTTGTGGCTTCCTCAATAGGTAATTGATGGAATTAGAAGAATTATCGCACACACCCAGTCCGAGGATCAGTTCGCGAATGAAGGGAAGTTTATAAAGATGCTTCAATGAAATAGTGTATGGGGTGTGGCGGGGGAATATCTCCGAAAAACCGCAAGCGTTGGTGGTTACGGCGCAAATGTAAGTGATGCCGATGAGACCGTGAGGAAAGCAGCAGAAAATGTAATTTTTGAACGGATTCAATTGGACGAAAGGCGTCACCTCGATTTTGACCGGGAAGTAATTTTTTAAGTATTTCCACCAGATCCAATTTCGGACCCACTGCGAAGGTCTGCCGCCTCTTTCAGATGTTTTGCGATCTATGGTGTACATCCATATTAGGTAAAGAGTGGTTAACCATCTCCAAGGGGTGAAAAGTACTAAATACATTGATAATGCATGGCCTAGCCACAATCCACAAATCATCACTACAAACCATGAGGACGCCGCCACCGTTTGCAATCGCCTTTCCAACGGAACGTTAAGTGGAGCGAATTTAATCCCGAACAGTTTCATTTCTGACCTGTGAATAAAAATAAATAATTATGTAGATTTATAGTTACTCATGCACAATTGGCTCAGACATATTATGGAACGTCAAAGGAAGAATAAGTTAAGAAATTTTTATAATTTTAACACTACTTGCAGTTTGTATATTTTGTATGGCACTGGTTGCACACTTCTACCTATAAATTGTTTTATACATGTTATATATTTAAATATTGCAATATCTCCGATTGATAGTCATTACGACAACAACAACGAAACTCCATTATATGAGATTGCTGTAATTATTCTTTTTTTTCCACAATGGAAGGATGAACCATTTAAAATGAAGCTATTACATCTTATCACTTGTCCAAAAAAGTGGAGATGTTAATTAGTTGTTCAGAATTTAAACCTGTTTTTTATTTAGCCATTTTTTGCAAAAGACTATCATCAATTATAAAACTAATAATATTAGATCGTGATTGTGCATTCATCAAAATTTACATGTTCTTCCCATCTCATCTAGGTCTTATTCTATTCTTCCCCTGTACTGTGACTTGTTTGGATGTTCTGTTTCCCTTCATTCGGCGGAGGTGCCCTAACCACCCAAGTCTCTTTAATTACTTTTTTAACAGGTTTCAATCTTCTCCTTTGAATTACCTTATGATTTTTTACAATTTACAGAATTCTTGTTTTGCTTTTTTTGTCTCCCATGTATTTTAAATACTTGTTATGATTTGGTCTTCTCCAGGTACCTTTCCTTTTTAGTTTTTTCATAGCTCTGCAACTTCTTCTCTTATTTGTTGGATATTAGTTTCTGTGCTGTAATCTAATTGTATTTCTTCATCTTTTCCGCGTTCTTCGTCATTTTCTTCTGTTAGCTCTTCGTCTTAACATTATTCTTTTTTCATTTATTAAAATATTTCCATGTTTTTAACTGGTGGTTTTTTTCGTCTTGGTTGTTTCAGTGTACTGTAGAACATTATCTGGTTTTCTGAATAATTTTCTTCCATCTTGTGCCCATATTCTTCCCATAATTACCTTTTTGCATTTTTAATCACTTATTTTATCTCCAATATTTTCCGCTTGTTTATATTATGGTCTTCTTCTGATCCTGTTTATAGGAATTTTTCCATTTTATTTCTAGTCTTTTACTTGTTGTATTTTTGTTGTCCGCCATTTGCTTTTTTGCATAGGAATTCGTAGTTTTGGTTATTCCACAACTACCTATTGCTACTTTTAGTATAGTTTCTTTGAATTGCTTCAATTTGTCTTCTATTTTTATTGTAGTTTTCATCTTCCTTTCTAGTTCTATATCTATATGTTCTTCGTAGATTTGTTTGATTTCGACGTTTTCCAATTGCTTCCTTATCGTCTCGTGTTTTTTTTTTTTTTTTAGTTCAAACGGAAACGAAAATTGTGCCATATTCCAAAAGTCCAAGATGTATACTACTACTTCTATTGTAGTTTTCATCTTCCTTTCTAGTTCTATATCTATATGTTCTTCGTAGATTTGTTTGATTTCGATTTTTTCCAATTGCTTCCTTATCGTCTCGTGTTTTTTTTTTTTAATTCAAACGGAAACGAAAATTGTGCCATATTCCACAAGTCCATGAATGGACAAGATGCATACTACGCTTGTGCAAAGTGGTTTTAATTTGATTCAATTCATGTGCAACATAAAAATTTATTTCTGGATCGTTTTTGGTTTTGCGTTGTACATCACAGATTAACTTTGGCGGATTTAATGGATCTTTCCCTTCCATCCAGAGCTTTTATACATACACCCCTATTCCCAAAAACCTACATCTCTTTTTTTCCTCGTTACCACACGCATACATCGTCATCACTCCCTCTTTCTCTCCTGCTCTTCCAGACACGCACCTTACACCCACGTTCCATACATCAATGTGGTCCTCGCACATGTCTTCCATACTATCATTCATTCCTCAAAAGTACATTTGCTCATACTCCACAGGCTCCTCGTTAATGCTCCTTTTGCCTTTCTTGCTTTTGCACACACATACATCACATGTCCTGTTACACCCTCTGACCACACAATCGAAATACATCCATTCCTTCGCCTGTTCAATCGTCCAACTTTTTCATTTCACACTCACTACCGTCCAATTCCCACCACCTTTCCTAAATACCGTTATTTCTTTTGTCCAGGAACCGCTCTGCCATTTGTTTCAATCCTGTTTCCGCTTCTTCTAACACAACTATTTCCCAAGACTGCTACTCTATCCTGGCCTTTTCTCAGTACCTTCTGCGATCGACTAATCAAAGAAATCAATAAAGGCGACATGGACTTGAAGACAGTATTGTGATAACTTGATATGCTGTGCTTATTTGCCAGAGCTGTCTAATTGCGTCGAAATGAATACGATAGGTGATGTGCATTGTGTAGCAATCTGCAGTTCGGGATGACCGTCGATATTTTACAACCTTGAGCTATTCATACAATACATTCTGCTGCTGACGCTATGAAAAATAATTTTTTTTTTTTAGTAGTTGGAATGTAATGGTTTTGTGCTCCAATTTCGCCGTCACAGTTAAATGAGACGATCGAGAAAAATAAAGAATAAACTGTTTAATGACAAACGTGATAGTAATAATGATGTGTGGATCTAACGATTACTTAAAAAAGTTTAAAAAGTTCAATCGAAACAGTGTTTTTTTTTATTCTTGTGGAATCGATGCTATGTTTTTCAACTTATAATTAAAATATGAGAACGTTTCTATTACTGTGAAGAACCTATTTAAACAGTGCAACTTGGATCAAGTGACTGGGTATAGAGATTATTATCACTATCCTCTATGATCACTCGATTTCAAGCCGTACATTTTCGGCGTTTTGAATGTAGCGATGTTTCTGATCTTCGAAAAGCTGCGCCAGCTCTTCGACGAATTTCGAGTGCAAATCGTCGATTTGCTGTTGGGTCGGCTCCTCGATTTTCTCGACATCCATGGGACGCCCAACTAAAAAATAAAATTCAACTAGTCATAAATTCAATCGATGAGTTTACCCAGTATCGTCACCGGTGTCCTTCTTGGAATAAAACCAAAAGAGTATTGGAAAAATCCTCTCCCTATGAAAATAATCGGGGCAATTCCTGTCCATTTCTTGATGGCTTCTTGCGCAGTACGCAATAAACTGCCTTTCGGGCTGTCCACCTGGTCGAAAAGATCAGTTTCCCCGAATCCAATAGCGGGCACCAACGGCGACCCATTCTTCAAAGCCAACTTCACGAAACCCTTTCGATTCTTCAAAATCACTCGGTATTGTCGCGGTCGACTGTTAAATGCCTCCGCTGCTCCCCCAATTACTAAAGTAACGATATTACCGCCACCTGGCTTGCCCAAGAGATAATTGAGGGAATTGACGGAACTATCGCACGCACCCAGAGCGAGGTATAGTTCGCGAACGAACGGCAGTTTGTAAATATATTTCAATGAAATAATGTACGGAGTGTGAAGCGGGAATTGCTCAGAAAAACCGCAAGCGTTGCTGATTACAGCGCAAATATAACTGTTGCCGATGACACCGTGAGGAAAGCAGCAGAACATGTAATTTTTGGATGGATTCAATCGGACGAAAGGCATTACCTCGATTTTGACTGGGAAGTAATTATTTACGTATTTCCACCAGGCCCAATTACGCACCCACTGCCAACGTCTGCCGCCACGTTCAGAGGTTTTGCGATCTATGTACATCCATATCGAATAAAGTATTGTCGGCCATCTCCAAGAAGTGAAAAATATTAAATAAATTGCGAGTAAATGGCCTATGAATCCATAAGTCAGCAGCACAAACCATCCAGCCGCCGCGACAGTTTGCAATCGCCTTTCCAACGGAACGTTAAGTGGAGCAAATTTAATTCCGAATATCTCCATTTTGTGACCTGTAAATCACACGTACATGAAAAATTAGCTCAGATATATCATGGCAGATAAAATAAAAAAAATATGTAAATTTTTTTATAATTTTAATACTACTTACAGTTTGTATGTTTCATATGGAACTGGTAGCACCCATCTACCCATTCATTGTTTTGTGTATCTTATATATTTAAATATGGCAATATCTCAAAGTGATAGCAACTTACTTTACAACAACAACGAAACTCCATTATATGCGATTGGTGTAATTGATCAGTTTTTTTTTTCTTCAGGACACAAAATTTTTATACCCAACATTTCCATTAGTTTCGCTTCTGAGGAATTTATTTTTATTTTCTTTTTGTGTGGAAGCCAAATTTTTCATTTTTAACTCACGATTCTCATTCTGCACCTCGCATTACCCCATCAGCGAAAACACATTCTCCTATTTTTTATATGGAATTAATAATTTGCTTAGATTCTTAAGTAAATCAACTAAATTAACTATGTGTTTGCAATTTTAATTTGTCGTCTAGTAATTGTTCGTACACTTTGGCTACCACACCTAACAGGGTTACATCTTTATAATTACCACAGTGTCTCGAGATACCTTTTTTATTGACATAATTTTTCCAAATTCCAATATTTGTCTACTTTTTCTTTATCGCATGACAAATTGAATAACTTTGTCTTCATATTCTCGTCTTCTCCATCATCCGATCTCAGGTGTAATGACCATGTCTGTACATGTGTACTTTTTCGAGCTTCAAGACCAGTCGAGAAATCACAAACCTTTGCAAAACCTTCTAACCTGTACGTCATAATTTATTTTCGGTTCAAATCGGAAGAAATTGAATTACACAACAAAGGTAAATATTATTTATTATAGGAAGTCGAAGTGTAATTGTAGTTATCATCTTTAAATGATCATTTGTATTATTTCGTTTTAAAATTTTCTCTAAATATTGTGTTTCTTGTCTAATCCGGTTTTCGGAGCTTTGATTGTTTTTTTTTCTTGACATACTACGTTAAGAAGATTTCTACTTTTGTGTCTTTTGGTGTTTATTGTTTTTTTTTTTTTCTTTCATTTTCTAATAACGTATTTAGTCTTCTATTCCTTGCATCTCATCGACTGCGTTGTGTCAAATTAGGTAGAAAAGTTATTGCTTTCGCGTCTCACACAAATATCTCTGATTCTTCATGCTTTGTTCTATGCAGCTTTTTGTTTTTTCATAAAAAAAATTCCACATTTGAACTATTCGTTTTTTCACAAAGTTCTTTATGCATCATATATTATGGTCCTGTCAAATCTTATCCCCATAAATAAGATCAGGTGGTTTCCTCGTTCTTTCCACGTTTTTTGATTTATTTGTTGTAATATGAGGTGGCATCTAGAATGCCTTGATATCATTTTTTTTGCTGAAATTAACGTAAATGTATATTTCTTTTTTTAAATTTTTTGTATTTAGGTATTTCTTCGATTTTTGTTTTTTCCTCTTTATAGTCCTTGGCAATTTATGTCCACTGGTGTTATTTTTAGTTGTTGGCGTAGCTCTGTTATGACTTCTACATCTCCAGTAAATTCTGGTGCAAGAGACGTTGATCATTTTCTTATTGAGTCGTTTAATTTTAAAGCTTTCTCATCTTTTGTTCATTATGTTTTTTTTAGTTTTGTCAAGAATTGAATTAAAATCGCCCGATTCCCTTCGTCGTTGTGCCGGTTGAAACGCCAGGAAAGTTATTCGAATTTAATCGAAGTTAATCAAAAATTTCGATCCCCTCGTTACGTCGTCAGAGTGCTCGCTTGGTGCTGTTCGTGCCTGGTTTTACTAACAATAGAAGGTATCGAAATATATTTCGTTGGTTAAGCGATTTGTTGACGATTTGCGTCCGGTTTTATACAATAGAATCGTTGATTTGATGTGTTTGTGTGTTTTGTTTAATGCGTACTAACGAAGATGATGAGCATCATTATTTTCTATTTAAAATAATAAGTAAAAGTTAATAAATGTGAATTAAAATTATTAAATCATACATTCGTTAATGGGGTTAGAATAAATAAAAGTGAACTCAAGGAAAAATATTTAATCATAAAAGTCAATCGAGCTCTGAATCGAGTGAAGGTTTTCTGAAGTTTTGGAAAATATTCTCCCAGATCTATTGGATCAGAATATTTTGGAGAATGTTTTTCATTTAATTAAAAAAATGTAACGTTTGGTTATTGCATTTATTTATGATGTTTTAAATCAAAACTCAAACATCGAAGATACTCTCTTCTACTTCCGATACTATTTATGATTAATAAAAAAAAAGAAAAAAACTATCCTATGAGTCGTCGAGATCGATTTCATTCATATTAGTCTATTTGCATGAAAATAATTAATAAACCAATATCGTAATTTTTTAATCAATAACTTCGCTAATTAAATTTTGCGTCGATTAAAATAATTGCAAACAAATTTATCAAATTAACAAAAAAAAAATATTACAATCATATTTCCCACTCCAGTCATCCCTCGTTGAATGTTTACTACAAAACTAAGGTCAAGGTCGTTCTTTTTCTAAGAAAAAACTATTGTAAGAATCGTTGAGATTCATTTCATTTATATTCGCACGAAAAACCGTTCTATTAATAGAACGTCCTTGCCGTAAAAAACCCCAGTGGAATTTTCACTACATACAAATCCAGTTAGTCGGGCAAGGTCGTCGCTTTTTTTACTATTCTAAGAATCGTCGGGATTCATTTCATTCATGTTTGGATATTCGCACGAAAATAGTGCGTTCTATTAATAGCTTCGTCGACCGTCGTCGTATAAAAACCCTAGGTAAATTTTACTCCAAGTACGTTTAGTCGGGCAAGGTCGTGGCTTTTTTACTGCGATTCTAAGAATCGTCGGGATTTATTCCATTCATGTGTACACGACACTCGATTATGAATGGAATCAATCGTCGCTCTTAATTTATCATTCGTATTTGTTTTTTTTTTTTATTTTTACTTTGAGTAACTTTGATAATTAGTACTTTTACGCTATTTTTACGGAGTTTTATAAATTTAAATTATTGATAATCGATTTATCCGGAAATTGAAAACGCGGTAAAAATATTTTACCCTAAAAAATATGTCATCTTTACTTGTAAAATAATATTTGTGTTTCAATATTAAAAAAAAAGGCAGATGAATGGAATTATGAAGACATTCCGTAGTGTGAAAAGTCAACTTTAGATCAGTGGATCGAGTCGTATGTGGCGATCCAATGCACATTACTTTGGTCTTTTTTTAATTTTTCTTAAGTTCTTTGTCATGTGCCCATTTCTGAAAATTGTCGAAGTCGAGCGGAAGTCTCTTCTTTGAAATAATGGGATTTTTGTGCCGTGACATCATTGAGGTAAATCAGGCAAAGCAAGGGCCCCAATATACTACCCTGCGGAACTCCTTGGTTGATCGTCCTTAAGCCACTTCTCTCGCCACTAATTTTCACCATTAATTGCCTATTTGATATATAGTCTTTAAGCCATTTCCACATAACTCCCCTGATTCCGATAGATTCCAATACTTCCAATACAATACAGTTTATCGCGGTTTATGGAATCAAATACCTTGGAGAACCACACATACAGCACAATTATCATATTGGTGGCAATTTATGATATTGTATTTGTCCAGATATTCCCATAATTTTGGCTGATTTTAATTATCGCCGGTAAAATCGATATTGGTCGGTTTTCTAAATCCTAATGACTACCTGCTTTGTATATTGGTGTGATTGAAGTAGTAAAGTGTCAGGAATTTTTCCGTTTTTAATTGACCAGTTAATAAACCTTTGAATAGGGCGACTATAATATTCCATTAACTCTTTTATATCCCTCATCCTAATCCAGTCTACCCCCGGGGCCTTATTTTTGTCTCATTGAAAAAAAAAACTTCCTGCAACGATGCCTCCGAGATGTACATTGAGTGGTGTCGGGTTGCTTGTCTTGTGCGGTCCGTCAATTTTTCGCTTATCAGTTTATCGCATCTGTGAAGTAGCTTATCCACCTGGTTTGAGAAGGTACTTGCAAATTTATTTCTTCAACCTGCTATCGAAACTTCTGGTTTCTTACTGGAATACAAATGAGAAAGTTCTTGTTCTTCTTACTCATATTGTTACATATACTTACTCTGTTCTTCTTACTCATATTGTTTGCTATGACAACGTGAGGTAAGAGCGCATGATGTCCACTACAGATCATTTGGATGGCAACTAAGAGGATAGTCGAGAATATTTTCAAAATCTTTTCGTCTACAGCAAAAGCAAATGATGCCTTATCTCATCTAACAAATTTGGTTGGGTTGGGTTGGGTTGCTCTATGCGAAGTCCTTTACTCTTGCGATTACACATTTTCGCTATTGGTTTCTTCTGTAATTATTTTTTACTATTTTCAGTTTTCCGTTGATTCTTTTTTTTTGTTTCCAGTGACTTATATCGCATTATTTTAATTGTTTGCAGATTTTTATTGCGGTATCAATGACAAGTTTTATCAGCGCGAGGATCAAGATGCAACCTCTTGTTTCTCTCGTTTCTATATTTTCATTGTGTTGAAACACTTGTCGTAAATGCGGATTGATTCGTACGTCGCCTTAACGATTCGGATGTTGCAGGTCATAGCAGTCAGACTTCATTTATATATTTTTACCACCTGAATCCGGATTAATATAATAGAATGATTGATTTGCGAGATGTTGTGGGTTTAATTATACTTTCGAGACTTACGTCCGGTTGACACAAACGAATCAAGTGGAATAATTGTTCGTATAGGGGCAAAATTTTGTTTAATCGAGATGTTCATTACTAACGTCATTGTATGAAATAAATAACACGTATTATCTTTACACCTGCACTCCGTTACTATAATAAAATATTTGTTTAACAATCTCTATGAGAAAATTTTCATTCGATTTCAAGTCGCACGCTTTCCGCGTCTTGTACGTAGTTATGCTTCTGATCTTCGAAAAGCTCCGCAAGCTCTTCGACGAATTTCGAATGCAAATCGTCGATTTGCCGTTGGCTCGGCGCCTCAACTTTCTCCACGTCGATGGGTCGCCCGACTAAAAAATAAAAATTGACCAGCCATAAATTCAACAGTTACGTTTACCTAGCACCGACAGCGGCACCCTTCTCGGAATCAACCCGAAGGAGTATTGAAAAAATCCCCTGCCTATGGGAACAATCGGTACAATTCCAGCCCACTTCTTGACGAATTCCTGCACGGCTCGCAATAAAGACCCTTTCGGGTTGTCCACTTGGTCGTACAAATCCGTCTCCCCGAATCCTATGACGGGCACCAGCGACGCCCCATTTTTCAACGCCAGTTTCACGAAGCCCTTTCGATTCTTCAAAACCACTCGGTATTTTCTCGGGCGGCTGTTGAACGACTCCGCCGCTCCTCCGATCACTAAACCGACGATGTTACCGCCGTCCGGTTTCCTCAAAATGTAGTTGAGGGAATTAGCGGAGCAATCGCAAAACCCCAACGCGAGGAATAAATCGCGAATGAACGGCATTTTGAAGTTGTGTTTCAACGAAACGATGTACGGGGTGTGAAAGGGGAATTGTTCGTGAATGCCGCAGGCGTTGGTGGCCATGACGTAAACGTAGCTGGAGCCGATGAGGCCGTGAGGATAGCAGCAGAAAATGTAATTTTTGGATGGATTCAATTGAACGGAAGGCAACACGTCAAATTTGAGCGAGAAATATTTTTTTATGTATCTCCACCAGGCCCAGTTCCTCACCCACTGCGAACGTCTCCCGCCTCTTTCTGACGTTTTGTTATCTATGGTGTACATCCACGTTAGGTAAATTATCGTCAACCACCTCAACGGCGTAAAAAGTATTAAATACGTTGATAATAAATGGCCTATGAATCCGAAACACATCACCACAAACCATCCAGCCGCCGCAAGAGTTTGCAACCGTCTTTCTAACGGAACGTTAAGTGGAGCAAATTTAATTCCAAAAACTTCCATGTTAACCTGCAAATAAAATGTCCATTAACAATTATCAAATCTGGACTTATTTATCGAATTTAAAATTAAATTAAAATTTACCTTAGTAGATACTAATGGATGACACAAAATTACTTACAGCTGAAACATACACACAAATTTTAAATAACCATTACATCAAAATGAAAATTAGGGACTTTCGTGATCGATTGCACATATCCATGAAATGACTTTAAAAACTAACACGTGTTGATTTTACTCTATATTTTTTATTCATACAACTTTATACAACAAGCAAACTCCATTATAAAGCTATTGTTGAATTTAGTTTATCATATGGCATAGATAAGAAAACGCTTCTACATGTGGCATTCTTACTTAAATAGATGTCTTTAAAATTAATTAAATTTATAACATTATCGATTCGAATTTAATACACTTGATATTTTCGTATTACTTGGAGAAACGTTCTAAAGTCAAAAAGTCGAAAATTTTCCGTAATTTTAGCACTTGAAGAAAAATCATATAGGAAAATTAGTTTTCATTAAAAACATAGTCGATATTAGCAAGGTGCAGTCAAGGACTCGTTGCAAAGAAGACGCAATCGCGAACGTTCGAAAAATTATGTTTAACCCTCCGATTGACGGGTTGGGTCTGTGAGGTCCAGGCAAATCTTTTTTTTGTTATATTGTATAACTGTTTTCCTTAATTTGTCTTAATTTTATATTCTGTCATTTGGCTGCCAGGAGGACTTTGGACCTGTCAGACCCAACCCGTGTATTCGTGTAACTTTTTTTCTTACAATTTATTTTTTCGAAGCGTAAAAACCCAACTGAACCCCTCTTAACAATCGAATAACTTTTGTATTTTTTATATTTCCAAACATAATCATAAAAATTTAAATGGGAAATTAAACTTTCGTTACAGTTGCAAACCAATTGAAAACGCAACCCGAATACAAACGAATAGCAAAAAAACAAACAAATTAAAATGAAACAGATAACGACCGAGACGAAGTGCAGTTAAACCAAATGAAGCAACGCAACTAGAAAGCACGGAAACTCAACCCAACCCTTACGCACAAAAGAACTTTTGATTAGTTTGGATTGTGTAATCGAGTCAAAAAGAATCAGTCAATCAGAAACAATGAAATAAAATGAAACCACGACACCAATGAATTCTGCTTCGTCTGCTTTCCTTTGAAATTTGACGAAGAGGAATATCATTGGAAAAGAATTGACAATAAATTAAAATCAAAAAATAGTGCAAGCAAAATAAATGCGAACGAAACACTGCATGGAAATTCTGCCCCACAAAAAATATTATGAATTATGTTAACGAGTAAAAAAAATAAATGAGGAAATAAACTTTCGTGATGATCTATCGTACTGAAAAGCAACTCGACCCAACCCAAACCAACTGACAAATAAAAATGAAGCAACAAGTCAAAAACAACAAAATAAAACGAACACAATCAAATTAATGCACACCGACGAATTTGGATCATCGGAGCATTTTAAAATATTAAATAACATTAATGCAAATAATACACATGCAAAGAGAATGGTTGGGTTAGGTTGGGTTAAAGATCAAATCTTCAAACAAATCTCTATCAAAGGATTGTGCCATATCCAACCATCTGACGAAATCTCACGAGGTCTATGACAGATTCGAGCAACCAGTTTGTAGTATAATTGGAAGCATTTGCAGAGATATGCCGAAGAATAACTGTAATGACAATTTGTGATTTGTTTTAGTTATGAGTTGGTTTTTTACTGCACTTGTTTGTGCAAACGATTTCGAAAAGCAGGGAGATTTTATGCAGATCTCGTTCAAATATATTGTCAAAGCTCTGTAAAACGGGAATGATGTTCAGTTACAAAATATATTGTAAAAGTCGTGAAAATGGTGAGAACATTTTTGTTAAAATAAACGAAATACTTTTATAAAATCATTAAAAATTAATGTATATGTAATTTATCATTATTTTCATTAAATATAAATTGTAAAAACGGCAAAAAATTAAAACAAGAACTGCATCGAATTCTGCAATTCTTTTAAAACTTTTATAACTTAATGTCATCTACTTCCACTTCTTCCTCATTCACTGTACTCTTCCACCTGTTTTTTAATTTTTTTTATGACTTGTAACATGGATTTTGGTAACATATATTGATTGACAAATATTAGAAGGATTAAAACGGGTATACGTTCTTCACATCTAAGGGTCGTTTTAGATGTCTAACTACACAAAGACCACGGAAATGAATGGGACATTGTCGTTTATTATAAATTATCTGTTAGTATTTCATCATTGGATGATTGCAGAAAAAAAATGGTGCTCTTGCAAACAATCGCGCCGTTCAAAACTCGGGCTCGATGACAGGGTTGTTTATGGATTGAAATAACATAACTTACTTATTGTTTCTGTGGCTCCCAATCACTTAATAAACGTTCTCTTGGTAGTCTTTGAATGCAAAAATTTAGTACTCACTGATTGTGCCACTTTTATTATTATCGTTTACTTATTTCTTGAGTAAGAACTAATTTATTTGAGACGTTGTTTTGCACGAAAATTAATTTTCATTGACGTTTATGAAACACTTGTGTAGTAAATACGTACAGGTTATGGTTTTTAAGAGCTCAATCGACACGGACACAACGCTGTTCAAAAATATAGTGACTTCCGAACTACATTCTACTCCATTTTTTTACAATTATTGAACCAAATTTTCCTTAATTTTACATACGACATGCAGGCTTAATTTTTTCACAGGTTTGCAATATCATTAAGTGTATTTTTTTTAATAATAAAGGAATAAATCTTGTCTTGCAAACTTAACACAGATAAATACATTTTACATTTTTTTATCGTCATATCTATTTGAAACCGATCTAAATACATTCAAATATCCACAATTTCCTTACCCAGGTTCCACAGTGCTGGTTGTCGATGGAGATAATTTTTCGCTAAACGATTTCAGTAAATTTGCACTTGCATAACTTAGTTTCAGTGCAAAATTTGTGATCTGTACCATTTTCATACCATGCGGCTTATTTCTGTTTTAAAACACAGATATTATACATTGTTTTCATGCTTACAACTAGCATTATAAGTATTTTAATCGATATTTTTGTATTCTAACCGCGTTTAGGTCGCAGGATCGTATTAAGTATCCCATAGTATTATTTTGAAATTTTCGTTATGAAACTGAATCTGAAACCGAAAGTGTCATATGTCATAGCGTTGCTTTTTTTATAACTTCCATTGTAAATATTTCTCAAATCCTGTTTTCGTTAAAAATCCAACCCAACCAGACCCAACCCAACCCGCCATCTCTCTAGTATGTCTATTCGACATTATTTTCATTTTCCTAATAAAAAAAACACACGATGAATATAAATTAAAATTATCGTCTTGTACATTTTACAATTTCCATCATTACATCATCATCATCCGTAGAATATTTGTATTTCAATATTTTTAACTTTTTTAACTAAAATTATATTCTTTTCTAATTAAAAACCCTTATATTCTACGCCATATTGTCCAATTACTAATTTGAAATTTTTTACTAATTTTTTTTGCAATTAATTTATTTTTCACTGCCATTTTCACCTACTCACGTCTTTGTAACAAATTTTTGATATCCATTACAAAAATTCAATCGTATTTGAGGCCATAAATTAAGGTATTCTTCAAGGATCTATCATGGAACCCCTACTATTTATAATCCACTTGATCCAAGTGGATCAAAACAAAAGTCTTGCGATTTCAATGTGACTTCAATTTGCTCATTTTTAAATTTCGCACGTTTATCAAATTAAATGATCGAAATCGTATTAAAGTTTAAGAAGTGGTTCGTAATTAATTAATCACTAGCGCATACAAAGATTTGCTCGCCGAGTCGCAACATTTTTTTTCTATTAATTTTTATTAAAGTTACTCGCGAATTAACGGTCAATTTAGCGGGCTTTGTGATGTGATCTATTCGGGCGGAAGTTGGCGTGTTTTTGTTGTTGTTCACGTGACCTACATGGGCAGTCGTCGATCAAAGTGGACTCGTTTTTACACCAGTGGAGACTACAATTCACGTTCACTGATTTCTCGCTTGAACCTCCACAAGGTGGGTTTGTCGGTGGTGTCCTGTGTTATATTTATAACATGCGGGTCGATCCATTTAAAATTCCAAAGTTCATTAATAAAAATATTAAGTTTAATCCCTTGTAATTGATCGAAGGTTGCTGTGATGATTTTCTTTTCGAATGGCGATGACGGTGTATTTGTGTTGATGTGAATTAGTTGGTCGTTGACCTTATACAATAATATTATTGTATATTACGTTGGTAATAGACAATTTGTTTTGGATCTTAAATTATATAATCACCTTTCAATCTGATTACGGTTTAAATTTTTCTAAATAAGAATACGTATACGAAATTTTCACGGCAGTAGAGAAACTCATATATATTTTTCTACAATTTGATCTTTACGTCTACTTTCGTAATTTGAAACTATATTGATTATTATTTTCACAATTTTAATTAATATCTTGTTGAATTCTATGGCAAATGCGACCTAAGCAGACTTAGTAAGTTGACTTCAAATGTGTTCGAATTCTTAAAATCCTAGACGACAATAAGAAAAGTCTAATCTAAGTAATTTTTGTATAATTCTTTTAGTTAATAGGTAGCTCCAAGTTGGACGCCACGAGACGCCTATTTGTTATTTTTTACCACGATTTACTCTCCCCCCTCATCGTTGGACCAGTTATGTTCACATTTACATATTTTTATTCTTTTTCGAGTTGTCACGTTTAAAAGAATATAAATCAAAGCTATAGAGCAACTGCACATATATCTACATACGAAACGAAACGGTTGCAGCTAATTCTTGCAAAAGTCACCCCGACGATGCATATTAAATAATTGTTGTTAAGTCGGTGCTTTCGTTAGAACTTTAGCGAATTCGAAATTCTTTGCTCAAGAAACATTTTTCCCTTTTTTTAAACAAATGTTTCAATTGCTAAATCTATTCTATTGCGTATTTGCTTGTAAGATTCTTGAAGGCTGGAATAGTGCAAAGGTTGCAAATGATAATTGAGACAATTTGTTTTACCTTAAATAAAAAAATAAAGGTTCGTGCAACCTTGTTTTTAACGTTTCCAAATTTCTACATTACCTTGACGTCTAAGAACTAAGAACATGGTTCCATGAGATCAACCGAATTGGACCTACGATCGTCCATGCTCATTGGTCAAAATTGATCATGTGTTTTTTGTAGGGATGCTAATTTAATTTTGTCTTGTTCTTTTATTATTTTTAAAATTATTCTGGGTTGATTTCCTTCTAGATTTACATGGATGCTACAGTAAAAAATATATATTTTTTAATCATTGTCAAAAATTACAAAAAAAATCGTGGAATAGTAAAAAAAAATGTCAAAAATTTTCATAAAATCGTCGAAATTGTAAAAAAATTAAAAAATGGTGAAAATCATTGAAAATCACAGTAAACATGTAAATAAATATAAAAAATGTAAAAATCACCAAAATTTCTTACAAAAACCAAAACATTTTCGAAAATGGTAAAATCATAGTAATCGTTAAAAAACTTAATAATAATAATCAAAAGTATCCCCCCCCCAATACTTTTTTTATAAGAATTTTTAACGGATAATTGAAACGACGGAAATTATCTAAAGGAAGAAACTGCGAGTAATTTTATGTATTTATTAATAAGAATTTGTATGCGAAAAATGCCTACAAGGTTTTGAATTTTCTGACATTTTTACGATAAAATTATGATAACATAGATATTATGAGGAAGGAACTGCGTGTAAAAAAATCCAAGTATGCCTCAGAGTCACTCAAATGCGAATATTGGGTTGAGTTCAGTTGGAGTTCAGTTGAGTGCTGTGCTTTACTTCCACAAAAATATTCAATTCTGTTGTCATATAGTACGTACAGATTGTTCAGCGTGCACTAAATTAAAGAAACCTAGAACAGGAGTGCCGCAGGGAAGTGTCTTAAGACACATCTCGTATTTGATCAAAATACAAAAACTACACTTGCAGACAACACTGGCATTCTATCAGCAGGCAAAGATCAAGAAATAGCCGTAAATAGCAATCAATCAAATTCATAATTTGACAAAAGATGGCGACATGAATGAGACCACAGCTGTACACATAAATTTAACAAAAGAAAACTCCAATGCAACACATCTAAGCATCAGATTACATGAAAGATTTCGCTGGGGAGTCAATGTCAAAAATGAAATAAATTAACTGGATATAAGACGCAACAAGGTGTGCTGGCTACTTGATAGGCACAGTGTGAATTTATGGCTACTAAGAAGAATATCTTAATCATCCTACGATGTCAGTATAAAATATTAAGGAACATTGTCAAGGATTCGAAATCTTCAGATGGATACCCTGGACAAGTCCATCACCAGATTTCTAAAGAGCCAGGACAAACGACTCCACCAGCCTGTGAACATCGAGGACATCCAGGACAACAGGAATCAGAAGAGAAGACTCAAGATTAATCCATTGAGCTGATCTAATAGAGAAAATTAGTGCAATTGTATTGTACGATAGTTCTAGTGATCAAAGAGATGGAATGACACTTTTAAGCGATTTACATCGATTACAAGAATATTTCGAGCTTTAGCTTTAGCGACAAATTTTATTTTAAAACCTAGACATCCATCAACGCTGGAAGAAGCACTGAATTTAGCTTTACAAGAAATTGTATTCTCGATATAACAAACGAAAGAAAAATGCAACTCGAATGAACATACAAACAACAAGAAATATAACATCAAGTCGTCTGATACCATAAGGGACAAGAAGTGAAATAGAAACTGAAAATTTTGAAAACAACTTTATTTTGATATAAAACACAAGCAGCGTACATTGACATAATCATTGAATTTCCAAATGTACGTCCTCGGCGTCACTGATGAAACGATGCTTCTCCCCCTCGAAAAGCTTCGTCAGTTCTTCAACGAATTTCGAATGCAACCCATCGATTTCCTCTTGGCTCGGCGATTGAACCTTCTCCACATCAATCGGCCGCCCAACTACAAAACAAAAATTTATTTAAATGCAAAAATAACCGTCGCCCTTTACCAAACATCGTCACCGGCTTCCGCCTGGGGATGAGCCCGAACGAGTACTGGAAAAATCCCCTGCCTATCGGAATGACCGGCGCCATCCCCGTCCATTTTTTCAAAAATTCTTGCAAGGCGCGTATGAAAGAACCCTTCGGGTTGTCCACTTGATCGTACAGATCCGTCTCGCCGAACGAAATGACCGGCACCAACGGCGCCCCGTTCCTCAACGCCAACTTAACGAAACCCTTGCGATTCTTCAACACGATCTTGTATTGTCGCGGTCGGCAGTTGAAAGCCTCGGCGGCACCGCCGACGGCGATTCCGACGACGTTCCCGCCGCTCGGCTTCCCCAAAAGATAGTTGATGGACTCCGCGGAGCTGTCGCAAATCCCCATGGCGAGGTACAGCTCGCGGAAGAACGGCATTTGTATCATTTGTTTTAATACCAGCGGGTAGGGCGTGTGGTGCGGGAAGTGTTTGTGGAATCCGCCCGCGTGCGTGGCGAACGCGGAGAATTGGCTGGTGCATAGCATCCCGTGGGGAAAACCGCAAAACAGGTAGTTTTTCTTCGGGTTTAGGTCAACCGAACGGTCGACTTCGACGCTCAGTGGGAAGTAATTTTTCAGGTACGTCCACCAGACCCAGCGTCGCACCCATTGGGTGCGTCTCGCGCCGGTCGATGACGCGTTGCGGTCTATCGTGAACATCCATATCAAGTAGGGTGCGGTCAGCCACCGCCAAGGAGTGAAAAGCGAGTAAATTGCCAACGAGAGTCCTGCGAAGCCTCCGCACGACAACGTCAAAAACCACATGGCCGCCGCTACAGTTTGCAAACGTCGTTCCAACGGAACGTTAAGCGGGGCGAATTCTATGCCAAATGGTGCCATAACGCAACCTGGAAATAAACACAAGAAACGTTACTACTAACAATAGAATTGCTTATCGTAGAATAATTGATTACATTGATTATCGTTTTAATTTGCTCTGATTCTTTAGCTTTTTTTGTTCTCCCTTTTGGGTTTTCTGCACTTTTTTAATTTTTCCAAAACATATACATTTCTGCATGAACGCCATGGGTATGGCAATGGTAAACGTAATTGCGTTGAGATGATTGAGAGGAACAGCAGTGAGAAAAGAAATGAGATCAAGGGGCGAGGTGATTATTGTAGAAGTAATGATGTAATGATTCTAATGGACTTGATAGAAGATAGTGCACTCAATGGATGAAAAATGGGGAGTTACGAAGGACAGTTCACGTATATCGGGGCAACTGGAAGGTCCATTATCGACTACGTGATAGCAAATAAAGAGGCGAGAAAGGAGGTAAACAGATCCGGGTTGGGGAAAAATCGGAATCAGATCACTTGTCGATAGAATTAAAATGGGTCGAAAGAGAGAACGATAAATGCCCGAAACGAGGAAACGAGAAAAGTGTACCAGAGGCATCCAAAACAGGTGAATTGGGAACGTATCAAAATTATATACGAATTAACAAAATGAGATGGGCAAGGCCATAACCAGAAAGAAAATGAGGCAAGGAGTCAAAAGACAAACGGAGAACTTGGGAGAAATTTCCAGAAAAAAAACAGGAAGCAAAAAGAGATATGGAAAAGGAAAGAGAACGAACAAATACAAATAGACTTGTAGGAAGTACACTGGCTAAAAGATGATGAGAAGGAAATATGGTAGTTTCTTAGAAAGACAAAATGAGAAAGCAACATGGATATAAACGAATGGAGAGGATATTTCAGATAGTTAGGAGGGGAAAAAGAAAGGAGGAAGTTGAAGGAGAACGAAGTATGCAGAGCGTGAGAGTAAAGGAAACAGAAACTGATTGGTTTCTGACTGGTCAGAAGCGGTGAAATGGATAAATCAAATATGGATGTGAAGAAGGGAGCTGCCAAGAAGGTGGACGATGGCGATATTGGTGCCAATCTGGAAGAAACGGAAAAGGAGCAAGTGGAAATTTACAGCTACTAAGTATGGTATACAAGCTTTGTACGGGAATGATAGGGGAACGATGATGGAATAGAAGAGAAGTTACCGGAAAGACAATGGGGATTCGGGAAAGGTAGGCGAACGAGTAATTTGTACGTTTTAAATTACTTAGTAGAGAGGAAGTTGGCAAAGAAGGTAGGTAAATAATATGCAATGTTCGTGGACCTCAAGGCAATCTTCGATGAGATGGGCAGAAGATTATTAGTGAAAACAATGGCAATATAAGGGAAGAGTGGAGAAAATATACGAAGAATATGGAAACAAGACGTCGAAGAGTTTTAAGACAAGAAGAGGGGTAGAGGGGTAAGACAGAGTTATCCACTGAGAAAACGACAAGGAAGAACGGGATGGAGGAGTCCTAGTCATTCTAACATAGAGAGAGAAGGGGCTACAAGAAATGGCAAAAAAGGCTAGATAGAAGGGGAAACAGGCAGAGAAGAAGATAGTATAGAGATGGAAGCAGGTAGATACACAGGAAAGTGACAGTAAAATCGGAAATGCGATGTACAAGGCGAAATGGAAAGGAATTACAGCAGACGGGACGATGTCAAGATATTTGTGAGAAGGGAGATCGGCAGATGAAGAAAACATGTTAGCAAGGTTCAGATGTGGAAGTGAGAAGGGCAACAAATATTCGATGGAAGAGAAAAATAAGAGGTGCGAGTTGTGTGGAAACGGTTGGGATGAATGGGAACACTGGTTGAGAGATTGTGGAGAGATAAGATGGAAAGAAGAAGTTTGGAAAAGATCGGAGATGGACTGAAAATCGTAAGGAAAATAAAAAGGATGAAGGAGGAATGTATGAAAAAATGGAAAATGGAATAGCAGGGTGAAGAAATAATAATAATAATAATATAACTGAAAAGAGAGGGGGGGGATAAGGAGGTGGAGCCAAAGGGAAGTGTCAGAGAGAAATGTTAGAAAGTGAATATGCCAATAAAGGCCTTCTTCTGCTTGATATTCACTTAGCTCGAATAAAAAACCTACTCTAGTTTATGATTGAAATTTTATTGGCTTTAAGAATTTATTGCGTTATCCAAATTTTGACATTTTTGACCAAATTTAATTAACAGCCATACATACAATAGAAACGTTGAGAAATCGAAAGGAAGCCCAATTAAATAAATACATGGCCTCGTTCAGCAAACCGTTGAGTTGCTTAATAAGCAGCAGTTGTCGAAATTCTGAAACGGCTGCATTAGCCAAACGTGGCAAAAAAACGTGAATGAAAGCAGCTTGCAAGTTAAAGTTAAAAACGTCAGCAATTTTCTGTTGAATCGTGTCCGTAGATTTACGTGATGTTTGGTTTCAATGAAAGGTCTTCACAAGTAGAAGTCAAAAACGACAGGCATTTCTGGTTAAAGCAGTAGTCTTAGGTGCATGATGTTGGGTATCAAATGAAAGGTGTCAACCTGAGGTCAACATCGGAAATTTCTAAAAATTGTAAAATCGAAATTTTGAAATTAAGGAATTACTGAAAATTATAAAATCAAAATGTTAACTCACATTAATTCAAGTTAAGCAAAAAACTAGAAGAACAACAAGAAAAATAAAAACAAAAAATTGACTTTTTATGTGACAACTTTGACATTTTGGATGTTTGTCATTTTTATTTGACTACTTTGTCATCCTGCAGAATAAACGAACAGTTTGACAGTTTTCAATTTTGAATTACAGCTTTTAACATCACAACATTTTTGGATTTTGTTTTATTCGTTGTATTTTTTTTTTCAATTTTAGCTTTATTTACAATTTTTGCAACATTGAACAATTTTAACATTTTTATACTTGATTAGATGTTAAAGTAAGCTATCTTAACAATTTTGATTGTTTCGACATCTTTGACAACTTGTGCGTCTTTTCTCACGTTGGCAGTTTTTACAAATTTTGAATTTTGTATACAATTATTCTTGAATTTATTAAATTTTTTGAGCACTGTTTGTTTCACAAGTTTGACATTTTCCATTTTAGACAACCAACGTTTTGGCAAATGTCAAGTTGACATTTTCTATCTTTGAAATTATTGAACGTTTTTATTGCACTTTGACCACAATTTTTCATTTTCACATTTTTTTCTCGTCGACCGATTTTGTGAAAGGCATATTTTTGACAAATTTGTATTTCAGTATTTCAAATCTTTTGTAATTTTGACAAATTCGTTTCGCCCTCACGATCGAGCCCATCGTGGGGGCGAAACGATGCGATCGTCCAAGATTTCAAAAGGTGTTAATTTTTGCAGATCCTACCTAATTACTATCGATGATTAATTAGTCGATTTTTGTTTTATATTCGATACCCAAAACGTTCCAAACTTTTGCAGTATTTTCGTATAATTAGCCTCACGAATCGTTAAAATCAATTACGGTGTTGTGTTACCCCAAATATATTTTCATGATCGCAATAAAAAATATAAATAAAAAATAACGTCAACACAACACAACGCCAGTGCCAGTGTATTCGTGTTGTTTTTTATTGAGGAAAACCAAAATTTGAACACATTTTTTACAATCTGAAACGTCGAGGAGGTTGTCGCCAACCGTTGAGTTGTTTAGTAAGCGAAACCGTGTGATTTGAATAGAATTACAACAGTTGCCGAAATTCCACAACGGATGCATTCGCCAAAAATGCTGCAATTTTTAAATAACCTCAAAACGAAGAAATATACAAATATAAATGAACACACGTATATTCGCCCAAAAGTACATAAATATAAACAAATGATCGGCCTAAATCTGCAACAAAAGGACCGAATTATAAATCACCACTTTTTAAATCCCTGTCGACAATACGTTATGCGTTATTTTTTCCCTCACTTCTTTTTCTGTGCATAAACGTATTTCTTTGTTAGTTTGCATTTTACTTTATTTTGCAATAAATTTAACACAAAGCTAATTCCATGCCCATTTATTCATTCACTAAAATTTCTTATTTCATTGCTTGTTAAGTTACCTCGTTATTATTCGGCCCTCTTGCGATTTCATTTGATTTGGTTGCTTTTGAGTTATCTTTTCGTTTTTTAACGACATTGACGTTCATTAATCGCAATAACATTAATCATTAATTGCCATTTGCGTTTGTCGTTCAATTTGAATAAACAACACCGGCGGAATAAACGAAATCTGACTCACTGTGTTTTTTTTACGCTGGATTAGGATCGGCAACTGAAGTCCATTTGCACCACTGTTGTATGTCACTTTGATTTAATTTAATTTAATTTTTTTCATTAAAAAAACATGTAACTAAATAATTTTCATTGATTTGAAATTTTAAGTTGGCATTAACGCATCGTATCATTTGAATCTAAATCTGTGAGAACGTTGTACGAAAAATAAGTCCAAATATATAAATAGTCTAAACGAACAACGTCGTCTTCCATTGAGAGTTCTTCTTGAACGCACATGGCGTGTGCAACCCAATGTACAGAAGCAACCCGATGTACCGTTAAAATTCTACGAAATGTACAATTGACATAAAGTACGAGATAATCGAAGATCAAACTTACGAACACGAATCTAATCTAATCGTTCGCTGAGCAAAGAGCCATCAATGACTTTCATATGCAAGTCAATTTTTTATTTGAGTAATTAGAAGAATCACATTTTCACGTGTTCTTTCACGAATATACAAATTAAAAAAAAACCGCGTTTGGTAGTCATTTACGTGCACGATTTATCGCTAAAAACTTTGTACAATATCGTTCACTTACCTTTACACTAATCTACAGTTATCTGTAATGCACCGAGAACACGTTACATTTAAATCAATGCATTATGGATGGCTCGGCGGATATAACGTCATTTTAACCTACTTCACCTAAGCAACGTTGCCAAATTATGAACATACAAATGCGAATCAATTTTTAATATTGAAGAAAAATGATTCGGTATTAAAATGATTCGGTCGTTAAACGCTACTGGTTTATAGTAATTAAAGATAAACAAGTAATAGTGAAAGTGTAACGCGCCATCTAACAGCGGATAGATCGAATGATCCATAAGTTAAAAACATGTCAGTTTAGCTGCATTTTAAACAGCCTATGAAGCGTTTTCATATAATAAGCAACAAATCAAACGTCTACGCTTAGCAAGCAACGCATTCAATATATGTGGAATTTTTATGTTTCTTAATTATTATAAACAATATTATTTGATCTATGATACAATAATTGTCCACCTAAATATCCTACGATTTTTTTAAACATTTTTCTACTCGCAAAATAAAAATAATTACGTTGCATCTGGCAACGTCGTAAAATCTATATTAATCGAATATTAATAGTGGCGTGACAAGGGCTTCGCTGTTCGCGTATTAAGACCTTAATATCCAAAAATGTAGTTCGACCTTCCAAATTTATTTTTGAAAAGTCATTTACGCTTAGCTTTCAAATTTTTGAGCTAACGTGTTAGATGATCGATCGACACAGGTTCGACGCTGTCCACTATGACACTTACGACAGACACTTAACTATTCCAATTTCGTATTTCGATTGTATCGATTCTACACTCTCTTTGATCAAAACGGGTCAAGTGATTTTACTAAATAAATAATTTTAATATAGTTAAGCCTTCAAAAATCAAAATCAGTTGGAAATCAATGGAAGCGTAGATCATATTGACTATTTACCAGTTTACGTCTTTATTTTATTTTCGACCTCAGTTCAACGCATATAAAAATCTATTGTTGTACCAATATTTAACAGAATTTATTTTAACTAATGTGTCCAAAATAATTATTACCAACGGTTCCGGTTACGTTCTTCATGCTCTAATGTGATATTTTGATATTTTTGGTGCCCGAAGCCCTTATGCAACCATAAATTTAATTTCAATCGTATCTATTTTATCTTTACAACGTTTGTTTGATTGTCATTCAGTTTCAAAACACTGATATAACGTATAGTTCGAGGTCTCTTTGTGAAATTTTAAATCTTGGCAGACCCAAACCGTTTATATTTCAAAATTGCTTCCATGAAACGTCACGTCAATAATATTTTTATAAATTATGTCTTAAATCTTTTTCAAAACCCAGAGTGGATATTTTATTATTTAATAAAGGTGTAATTAATTTATGACCTCCGCCTGATCTGTGCGACTTGCATCCGGTAAAATGCAAAAGAATTTTTGATTTACGTGTTCTTCAATCTAATGTGTAATCGCCTGTTACTTATCAATACATTAATATTTCTTCTTTGCATATTATTTGAAATTTTTAATTTTTGAAAATTTTGCTTTGGCTTTTTTTTAATTTTTACAAATTTTATCGCATTTCGTTACTAACGCTTAATGCCTTAATATAGCCTTCTTAAAGACTATCGTAATTTCTTTTAAAAACATTCGAAATATGCGAAATGTAGAAAGAAACAAAAACGTTTTAATATTTTTATTATTGCAATTGCATTATTTTCTGGGCACCCTTCGTTTTTGTAGTTTGTGACTCTGATATTCTTGTATGTAGTATATGTATGTAGGTTGGGTTGGGTTGGGTTGGGTTGGGTTGGGTTGAGTTGGGTTGGGTTGGGTTGGGTTCTGTAAATAGGCTGGGAATACGACGATTTAAAATTCCTTGGTCGCCTTGTCTGTTTTTCACTTTTGATATATTTTAGATTGTAATGTTTTTTCGAAAATCTTTGATATTTCTTTGAACATTTTGCAATTTTTTGAATTTAAAAAATTTCGCATCGATATTTTTTTAATTTTGCATATTTTATCGTACATTTTAACGTAGTTAAACTACTACAACGTAGCAGAACGAGTTTGGGATTGTTGACATGTAGATGGCATCAACAACCCCACGTAAACTTCTTGTTACCTCATACTTCCATGACTTGATGCGCATTCGGCGGTGATCTCATGAGCTCAAAATAGAGCGATACAGCTTACCTTAATACAAATTTACTTTCATTTGAATATTTAAATATTAAAAAAACAAATCTTGTTTAATTTCCATTAGACCATAAGACAAGTTTAAAATTTTTCAGTATAAAAAAATACTAAAAACTTTTGAAAATTCATAGTACGTGATATTTAAAACCATCAAAATTTGCTGAAATATATAAATGTTTATAAAAGTTATAAACACAAAAATCTTAAATAGAATTTTGTGTTTTTTGGATTCTATTCGATTTTTGAAAAGTTTGTCCAATACGTATTTGAATAATGAAATTTTTAATTAATTAAAATTTCCTAAATTTCAATTTTTTTCAATTTCTTACATTTTTTTATTTTCGATATGTTTTGTTGACAAGTTTTTCGATATTTGAAATAATAATACAAATTATTTTTATTTTGCATTTTACTATTTTGTGCCATTTTATATATTTATTAATGTAAACTTGAATGATTTTCAAGCAAAAAATAATTTCCAATTTTCTGAAGCAAAATTTACAAAAAATTTAATTCAAATTTTGCAATTTTTAATACTATTTGATTTTTGAAAAATTGGCCCACCACATTTTTTTACTTTTGACATTATTTACATTTTAATGTTTTTAAAAAAAATAAATACTTGCAATCAATACCAAAAATTATTAACATTTTCTAAGAAATTATATTTTAATGTATTTTATTTTCCATATATTTTAGTGTTGTTGTTCTTTCAATATTTTAACAATATTTTTTATAAATTTTTAATTGTTTAGCTGTGAAAGTACACGGTAAGCTCGCCAATAATAAATAAATACGACACCCATAACTTTCATAAATCTTCACGTTCGATTGTATTCCCGTCGACAATAGCTAGTTATGTTAACACGCACTTATTTCTACTTTTATTAGTACATAACAAACCCCTCGTTGGATCGGAATTAAATAATCAAATAAATTCTTGACTTGCACGTCCCATATTCTAGACCAACTGTCATAATTGTGATCAGAATCGTTCGGGATGATGTACCCTTGTGTCTCTACGGCTTTACGCCTTATCACCTTTGATAGATTTACGAAATAGGGTTGAGTTTTCCAATCTTATTCTCAGACTTGTATCCGGTACACATAATAGAATGATTGATTTATGACTTTTACGCGTCATATTGTGTTCGTCTCTATAACCTAAACGTGCACCCGAAGAAACTAAAAAATACCAGTTTCAGTTACTAATTTGCAACTGATGGCATCATGAACGCGAAACAAAATATGATTATTCAATTTCAAGTCGTGTATCATCCGCATTTTCTATATAACGATGCTTATGCTCTTCGAAAAGCCGCGTCAGTTCTTCGACAAATTTCGCGTGCAAATCGTCGATTTGTTCCGGCGTCGCCGACTCGATTTTCTCAACATCAATCGGCCTCCCAACTGCAAAACTTAAAAGTTAGCAAAGTTAAACCCCAACGTGATTATTACCTAGCGTGGTCAACGGTTTTCGCCTCGGGAGCATCCCGTACGTGTACTGGAAAATCCCCCTGCCCACGGGAATGATCGGCGCAAATCCCGTCAACCTCTTCATAAGCTCCTGCGCCGCTCTCAGTAAAGATCCTTTCGGATTGGAATCTTGATCGCACAAATCCGGTTCGCCGAAGCAAACTACGGGCACCAACGGCGACCCGTTTTTCATCGCCAGCTTAACGAAACCTTTGCGATTCTTCAAGTTAAGTCGGTACCTACCCGGTCGCGAATTGAACGCCGCCGAGACTCCTCCAACCGTGAGGACGACGACGTTTCCGCCGTCCGGACGTCCCAGCAAGTAATTTATGGAATTCGCGGAGGCGTCGCAGGCGCCCATCGCGAGAGCTATTTCCCGAACAACCGGGAGTCGAAAGAAAAGCTTCAATGTAATCGCGTACGGCGTGTGCGACGGAAAGAGATCGCGAAAGCCGGTCGCGTCGTTGGCGAACCCCATGAGTTGGCTCGCGGTGAACACGCCGTGCGGAAAACAGCAGAAAAGGTAATTTATGTTCGGGTCCAGTTGGGCGTCGGGAGTTCGTTCCAAATTGATGGGGAAGTAATTTTTGGCGAGTTTCCACCAGGTTGAGCTGCGCAAGCGGTGCGAACGTCTGCCGCCAGTTTCGGACGTTTTGTCGTCGATGAAAATCCAAATGAGGTAAAGTATGACCGGCCATCGCCACGAAGAGAAAATGATGACGTAGAACGCTAACGGAAATCCTGCGAATCCGCCGCCGATGAGGACCATGAAGGTCGTTGCCACTATCAGGGTCTCTAGGCGTCGTTTCATCGGGACGTTAAGTGGTGCGAATTCAATTCCAAACATTTTCATTGGTGACCTGTAAATAAAATGAAGTTTTGGAGTAACAAAGTGGGTTAGTGGAGGATACGAGGCCCCAAATTGTACATTTGTGCTTTCTGCATTTAGGACGCCCTAAACTGTTTTACGTCGACACCCGCGCTCTAACCACTCAGCCATCGACTTGCAGTAAACAATACAACTTCAGTAAGAATGATACACATTTATTTCTGCCAATTTCGACTTATTCTGAAACACTGACACACTGTTGAAATCTAATTACATAAAATTCACGAAAATGTCACATTACTGAAGAAGAGCTAAATTGAAATCGTAAAAAGGACGAAATTTACAAATTTTAGAAATTGTTTTTACAAATTCCACAAAAAACAAGTTTGTCAATTTTGTTGGCAACTATAGTTGCATAGTATTTTGATTCTTGTAAAGTCTTTACAGTACAGTCCGAAAAATTCAATGTTGTTTTCGAGACGATTTCCGGAAAAAATATTTAAAGTGCTGTCATAATAAATTATATTCAAAATAGGTTGGCAAGTTATGAATTTACGTCTCATTTTGACTCCAGCATTAATTACACCTACCTGACGTATAACGATATTCGTAAATGCCTCAGCTTCGAAGTCGTGGACTGAAGTAGCGGACTAACGTTGAAAATGTTAAGTTAAAAATAACGTCGAACGTCGAGGCCTTGTGATTGGTTTGGAGTACTTACGAATTAGTACTCGATTCGTGCTTGCAATTGTTGATAACGTGACAGGAGAATCGCATTAAATTTTCATCGAATTTCATCGTTTTCTGAAACTTTTTTCCAGTTATAAAGACTCGCGAATTACGATCATTGTGCACTTAGCTCAAATGTACTTTGCTAAGTAAAATAGAACGGTCAGTTTTTACAATGTTTGCTCGCAAAAAATGTGACTCGCACAAAAGGAATAAATTACGTTAACAGCGGTTGCTACAGAGGCTCTTCGCTGGTCCGATCGGGCAACGGTTGTCTAAATTCGGCGACGGTTGCGAAGAGCGTTGTCGTTGAGTCGTTTAGTAAATGAAAACGTCTGGTTGGTCCACAACGCGACACTGATAACGGTTGATATTCGGCAACGGTTGTGATAGTTGAATAATTTTTAAGATTTCTAACGTTTTCGCGTTTTTTACGTATTTAACGATTTTTTAATGAATTTTAATTTTTTACTACGAATTGTTGGGCCTTGTTTTGCAGATTTGTAACTATTTTTACGTTTTTTTTAACGATTTTTGCGATTTTAAAATATTTTTATGTATTTCTAGGATTTTTAATGATTTTTACAATACTTTTTTTCTAATTGCCATTTTTTAACGATCTTCAACTATTATTCTTAATGATTTAACGGAGTTTACTAAAGTTTTTTAACATATTTTTAACGATTTATAAACAACTTTGGGATATTCATAGCTTTAATGATGTTCGCACATTTTTATTATTTTTTTAAAGACGTAACCCTCATTTTTTACCGAGTTTTAAGAATTTGTAAATAATTTTATTTATTATTTATTTTATTTTTTATGATTCTTTGATTTTTAATAAATTTTAATTATTTTTACTTTTCAAATTTTTTGATTTTTAAGGATTTTGTAATTATTTTTAAGCATTTCTACGAATTTTAAACATTTGTGCAGTTCTTTTTTTCTTAACATGTATGGATTTTTATCTACTATTTTGGTTTTTTATTTATTTCTTGTAATAATTTATAGTTTTCATACAATTTTCAAGCATTTTCTACGATTTTGAGCAATTTTTGGGATATTTTAATTTTTTTAATGATTTATACTTTTTATTCTCATTTGGACCCCATATAGTATTTTTACTGATTTTTATTATTTTTAATAAACGACTTGAAACAGAGATGTAAACTTTTTTAATGGTTTTCAAACCTTCTGATAAAGATTTTTAATGTTTTTTTTACCAATTCTTAAGGACTCTTGCAGATTTTTAAGAATTGTAAATTATTTGCAGGTGTAGAAGTGCCTGGAAATAGTTTACAATGAGTTTTAATGATTTTTCAGTTTTTATCTATTTTCAACGATTCTTTCGGATTTTTAAACATTTTTAACCATTTTTAAAGATTGCAACACATTACGTTTTTATTCGATTTTTAACAAACGATTTTTCAACCTTTTTATATATCAAAGCTTTTTACGATTTTATCACTATTTACCATTTTTAAAGCTTTTTACCGATTTTAAAACTTCCACAATAATAATAAACTATATTTATGCAATTTTACAACGTTGTTCAATTTATTATAATTATTTGTTGTTCGCTAGTTTTAAGGTAACTTAACATACGATAAAGATGGAGAGATTTTTTTTAAGTGGATTTGTTATGTCTTTAACCAAAGGGGTGTTTAATATTTTCGAAAATAAATGTGTTAAAATAATTTTGTTTGTTCCTGTTTACATCCATTTCAAATCAAATATCAATTACAGGGCCCCTTTGAAAACTCTAGTTCGTGCCCGAGTCGTGGTCATGTCTGCACATCCAAAAAAATGGTAAGTACAATTTTTAAGTGAAATTTCCCCGTTTATATTGACAGAGAAAAAAAAAGACAATTTGCGCAAATCTATTGTTTATTCAATGCAAAAAAGTGTTACAATAATGAGTACATAGCAGTTCAAACAATGTATTAAAAACTTGGAGCACCAAATAATAAGCCTTCAAATGAATACAATTTCACAACAACAAATTTTCAAAGTAAAACACTAGATAGGATCGAAACACAATTATTATTCAATTATTTGATATAAAAACGAACGATTTGCTTCCTATTTAATTACAATCTAGAAAACGAAAAATACAAAATAATAAATAAAAATAGATACATAAATTATCGTAAAGTCATTTGAAACGGAAATTATTAATTTGCTTTTTTGGCCTTTTACCTATTTTTAATAAACGATTTGAAATAACAAAATTTAGAACTGTTTATATATAATATATATACACCTATGTTGTGCGCTAGGTAAACAACATCAAATGTATTAAAGATTAGAAAAGTACTCACAAAAAAATCCTCTGTAGGTAGGTAATTAGATAATACGGTTTCATCACATCACCCGAAAGGTGGCGCCAATCGCCGCGATATTATATGCATATATAAATAGACACACATGAAACAGTCTAATCACCTCGGGTTTTTTGAGTAATCGGTTCACAGAACCCAACAGTCACTCTAGTTTCGGCCGGGATGAGGCAGCGGTCCGCCCTCTAATGACTCGTTTTGACTTTTACATTTTTTTTTTTTTTTTTTACTAGGCTGGGAGAAAAAGTAATGCAACACAATCTTAACAATTCAGGGAACTTAAAAATATAGTCATTGCTTACGTTGCGAGCGCACATTGGTGATTAGTAGTAAAACAACCTTAAGAATACTCTCGGCGCAACCCCCGGCGGGCGGCGTTTAGGCCGTTGTGCCGTTCACGAGCTCCTTCGGCTTCGAATCGCTACGGCGACTCGTCGGCGGTCTGTTGGAGCGCGATTTCTGATCCTGTTGCTGCTTGGTCGGGTTGTTGGTCGACGGACGACTGCTGTTTGTCACGCTGTTTTCGACCACGCTTCCTCCAACGCCGCTGCCACCACCTCCACCTCCTCCTTGATGCGAATTATTCACTGCAAACAAAACGCACAGTCACAACATTTTCTTATCATCGTTGCTTACAAAGCAGGTTAAATTGGAAGAGGACGCGAGTTTGAACATGTTGACGAATTGGATGGTCTTAGCCGTCATATATTTTAAATATTTGTTTTTGTGGATTAAATTGCTGCTGATCTATAACAACATCTAAACCCATCCAATCCATCAACGCGTTAATTAAATCTTACCCACAAAATATTTACGAAAAATTCATTTTGAATGATTTGAAATAATTTTTACATGAATTAAATTCGTAACCATTTTTACCCAGTTCACGTTAGTTTCTGCAAGCATTTTTCTTAATGTTAATGGCGCCGGCGGATTGGCGGCTATTGCACAACTTAATTTCGACAAATTAAAATCCTGCAATGACCCCACAAAGGTACGTTAAGATGTGGCGGGGGGGGGGGGGTAAAGCCCGTTTAACATGCACTTCCGTTCGCAGCGTGCACATCAAAACGATCGCTTGTTGCAAGTTGCCTTAAATACGAGGCGGTGCTTCCGGTGTACTTACGTGTTTAGCATCGTTAGTGGGCAAGAACAAGCATGCAAGCTTACTTACCGACCGAATTGGGCGATGCGTACCCAGACGGTGTACGGCTACGTTGTCTGGCACGACGCCTGCGACTAGTGCGTTGGGGACCGCTTCCTGACCAAGACACGGCCTCCGCGCTCGATACTGACTCTAAGACAATCCCAGTCTATCTTACTAGTGGGCACATGCTAACTCAATAAAACAATGAGAAATATAACCTAGGGCCTAACGGTTTCCGCATGCCGTAGGAGCAATCCGGGGTAGTAATTAATTCTACTGCTACAAAGGTCATGCAAAATCGAATCGATCTATATTGCGGCGGCGATGGGGGTGGTGATTTGTAATCAACTTAGGCCCGGTTGTACAAAGACTGTGAACTAATTCGATATTAAATTATTCTGTAGTTATCTACGATAAATTGCCATCAATGTGAGCAATGCGATTAAAAAGGTGTTAAAGTGCGAAGCACACCATATAACCAATCTGTCACTAATTAATCCAGTTTCTTTCAACATATTTATTGTTTAAAAAATTTTCTATTCTTTAATTATTAAAAATTGGTTTTAGCCGACATTACGATTTGCAATTACTGAACTTTAACATCGACATTTTATAAAGTTTACGTCTATTTGCAATTTTAATTTTTTTTCTTTAACTTTAAGGACCCAACCCAACCCAAAAATCTTTGTCATTATTTAATTTTTTTAAATATGTTATTATTCTCATTTTTGCATATTTTAATATTTTGTTGTAGTTTTTTTAATCAAATTTTTTGGATTGTTTTTTCAATATGACATTTGTTTACTTTTTTCCAACCCAACCCAATTTAATCTACAAAACTTTGTCGTCTTATTTTACATTTTGTAAAGTTTGCTAAAGTTTGCAAACCGGGCCTCGAGAACGCAATTCGACTAAATTTACAATCAAATCATTTTTACAAAATCCTTAAAGATTCTAATCGTGCCGAGCATCATCGCAATCGCTCAAAAATTCAAAACAAAGGGGTCGTCGATCTATTCAACATACATCACTAAAACTTCACTTATAGTAAATGTTTACAAACCTGGTTCGATAGCACGCCGCGACGAGTTCTCAACTATCGATTTTTTCGATCCACTTACCTCGATCGACGCTCGACACGTCCTGGCTGTCCAGAACAGTCTCCTCATCGTCGGTGGTCCTGCGCCTGTCGTCCCGGCGGTTGTCGCGTCGGGCGCCCCGTCCGCGAGGCCCGCCGTACTGTCTCGGAGGTAGGTTGCTGATGCGCTCGTCGGTCGTGTCCGGAGTTTGATGGCGCGATCCTAAGCACAGTGCATCAATTATAAAACATGTCGTCATCTGTTGAAACGTGAATTTTAATTCCATCTTGGGGACATTTAAGCACATTATAATTTAAGTCCTAAAATTATAATCATGAAGGATTCAGATACAAATTTTCGTTTACTTATCCTGTAAATTATCTCGATGCCATGATTCACACAACTTTATTTATGTGGACGACAATTCGATTGGGGCAGTTGGGTTATTCATATGCAATATATTTATACAATATAATTATCTATAGATAGATTTTGAGAAAAATAATTTTATTTGCTTTGGCTATAGAACTCGTCACCATCATCGTCATTTATCTCTGTTTTTAAATACAAACTTGATATATTTGTACGCAAACAAAACAAACTTTTTAGATCATTGGGTTCAAAAAATGATCAACTTGGGACCAACATTTTTAAATTGTACCAATCATACCGTCATTCTATCACCATTTGATTAATTCATGAATTTATTTTATAAATTAATTTCAAGTTCACAATTACACCAAAACGTTCAAGTAACATACTTTTTTTAGGCCGGTCTTTTCTTAGGGTAAAACGAAATAAGGGTGAACATACAATGCACAGACACCGTAAACCCTTCAAGCAATCCATGCACATGCAAAATATCACAGATTAATAGCGGGCAACCAAACGAAACCAGAGAGACAAATTAGTGAGCGACTTGCTGAAAGGGTACGTTGTCCATACGTGAAAAGAAAACACAATTTTTTTTTTTAATCAAGTTATATTTCTAAAAAAAGTCTCACAATAATAAACGACATGAGTAATGAGCCAGTCTTGTTCCTTGGCAGTCGCTAGTGCCTCTGAAGTTATCTGCAAACTCGGCAAAATTTCAAACCATCCATATATCTTATCAATAAAAACACCGGATGGTAACAATTTCTAGACGCAACGTCGTATGACATGGCTTTTGCATAGAGTTTGGCTTGAGTACCCTTCCAGCAAGGTTTTTAAGTTACATATGTCGAGAAATTTTAGTAACCACCAACGGTTTACTAATATACTTGGAAAATGCGATTTTTATCGACAACCACACACCAAATGAAATGGCAGTTAACGAAGTCTGGCGTCGACGAATTTAGAAAAGGATAGTCTTGCTTGCCGATAGAAACGGCACTTTCCATCAACTAAATTAAGGTTGCGGACAATAGTTAATCGAACTTTGGAACATGCAGTTTCAAGGGTATGAGTCGTGAAAACTTAAAGAAAAAAAACTACGTCCCAATGAAATCAACTACAAATAACGCACTAACAGTGAAAGAATGGTGTGGATAACTGCATCTCCCTTTTTTACAATTACAATTCCAATAAATTCATGTTCGTGAACAATCAACATTGAGTTCACATTAATAATTCAAAACAAAGTATGTCTATATTATATATATAGTACAGTGAAAGAAAAAAAACGAAAGCATTTAAGAAGTTATCAGGAAAGAATGTGGTCAATTTCCGTACCTCAAACTAATGTTCGTAGGTACCGAGTTTTCAAACACCTTTGAAATTACGCAGACAAAGCGTTTGAAAATAACTAGACCGTATAAGTATTTACATTAGTTTTTAACATTAAGCTGCTGCCACCACAGAAATAAAAATTCAACTATTATTAAAAAACAAAAAGTAAAAAAAAAATAAATCACTACAATCGAGATTTCGAAGCAACAATCAAAGTTTTGATGATTAGTCTGAGCACATGCTGCAATTGTTTAAGAAAAATTTGACCAAGGGTTAGAGTTACGTCGTCGAAAAATGACTAAAAAAAAACTAAGATTTTTGTTAATTAATAGTAGACAAATACATAATGTTTATTCATGTCAAAGTTGTCAATTTTCCTCAAAATCTGTATATAAATACACTTTTGTTTATTACAAATCCATACTCGGGGGGGCATGTATCTCATATCGCAAGTAATAAGTCGTAATAATTGTCGTCAGCCGGGTCAGTCTAATAAATGTGAAATCACCATGAATAGCGAGAGCTTTATGCACCACGAACCTGTAACATGTCTAAGCCACCATGCATAAACTTCGTCGTCCAGGAAACCGAAAAACAAATCGAAAATTTACGAAATTTAAAAAATCATAACGCAAAATGGTAACCAGTGTGGTGCATAAAGCCGAATCCGAAAATTTCTCATTTTACAAAAGTGCCGTGAAATGGAAGTCGACCGAGATGACCAGCCAATAAAGGTAGCGAGAATCACTTTCGTTCTCTGTCACCGCCGGCGGCCGGGTCCACCGCGGCCCTGCCTCTGCCCGGCCTGTCTCTACGGTCGCCGCCGGGGCCGCCGCGCGCCGGCCGACCGTTGCTCGTCGGACCGCCGCGGCCCCTGCCGTTGCCTCCCAGGTGTTTGCGTTTGTCGACGTTATTAACATAATCAGAGATGGTACTACCGGCATTGTATCTCGAGTCGTTTTGTCTGCCGGGGCCCCCTCTTCCGCGACCGCCCCTGCCGCGCATCGAACCGCCTCTGCCACGGCTGCCGCCGTCCATATCCGAACTGTAACCACGATCATTTCTCCTCGACATCTGTAAACTTTGCATGGAGCCCATTGCCGATCCGTGAATACTTCTTAACTGCTGATCTATTTCAAGTTTTTCTTGTCGTAGTTGTTCTACTTCCTATAATTTCAAAATAGAATAGAATAGAAGGTGCATTTCTAATATGAGTCAAGATATTTTAAATGGCAACATGCCCCCTTAAAAGTTTTAGTATGAAACTCAACCCAACCCAACCCAAACAAATTCAAGTCAAACATATTGCACTTGCACACATCGTTAATACAAACACAGTGTACCCCACCCACCCTTGGATCAATCTTCGTATTAAATTAAATTAAATTTAACAGCAACACCAAACCCTCGACTTACTTTCAAATGTGCCAGATGGTATTCCAAGAGTACTTTCGCATTGGATATGCTCTCGACCGTTCCGACAAACACAAAGGGCACTTGACCTTCCTCGCGGGGGATCGTGGGCTGCGGTTCGTTGTCGCCCTCGATCTTGACCCTCACCTAAGCAAACCGAACCAAACGTTAGCGTAACGCACGCGCTCACGTCGGAGAACCTACCACCCCGCTTTTGTCGACGATCTCCTGTATGAACCGGCCGTTCTTGCCGATGACTTTGCCGACCAGCGCGCGGGGGACCTGCAGGGACTCTTCGCTGTATTCCAACATGGAGCGAGCTTTTTTCACAGCCTCGTCAGTCTGAAATGGCGAAAAGAAATATGCAATGATGATGTGCGGTCGTTCGTACGCAACGGACACTGACCTCGCCGTATATTTTAAATGTACACGAATTTTCTTCCAATTCGATATTCGTTATGCCGTCCACTTTCCTGGCCTGCTGGATGTTCGCACCGTGCGCGCCAATCGCCAGTCCCATGAGGTCTTCGCGTACGTTGAATTCGTCGGAATACCTGCAAAAGAGACGCGGATTAACGTCGGTTTTGAAAAATAATTACGTACAAGACAAAGTCGTTTTAGATTAAGTCATGCGGCAAATTCTTTACGTCGTTTACTTCAAGTCTTTCAGTTGCTAGGATGGAATATGTTACTGTAACGTGAAGTATGTTAAAAGCGTAACATTTGAGCCAATTGAACTAAAAAAAACTACTGGTTGGGAATCTATTAAAAAAAAAACTGGCTGCATAAAATGTATAGGAGAATGCACAGATAAGATCAATAAAGAACTAATGTAACAAATTCCCAATCAAAAATTGATATATCTCTTGGAAAAATAAGATCAAAAACTATTCGTAATTATATTGTTGGTTACAATGGTCTGTGGATTATTTTTTGAGTAATAACATGTGAAACAATGTGAAGACATTGCTAGTAATTTGTGTTATCTCTGCCGACTCGACTCTATGGCTACCGCCATTTTAAACTCTGCTACCACTGATCATCTTGTGTATCTTGTAGTTGAATTATGACTGTGTGTCTTACTTATACATGAGTACTTACTTACTCATATAATTCAAAAATGTTATTTATAATTATTATTATAGTAAAGTCAACATTGAAGATACAAACACTTCAACCTCAAGCATAAAAACAAAATTTCCATCCATAAGATAACACAAATTATTTAAGGATAAAGGTATTTATAACATTCTATTAAAACCTGCTTAAAAATTTTTTATTACCAATCATAATGGAAAAAAATTGCAAATTATGAACATTCGTATAATCAAATTTAAACGACGCCTCCGTCGCACTTCATTGCCACAAAATTATCAATCGACTCTTCAAAAGTCATCCCATCGAGCAATTCCGATTCAACGCTCAAAATCGCTACGTCGTCCGAGTTTCCACCGCCCACCCAATTCCCAAAAGCCTTTTTAATCACATTCACTTTGGCGCGTGACCGTTCGCCTGTGCAGCTCGTCACCATCAACGATAAAAAAATCCTCAGCACGACCTCGACGTTGGGGAACACCGATTTCAGACGCCTTACTTCCTTGTAAATCGACTTAATTGTGCAATTTTTCGACGCACTCGCCCCGAGCATTCCCTTCAAATGCAGACATTCACTCGAAAATTCTTCTCGGTCTACATCGGCGCTGTACATCTCCGCGAGCTCAAACGATTGCTTTTTAATCTCCTTATTCGAAGTCGAAAGAAGCGACTCGAGGTACCCAAACTTGCCGTGCAACGCGAAGTACATGTCCTTTATTTCTTTCAAGGCCATTAATATTGCGTCAATGGCTGTCGCGAAAGTTTCTTCATCGAAGTAATCAGAATCAGATGAATCAGAAATGATACTCATGTCACAATTAGCCTGCGAAGATTTGTCACACGACGCACCTTCCTGTGCTTTACTATTGGCCAATTCTTCGTAGATTTCAAAACTATCTCTCAAACCAGCAATGTATGAATACGACGATGTGATCAATTCAACAACCGTAATCAGATTAACATCGTGGGCTTGTAAAGTCTCATTAGTCACGTTCAAGTGTCCTAAAATATCGTTCCAGAAAATGGTCAAAAAGACCGTTTCCATTCGATCCATTTCATCGGCCAATGCTCCACTTTCAATAATTTCACCTCTTGGATGATCGTAGCTGTTCGCGAAGGATCTCAATGCTTGTTTTACATCGGCGTAGTTTTCATGAAGAGTTTTTACGGCGTCGGCCCTAGACGCCCAAGCGATTTCTGCAAACGTCCTCGTGACATTACTTTTCATGTTTTGTACAAATACGTCCCAATGGTGAGTCGCCGACAAAAAAAACGAGTACAATCGTTGCAGAAATTCAAAATAACAACCCATTTGCAAAACCCACGAAGCTGCATTCACGGCAATCAAATTCAACGGTTGCTTTAAGTAAGGGAAGCACCCAGCAGATCCATTGACTCCTTCTATCCTCGCTTGCAACGTCGTATATTTACCAGACACATGTGGAGCGTTATCATAAGATTGTCCCCGACAATCGCACAGCGCTAATCCACGAGTTTCTAAAAATTCAAATACGTCGGCCACCGATCCATCGTAAATGAACTTTAAAAACCTCTCGACCGGTGCATCGTCCTTGACGTAACGAACGGCAAAACACAAACGATTTTCGCAGTTGCTGATCGAATTCAGACCTATCGAGTAATATTTCGATGTTTTCATCTCGTCGACAATCTTTTTTAAAACTTCGCCGGCCATTAACTTAACGACACATTTAAACACGCTCGACGAAAAGTACGGACTATTGTTTTTCCCATAGCGCTTAACGTGCGCTTCCAGGAACGGATCAAACCGACTTAAAAGTTCGACGCAGTTCCGATTCGAAGTAAGCGAAAAAGAACCTGAATCTTTCGACTGGAACTTCACGATAGCCACGATTCGCTGCAACGCATTCCTCCAATACAATTTATCAGATTCGCGTTGCTTCACTGTCGCGGTATCCGCGTGCTTTGCGGCGACTCGTCGTTCGTGGTAAGCGGTCATGTGAGATTTGTGCGCGGGGGAGTTTTCGTGCTCGGTTACACGACTGGGGACGTGCTTCCAGTTGCAAAATCCCACGTTGCCGAGTGGGGTGCGCGCCGATGAAAATAACACGCAGACGAAACAAAACAGGGTGTCTTTGGACGGCGAGTACAGCAACCAGTCGCGATTAATTTTTTCTCCATTTTTGAGAGTCTTCTCAAATGCTCGCTTAGAATACGGTCGCATGGGGTTATTCTGGCAAGTCAACGGCCCCAAGTTAATCCAATGACGCCGCAAATCTTCAGTTATAGGGTTCCAGTGGGCTGGGTCATTGGACGGAACTCCTGAACATTGCGCTTCATTTGAAAAAACGCTACTTGTATCATTATCATCATCACTCGTTTCTGAATCATTATTATCATCACTCCTTTCTGAATCTTTAGCAGACGAATAAATTTCTGTCGGCGAATCGCCGCTTGAATTTATTGCGTCCAAGTTTATCGACGAGTCATCGATAGAAGATGAACAGCTAGCTGTAAGTGTTAATTGCCCAGGTGATTTCGATGAAGATTTAGAAAAGGCACGAGAGTGACTGGGACGGATTTGAGGACGTATGCTACAATTCCTGTAAAAAAAATTATAGTAAGCAACCTAACAAGCGACAAAAAGAGAAATATTGATTTAAATGAACTATACGCCACCTTTCATGTAAAGACCTCTTTAAGTTAAACATTTTCCCATTGCATGATAATGTTAATGAATAAATAAGTTAAGAAGCCGTTTTTTTACACCACCATACATTTAATGCTATCACACGGGAGATCAATACTCACGAATAACCTAATCCACTATATTTAAATAGACGAGACATTAAAAACTGAACTTAACACTTGTGCATGAATATGCTTGACCGAGTTACACAATGGGGACTGTTCAGTTGTGGATTAACGAAGAACCCGTCTATGATTATAACAAACTGAACAGGAACTCGCCTTCATTGACCACTCAATAACACTGCTCAATGTCGATCAATTTCAATAGGATGCTTTTAACCATACAACTCGCACAGTTTTTAGCTAATTATGAATTATGCAGTTGATTTAATGGAAGTTCGTCAAACAGTTACAAATTTGGTGTCATCACCCATCAGTTGGTGGATGAAACAATTCATAGTTCAACGCGAGTTCATCATGGGCCTGAGTTTAACCCTTGTTTAGTAGACGCTGAGAAAACTAGAAAAATGTAAGGTCAAGACGTTGCAGTCGCAATAAATTCGTCTAGCATTCTGCAATAAAAATAAATAACCCAATCAAGATCCAATGTTTTACAAGAAATGGCGGAAAGTTGATGCAATTGAATTTCAATAACAAAAACAGGATATGAGTGAAAATTTTGCCGGCAATATTTAAATCACCACTTAAGTGGCGAGGGCCAGTACCATCACCATACATACATATCGTCATATTTTAAAGGTACAAAACGGTCGCTTGTGGACAATTTCAAAACATCATGAGGAGCTTGTTCGACTTAAAACCTTCCATCTGAAGTAGTTTCTCTACCACCACAGTACACAATTAATCCAGCCAATTAATCAGTCCTATCAAATTTGCCAAAGCAAGGTCCGCTTGTAAAAGAGTAACAGTAGATAGCTGTAAGAAAGGAGTGTGCAAGGGTGTTCCAGTGCCCATTGTTGACAAAATTGGTAACATTGTTACAGGGTTAGAAGATATACATGAGCAGCATATTGAGTTACTGCAGAACAATTGTTGCACTCTTAGAATTTAATAAATATATACGATAACACTTGTATTTTAAAGTAGATAGTGAGTAAAAATTATAAACTTATCACATATAAAGAGATTGGCATTAAAATTTCAAGTCAATCACAGTTCATTCGATTCAAAACCACTCTCTTGTGAGAATCTCTAACGTGAACCAAAATCTGATTATCACCAACAAACATGAATGAATGCAATTGTAGAAAACGGCCCATGTACAGTTTTATTATGGTCTTCACAATTATCCTTCACAAAGTGCAATAAAATCCCACAATTCTTGTGTATTTTATTCCGGTCTGCGATTACATTCAAACCATTGTGTCATCCACAAACATTTGGAAATATTTATGAGCTGAAGATTCAACTTCTAAACTAATATTTACTTCTTAATTGTCAATTTATTTTAATTTTCAAAAGTAACATCGTCTGATTCTTCTGAACTAATTTACTTTTTCTACTTTTTCTTGAAGAATAATAAAAGTAGAAACGCGCACAGCAAAATTTTCAATAAATTCTTTTGATATAAAACATTTGCTTCCCATAGTTTTTAATTCGTAAATAATGAGTTTATGGAAGATTTCAATGAATTTAATTTGATGTACAGCATGATGAACATTAATTCCATTTTTATTATTGTAAATAATGGGTGTTTGTTTCCTGTTTTATTCGATTAACTGAATTTTAATATCCGATTGCGTAAAGATTGCAGATTTCACATGGACAAAAGCGTTACACAAATTATTTCCTGGCTCAGCTTATGCGGCACTCTACGATACAACAGACAAGAAATAACGCATGCAGGTGTGCACTCACGTAACAACGCATGCCAACCGAAACTAAACGCCGCCGAATGGTCAACACGATACATTTGCCGTCAAAGTCGAAAACTCGAAAACAAAATACAGCCAGCAAGAGCCAGGACTTAGAAGATACTACAAGCATGCTTTTCAGGTTTTTCATTCTCACCTGGAGCCAGCCCGACCAGTCTCAAAATTAGAGACACGATGGTACATGGGCTTAAACTTGCTGAAAGAGAAAGAACATTATAATTGCGACGAGACTCTTCCTGGCTATAGCATTCGTGTGGCAACATCGCGTACTGACCATTCACCGATGAATAATACGCAAACGGCATGCATTAGTTTAAAAAAAAAACGAACAAAGTGGAAATCGTCGGTTCATCTTCGCGTTCATATAACCGACTCACCCGCCTACTGTCGCCAGCTTCGTGCTTTCGAGCTGCCGCGCCGCCTCCTCCGTCCGCTTCAATAAGAGCACTTTTTGCTGCAAACTGCGAAAATGCATCTCCTGCAGCATCGCCGCCCGCTTCCGACTGCTCTCGCACCGCGATATCACTATGAGGACGCCGCGATCGGGGATATACCTAATAATACCGGCGCCTATCGCCTTCTGGAATTCCTTGTGCGCAGATTCGACCTTCGCGCTGAAACCAAACGACACTGACGTAAATTTCCACCCGCCGCCGCCGTCACTCACTATTCTCGAATATCCTCGGGGACCTCGATCTCGAATTTGTGAAACATGGTCCTGTCCAGAGGCGGACTGACGTTTTTCTGCCGGATGCGATCGCTACTGACAATTTCGTTGTACGAATTGTCCCAACCCGTGTACTCCAATACGTAAAAGTCGCCCTTCATCATCTGAAACGCAAGTCGACGAGTTAAATTAGAAACACCGGCAATTCAAACTCTAACCTTAATGCGACACTTCCACCATCCGTTGGCTTCTTGGGTGTTGGAGCGCGAAAACACCTCGACCTCCTGGTTCTCGACGAACTCCGCTTTAGGGTCGGGCTTCGGCGGAAATCGCAGCCGCGAATATGGGAAATTTGAATCGGGTTGCCACCTGAAACCGCAAAATCATGACCGGTTCTTTCGGGGCTTTTGCCGTAAACTCACTCATCTTCGAAATGTATCAAAACCTCCTCCTCGAGAACGTCTAGTACGTAGCCCTGCAAGCCAAAACGGAATTAAAGCGCCGCATCGACACGGACGTAATTCGATACGTCTCGAATCACCTAACCTATTTACTACCGAATCGGATAGGCGACGCCGGACGCGGATGCCGCCGCAAAAGCGCGTTAACCGATCGAAATTTCTAATTCCAGCGCCTTGTCGCAAGTATTTTAGGACACATGGAATATTCACGCCCTGTCAAATGGTCATGGCGTCAGAAAGAACCGCGTTTGGTGAATCACAATTTCCGAAAATTCGCCCAAAGTATGACTGCAATCGACGCTGTGGCACTTTCGCGAGGCGGACGCGTCGTTCGCACGTCCGACCGGGCGACCCGCGATCGAATTAAACGTTTACTTTTCTAATTACGAACCTTATAAAGAGCACCATTTTCACCGCATACTTCCACTACCAAGTCCTCCATGTTGATTTGGTACTTGGGTGAGGAAACAGCCTTGAGTTGTGAACGAGTTGTGCTGCCACTCTGCTGCCTCTGTTGGACAGTTTCGAATCAAACAAAGATGACAGATTACTAAAAACGGATCGGTCGGTAAAACATGGCAAGTGAAATGCGTTTTTGACAGAAACGAACCGAAAAATGTAAATATTCGATTTGAACGATCGCGTCCATCAATCTGGCCAAGTTAAGCGGTTCTTCGTCAACGATCGCGTCGAAAATGTCCAGTGGCAGCGATTCCGAGGAATTTTACGACGCAGAGGATAACACCCCGATACATGGAACGAGGTACCGATTTTAACGAACGTTACAATTTAAGCAATTTACCTTCACTTGAATCTTCATAAAAGGCTTAGTTTTTATCGGCGCGAGTTGTTTACGTCTTTGTACTAAAGCAACAATTGAAGAGAAACATTTGACACGTCTAGTGTCAAGGCTCAAGTGATTGGATTGGGCGCGTTATTACGAAATTTTGCGTCCCTGTACGTGAAATTACTGCAAATTCGTCCAATCTTCGAATGTCAAGCAAACGCCAATTAAACTAATTTTCAATTCCATTGCATCGGTGAATTGTTTAAGTTGTAAACGATTGTAAATGACACGTTTCGTCGAAATTAAATTTCTAATGCAAATTCGTAGGAAATTGAGGAAGGCGTCCAAAGAAAGTCTAACGCAGAAATCAAACTCGGAACCGAACGTGTCGACGACTCGTGAAGAAAAATGCCCAGAAACGAAATCAGAAATCAACAACCGCGTGAAAACCGAACAGGTTGAAACATTGGTGAGTTATTAATATAATTTATCATAAAACTGCACAAATTCAATCATTTTTGATTGTATCTAAGGCGTATTTTGTTGCGTACGCGTTAATTGTTGTAAACGACTTACCGATTTTGCAAAATATGCCGGTCTCACGTTATGTGAGATGTCGAATTTTGAAAACGAATTTTTGAAATGATCGTGTTTGTCAGGTAAATTAACAGTTGCGATGTAAAACGTGTCGTCTATTTATGCTTCGGCCTAAAAAAAACTATGCAATTATGGAAATCGGCGCGTTCCGGCGACTCCAACTGTTGTGTCGCTTAGTAAATGGGAACGTTTGATTGGTCGGAACGTAATAAAATTACCGACAGTGCAAGTTTGGGCCAATCAAATGTGTAAGCGGCTCAACAGTTGCCGTCTACCGACCGTGCAATGTTGAGTGTTTAGTAAACGAAGACGTTTGATTGGCCCAAACTTGCAATAGTTCGTGCGGTAATAATGTAAATCTGGGGAATTTTGTATGTTAAAGTTGAATTACCAACATAAATTGTTTGATTAACAGTACAGCCTTCCATAAATAATCTTATTTTTTTTTGTTTGCATTTTAGACAATTTGTGAAGAGATCTTTGAATTTTTTTTGTCATTTTTGACACTAATGTTCCTCTATTATCAATTTGATCAATCGTTAAAAATGCAAATAAAATTATCAAAATTCGAACTAATAAAATACTTTTATCAAAATCATTTTCATTGACATTATTATCAGATCGCGCGATTATGCATTTTTAACCACATTGCGATTTGCTTTGTTACCTTAACCGTGAAAAAACGTTCATTGATAAAAGTTTTTTTATCGCCTTGTGACTCGTTTTTGTCACGCTAATTATTTTAGACAACAAAACAACTTAATAACATCCGCAGTTGCAGAAAAAGTATTGTTTGTATCACGTGCACGAAATGTTTCAGTGCGTGAGAATCACTCTGCTGACACTCGCGCCCTTGAAACAAAACATACTAAAATGTAATAAATATTTTAGGGCAGCTAAATATGTTCAGCAAATACACAATGCTACTTAATAATTATTTTTAAATTGAAATATTTTAAAAATATAGGCGGAAATTTAATTTTTGCGAAAATAACGAGAATGAAATCAATCTGTTAAAGTTTGCTTCAAAAGCAGTAATATTTTTAAACTCTTTTAAGGTGGAACCCCAGCCATTTTCCGTTCACGGCGGACGCAGGAAATTCAAAGAACTTCGACAGAAACTCCAAACGGACGACGAAGATTGCCATAACGTGAACGTAACGCCACCGAACAGCCAAACTTCTTCGGTCGATGGCGTCTACGCGACCACCAACCGGACGCATCCATTTCGCGTCATCGAGCTCGACAGCGTCAGCCTGCAAAGTTACAATTCGTTGATGCGAACCGGCCGAATTTTGGGACAGCCCGACGGAGGTAAATTTCCAACGTGGTTTCATCAAAACATCCATTACGTTCGTTTCAGGCTCGGTGGTCCTCGAAAACAAACACACGGCCTCGATTTCGGCGTTGTCGAACAGCTCGCACGATTCTTCCACGACGAGCTCGAAGAACACCTCCCAGTATCCGAGCACGGTGACGCTGGCGACCGCGCCGGCCGAACTCGCACAAACCGAGAACAAACGTCTTCCCCTTCAAGAACCAGACGTCATTGCAAGTACCAAAGCTTCCAACGTTCAGAAAACGAGCGGCGCTTCCGACACTCATGTCGCAGTCATCCAGGAGATTCCAGTGGCTCCGCCCCGGCGCAAAAAGAAGATGAAGAGGATGGGGTCGTCGCTGTCTTTGACCGTAAGATTAGTTTTTAAGTCGTGTAACCAAACCCAGCTCAATCCAATCATAATTTTAACTCTGCAACATGAATTTTACCTTACTGTAAATTTTCATGACACCGGTGTTGTTTAAAACGCTTAACGTTTGATTTCAGCCGTCTTTGTCGGCGGATTCGTTCACGACATTGGCCCTGTCAAGTCCAACAAGCACCATAGAATCTTTGACGAGGGAATTCGAACACTCGTTGGATCGGCTGCCGTCCGCCAAGTTTTCGCAGTCGGAGATGTCGAATTCGATACGTTCCGGGCATTTCTTGGACATCAGGCAGATATCCAAGGGTCAGTTTGTCGTGAAGCCGCAGGATAACGACAAGGCTAAAGCTGTCGGGCCCAGCGAGGGGCAAATTGAGAAGCTTAAGAAGGAGCTCGGGGAAATTGACGCCACGACCAATAAGCAGAGTTCGCGGGGATCGGCGAACAGGAGCAGCATTGGGCATTACAGCTTAGGACCTCATAGGTAAAAAAATGTTGTTGAGTCATAGTTATTGTTATTTATTTAGAGATAAAATAAGTTGTCCTTGATTCTTCATCAAAGAATTTACTAAAATTTATAGCTGTGACTAAAAATTACAAAAACATGTTACATTTATTCATGTAAGACTAATTTTCTGGCTATCTTACTTTGTGTAATTCTATGTCATAGCAGTTAGTGTCCAATAAACATGGTTTAAGCTGAAGCCAGCCCGCCTTATTCAACTAGAGCTTAAGAGAACTTAATAACAATTCTTCTTTGAACTACCTGACCATATGACTTATTCGTATTTAAATTTACACATAAATTGTGTGCCTTGTGGCCGTTTTTCCATTACACGAATAATTATAATTGTTTGATTATTATTATTATTATTATTATGATCTTGTAGAAGTACGCAGCGTTTTGAAAAAAGAGGTTCGAAAGAGCGCCGCAAATCCGCCGGCGACGAAAACATGCTGAAGCAGATGAACATATGTGTGCGCACGCGCACCGATTCCGGCAAGCAGCTCACCGACCTTGAGATCCTCGAGCAAGTGACCGTCTTAAACTTAGACACGGGAGAGCGAATACCGCTTAGCGTCGCCGAAGACAAACTTCCTCAGTGCATAAACCCGCTGTCGTTGCACATCATGCGCCTGACCTCCGAGTACGTCAGCAGCTCCAGCATGGAAAAAGAAAAGGAATCCGACGAAGAAAGCATCTGCAATAAAAAACTGCCCGTGTGCGACGAGAACGACACGGAACCCGGTAGGGTCAGGAAGCGAACTGCGAAAATCAAGCGGTTTTTGGGCTCCACGGTCAAGCGGACGATGGACAAGGCCAAGAGCATCGCGCAGGAGGTGTCGCACGCTCGACACAAAGAAGACGTCATGGATTTGGTCGATGAGGTCCATCCAGGCGAACAAAATATTAAGTTGAAGGTTGTGTTGTGTTTGGGTCGATTGTGGATGATGCTGATTGTTTGTTTGTTTAGGCGTCGAATTCCCATAAAGGTCCTTATGAGTTTGAGAAGATTCAACACGTCCAGGAGTTCACTGAGCATGAAGGTCCAATATGGTGCATGAAATTCTCCTGCTGCGGTCGATTGTTGGCGACAGCTGGTCAGGACAGAGTCTTGCGAATTTGGATTGTCAAGGATGCGTTCCCATTTTTCCAGGTTAATTGATTGTCTTCAAATAATAAATATAACAGCAAGTTTATATTCGCATTATAAGTCTTGCTTTGACCAACCATTTCGTTAATATCAGTCATAATTTTTCTGCTACCGATGAATGAATTGCATTCAAAATGTACATTTAGATAATCAGTGTTATTTCTTGATTGCGAAAAATTGTTGACCATTATTCGTATAATAATAAATAAATATTTAGGATATGAGGACGAAGTACAATGCGGAGAAGGTCTCGCCGACGCCGTCGCAAGAATCGCTGGTTTCCCACCATTCCGCCGAGAACGCGAACATGGCTGCCCTGGAGGCGATGAGCTTGGAAGAGGGCAACAAGTGCATATTCATGCCGAAACCCTTCTGCACGTACACGGGCCACACTTCCGACCTGCTGGACGTGTCCTGGTCGAAGAACTACTTCCTGCTGTCTTCCTCGATGGACAAGACCGTACGATTGTGGCACATATCGCGGAAAGAATGTCTCTGCTGCTTCCAGCACATCGATTTCGTCACCGCCATCGTTTTTCACCCGCGCGACGATCGGTATTTCCTGAGCGGATCGCTCGATGGAAAAATTCGATTGTGGAATATTCCAGATAAGAAGGTAAAATAAATTGCAAATTTAGTTTTCACAATCTGTTATACAAATTTATGTGTTATTTATATTTTAATTTAATTAACAATTTCGTAGGTCGCCGTTTGGAACGAACTAGAAGGCACGACGAAATTAATAACTGCCGCGAATTTTTGCCAAAACGGGAAATTCGCAGTGGTCGGTTCGTACGACGGCCGCTGCATATTCTACAACACCGACCAGCTGAAATACCACACCCAAATTCACGTACGATCGACCAGAGGTCGAAACGCGACTGGTCGAAAAATCAGCGGCATCGAGCCGATGCCCGGCGAGGACAAAATCCTCGTCACTTCCAACGACAGTCGCATACGACTGTACGACCTGCGCGATTTAAACTTGTCGTGCAAGTACAAGGGATTCACGAGCGTCAGCAGCCAAATCAAAGCGAGTTTCAGCCACGACGGGAAATACATCGTGAGCGGATCCGAGAACAGGGACATATACATTTGGAAGACCAACCACGATTATTCAAAATTTTCGTCGGTTCGCCGTGACAGGAACGATTTCTGGGAGGCGATTAAGGCCCACAATGCGATGGTGACGTGTGCGATTTTCGCGCCGAATCCCGACGGGATAATTAAAATGATCGAGGACCAGGAGCAGAGCCAGAAGGAGGAGGAGTCGAGCGATAAGGTGATGATCGCGCCGGTAATTGAAAAATTAATCAGTGTTGTTTGATTGCAGGACAAGGACCCTATGGTTGAGCAGCGGACGAAAGGTTGCGGTGGTTATGTGTTAGTCTCGGCCGACTTTAACGGTTGTATCAAAATATTCATCAATAAAATGAAACCAAAACATAGTTCTTTGCCTGCATCGGCGTTAGCTTAAATTTCCAAACGTATCGAATTGAAACCTATCATCAAGTGAACAAAACGATACGCGTATTCATTGTAACGATGTTTCAGTAATATTTTATTAATTATACATTTTAAAACATTGTGATTTATTAAAGATATTATTTTATATATAGGTGTGAATATTTTATTGTAAATAGTGGACAGATGTATGATGAATGTGTTGTTGCAATTATTGAATAAAGAATTCTAAATATCTGATATTTCGTTATGGAAATGTTTTGCAAAAATGACCATGGGGCAAATGCCATGTCATAAGTGATGGGGACCTGTTCAGTCCTTCAGAGAGACTATTAGCGCCATTTAGACGTCAATATTATACAACTGTAGAGCGTTGTATTACAGTTCTGTACTTACATAACGGTCGACTGAGTTGCGTTTTGTATTTTTTAAACGTTTTTCGTAAATTTGAAGCAATCAAAACTATTATAACCCAACCCAACCCAAACAACCGACAATTTTTTAAGTATGAAAATTGATACTTAATTCTTTATAGATTTGATGTAGAAGTTGGGTTGGGTTGGGTTGGGTTGGGGTTGGGTTGGGTTGGGTTGGGTTGGGTTGGGTTGGGGTTGGGTTGTGTTGGAAAATTAAAAAGAACATCCGTTGTAACAGCCAGCGCTCCGTTGTCCAACACCCAGCGAAATAATCGATCGTACCTGTAACAATTTTCATTATAAATGAGAGATATTATGAGCGCTTAATAAATAAAAATTGAATGCCCTGCTTGTCTTTTTAATTTATATTATTTAATTTATATTCTATGATCGTTTCAGCCATTCTGACAGTTTATAATCTCTTGATACTTAATTCTTTATAGATTTGGTGTAGAAGTTGGGTTGGGTTGGGGTTGGGTTGGGTTGGGTTGGGGTTGGGTTGTGTTGGAAAATTAAAAAGAACATCCGTTGTAACAGCCAGCGCTCCGTTGTCCAACACCCAGCGAAATAATCGATCGTACCTGTAACAATTTTCATTATAAATGAGAGATATTATGAGCGCTTAATAAATAAAAATTGAATGCCCTGCTTGTCTTTTTAATTTATATTATTTAATTTATATTCTATGATCGTTTCAGCCATTCTGACAGTTTATAATCTCTTGATACTTAATTCTTTATAGATTTGGTGTAGAAGTTGGGTTGGGTTGGGGTTGGGTTGGGTTGGGTTGGGTTGGGTTGGGTTGGGTTGGGTTGGGTTGGGTTGGGTTGGGGTTGGGTTGTGTTGGAAAATTAAAAAGAACATCCGTTGTAACAGCCAGCGCTCCGTTGTCCAACACCCAGCGAAATAATCGATCGTACCTGTAACAATTTTCATTATAAATGAGAGATATTATGAGCGCTTAATAAATAAAAATTGAATGCCCTGCTTGTCTTTTTAATTTATATTATTTAATTTATATTCTATGATCGTTTCAGCCATTCTGACAGTTTATAATCTCTTGATACTTAATTCTTTATAGATTTGATGTAGAAGTTGGGTTGGGTTGGGTTGGGGTTGGGTTGGGTTGGGTTGGGTTGGGTTGGGTTGGGTTGGGTTGGGTTGGGTTGGGTTGGGTTGGGTTGGGGTTGGGTTGTGTTGGAAAATTAAAAAGAACATCCGTTGTAACAGCCAGCGCTCCGTTGTCCAACACCCAGCGAAATAATCGATCGTACCTGTAACAATTTTCATTATAAATGAGAGATATTATGAGCGCTTAATAAATAAAAATTGAATGCCCTGCTTGTCTTTTTAATTTATATTATTTAATTTATATTCTATGATCGTTTCAGCCATTCTGACAGTTTATAATCTCTTGATACTTAATTCTTTATAGATTTGATGTAGAAGTTGGGTTGGGTTGGGTTGGGTTGGGTTGGGTTGGGTTGGGTTGGGGTTGGGTTGGGTTGGGTTGGGTTGGGTTGTGTTGGAAAATTAAAAAGAACATCCGTTGTAACAGCCAGCGCTCCGTTGTCCAACACCCAGCGAAATAATCGATCGTACCTGTAACAATTTTCATTATAAATGAGAAATATTATGAGCGCTTAATAAATAAAAATTGAATGCCCTGCTTGTCTTTTTAATTTATATTATTTAATTTATATTCTATGATCGTTTCAGCCATTCTGACAGTTTATAATTAATCTCTTGATACTTAATTCTTTATAGATTTGATGTAGAAGTTGGGTTGGGTTGGGTTGGGTTGGGTTGGGTTGGGGTTGGGTTGGGTTGGGTTGGAAAATTAAAAAGAACATCCGTTGTAACAGACAGGGCTCCGTTGTCCAACACCCAGCGAAATAATCGATCGTACCTGTAACAATTTTCATTATAAATGAGAGATATTATGAGCGCTTAATAAATAAAAATTGAATGCCCTGCTTGTCTTTTTAATTTATATTATTTAATTTATATTCTATGATCGTTTCAGCCATTCTGACAGTTTATAATCTCTTGATACTTAATTCTTTATAGATTTGATGTAGAAGTTGGGTTGGGTTGGGGTTAGGTTGGGTTGGGTTGGGTTGGGTTGGGGTTGGGTTGGGTTGGGTTGGGGTTGGGTTGGGTTGGGTTGGAAAATTAAAAAGAACATCCGTTGTAACAGCCAGCGCTCCGTTGTCCAACACCCAGGGAAATAATCGATCGTACCTGTTACAATTTTCATTATAAATGAGAGATATTATGAGCGCTTAATAAATAAAAATTGAATGCCCTGCTTGTCTTTTTAATTTATATTATATGATCGTTTCAGCCATTCTGACAGTTTATAATCTCCTGATACTTAATTCTTTATAGATTTGATGTAGAAGTTGGGTTGGGTTGGGTTGGGGTTGGGTTGGGTTGGGTTGGGTTGGGTTGGGTTGGGTTGGAAAATTAAAAAGAAGATCCGTTGTAACAGCCAGCGCTCCGTTGTCCAACACCCAGCGAAATAATCGATCGTACCTGTTACAATTTTCATTATAAATGAGAGATATTATGAGCGCTTAATAAATAAAAATTGAATGCCCTGCTTGTCTTTTTAATTTATATTATTTAATTTATATTCTATGATCGTTTCAGCCATTCTGACAGTTTATAATCTCTTGATACTTAATTCTTTATAGATTTGATGTAGAAGTTGGGTTGGGTTGGGTTGGAAAATTAAAAAGAACATCCGTTGTAACAGCCAGCGCTCCGTTGTCTAACACCCAGCGAAATAATCGATCGTACCTGTTACAATTTTCATTATAAATGAGAGATATTATGAGCGCTTAATAAATAAAAATTGAATGCCCTGCTTGTCTTTTTAATTTATATTCTATGATCGTTGGCGGGGGACAATCTCCGAAAGGTATGTGGTGAAGTTAGTTGATTTGATTAGTTTTGTATTGGTAGCTCTGGTCGATACTATTGTAACCACAGACCAATCATTAATAGAAACTGCACTCAATAGACTTTAATCGGTAACGTGTTTCAGCGCTACCTGACGTAAGATATTTTACTAACTCATAAAATAGCGGTAAATACAAATCTATTTGGTTTGGCTTGTTTGTACCAATAATACAAATTTTAACATTATTTTCAAACATAGATATATAATTTACGGTGTGATTTTGTAAATTATATATGTAACAACGAAAATAAAGTTAAAATACATAACAAAACTTATTATTTTCATTGAATTACTTACCTCCATTACAAGTTTTCATAGCTTACTTTAGCAATTCATTGCTATATAAAAAATCAATGAGACATACCTTTAAACATAATCAATAATTAGAACCAACATTCTTAATAACTGATAATTAATCTTGTTTAAAAAGTGTAATTAGAAGCAAAATATATATATATAAAACATATAACGCATAATGTTTTAAGATAACGTGGTATAGCATACACTCATTGTAACACTTCTACTGCTCACATTTTCTGACGAATGATTTTGCAACTTTTATTGTTGGAATAGCATTACGTTTGAGATGTTTTCTCTTATCCGCCCTTTTCGACTCGAACCGGTCTCGTTCAAAATCATAAAATAACAAAGTAATTAATTATAATTATACCATAATTATGAATGGAATACTGATTCTGGTAGATGAAACGTACCATCAGATTATGCAAAGAACAATGTACAGTATTGCAATTGACACATTTCAAAAAGAATTCACTAAACATATGCATAAAATTAAGTTGAAGGAAAAAATTGTAAATAAAATCATCCAGGAAGTTAATTTTTTAATTACAAATATATATATATATATATATATTAACCATAGCTGCTAACGATATATATATATATATTAAATTAAAAATGTATCTTGTCAAATCTGACAGCAAAATGTAAAATTTATCGTTTTATGTTAAACATTTATTGATAATTATAAGGCACATAATACCATAGATACTCATAATACGTTAGATACAATAATACAAATTCTAGAACACAATTATTTATGAACATGAACTTCAATCTTTTCACAATTGTTAAAGTTGAATGATACGCATTTCGTATCCATCATCATAGTTAAGTCTTCTGCAGCTTTACTGGCATCATTCGGATGGGATGATTCAGCATACATTAAATCCAAGCCTCTTACTTCCTCCAAAGTTTTACTTGTACGTGCAAATTCCATTGATTCTGTAGTTTTTGATCCACTGCTTATTGAATCGTTTCCGACCTGTGTATATATATATATATACACGAAAGATGGTCTATAGATCATAATAATCGATGATACGATAAAAGTACTTATATTTGAATTTATTATAGTTTCTAATTTAGTTATATCATTTGCATTTTTCCACACCACCCTAGAGGTAAAGCACTTGGCGCGTTTTTTTTATAGTGGTATCCCCAAGAGGCCTATTCCACTTTATTTATTATTTAAATAAGCAAAATATACTATTAGCAAATTTAAATGTAGCACATTATGCAGTTAAGGGGCACACCCAAAGCAGTTTTCCTTGATAGCCACACGTCGCACTAGATATACCTCACTCCTTAACGGATAACGACACGCTTTGTACACGCGGATTAGGGATACCCAGAGTGGATACTGCCACCATGCAGATGACGATTCGTGTTACGTGCGGGTTACAAGTAGACCGCCAAGAGTTAGCCCCATCAAACGATACATGACAGTGAAACATTTATGTTGCTTTGCAAATAAAATGACTATAAGCGTTTTTATCTTTTTTTTCGTCGTACACCACCATCTGAAACAAACATTTAACGAATTTAATATTTTAATGTACACTGGGAAATGTTTTTGTTGTAAACCGACTGAACTTGAAACGCAACGTATTATAAAAGTTAAAATCTCACAAGCTTACCTTCTGGAAGTCGGTCCGGCTCCACCCATACTCGGCCCGCCGGCGCTCAAAAAAATAAAAACGCCATCGATTTTAAATCGACACTATTAGCAAATTCAAATGTAGCAAATAAATGCAACACACGCCGTGTAAGAGACATACTCTTCGGTTCTTTCATAGTAGATCCTAGGACCACAACTATTTTCCCCATCATGTTTGCGATGATCTCGCTGTTGAGGCAAACATACGCGCAACACTTGTTATACCAGACCCTTTTGGTGTGGACAACACCCCGTGTGTGCAAGCTTCACACGGGCCTAACAGATGCCCAGGGTGGATACAGCATCCTACCTAGCGCTTGCGGATGACGAGTCGTGCCGTCGTGCAGGTAACAGTCGACTTCCAAGCAAGCCCCTTAATTACACGACGTGTGAAAACACTTATGTTGCTTTCTTACAAATAAAATGACGTTACAATTATGAGCGTTTTTATCTTTTTTTCGTCGTACACCAGCATCTGAAACAAACATTTAACGAATTAATATTTTAATGTACACTGGGAAAAATGTGTTTGTTGTAAACCGACTGAACTTGAAACACGACGTGTATTGTGTATAAATTACTTATGCTATTGAAAGCTCTGTTATTTGGGTTAAAAGAACCCATCAGGTCTCAATTAAGATCGACGAAGTTTGGAACTTTATAAAGATATTCTAACAAACATAACCCTATTCTTCAACATACCGATTTTTCAAAAATTATAATTAACCATAGATGCTAGCGATGTAGGAATCGGTGCAGTATTGTCAAACACAACAATAAATAATGATCGACCCATAAATTATATATGTGCAATTAATTAATTTAATGTTATTCCGGTTTGCACCGCGATCTGCCGCTGTGGATTATTTCGGCGCCATTACGCGACGTAAATTGCCGCGTACGCGTGATTTAATACATTATTGGAAAGCTCACCTCATAACCGCCTCGTCTAAACATTTCTGAGTCTATCGACGAACCGTTAAATTTTGATTTAACTTGAACGCGAAACAAACACCCGACAACTTGCAAAGCCATTCTAACAATGGAACGAGAAGCGTCGCAAATATGAGTCAGCGCCGACTACATAATCACTTTTTTTGTTCAAAACTGCCCGTTGCACCTAGGCGCAGTGGTGCCAGATCTACCGCTACAGCGGTATTTGTACCGTTTTTTATTTTTTACGTTATTTGATTGTATTTAATTTAAATCTACCGCTATTTGAGGTAAGGTTATACAGCTGCGAGAAAATGTTATCTGGCAACACTGCCTAGGCGACGCTATCTTTGCGTTTTTTCGCAACGACTCGTACAACATAATAAAACTGGTATTTAGTCCTTCCGTGACGATTTTTGGCCATAAATGTTTATCTTCCGGGGACCGTAATTCGCCCCCCCGTGCTGACCGATAAAAAATTTCAACGGATTCTCATTTCTACACCTTTAATTAGCCCCCAAACAAAAAATCATCAAAATCCGTGACTACACGGTATTCGCTAATTCAGCCAATATTTTTCACATTCACCGATACACAGTTTACTGTTTATATCAGTTACTATTACTATAAGACTATAAGAACACTTAACGCTTTAAAAATTATAATCAAATAATAATACGACCACAACAAACTAACAATGGCGGACGATGAAACACACTTGTGCCAACCTGTGCGTAGCAAATATTGCAGAAATCATATAAATTTTGTTACAACTAGCGCCACCTAACCGAAACTTTTTTACTAATGTCTGCTCGACCAATCAAAATAAGGTTACAGAAGAGGCTATGCTGTGATCTACCCCTGATTGTAACTATCGTCTGTGTCGTTAGTAATTAGTTATGGTGTCTGCGAATCTTGTTTATGTTTACAGTTTATGTATGTTATGCATAAGTAAATTAAGAACTGGTGATTTAGTGATTTCGAAAATTAATTCATGACTTTAGAATTACTATATTTCATGTTTTCTACAGTGTCACTTTTTTACAGCAAACATACACAGTCTGAACAAATCTAAACAATGTTTAAGACTAATCGAGCACACAACCGCGATTATATATGCAAGTCGAAGAGAAAACCCAGGAGAAAAAAAACCACCCGTGCGTACATCGTAACCCAGCCGAACACCGAAACCGAACGTTACTATTTAGGCGAACTGTGGATAGGAACGACCAACAACGTCCTGCCCATCGCCTGGGACAAATGCTCAATAAGCTTCGCAAACGAAACCGACGACAACAAAGTAATCATGAACTTCGATTCGACGACACTCGTCGTGGACGTCACCAACGACGTGCAATTCCTCACCGACCTTTTCACCGTTAAAATGTTCAACATGCGCTTCACCATCGACGGCGGAACGCTCAACGCGTCCCTGTACCTGTGCGAGTTACCATTCCCGAAATTTTACGCCAAAGTGGGCTCCGTCGTAAAAACCGTGTTCTCCGTCCTGTACGACATCCGCGCCGAGTCCAACGGTAAGTCAGTCGCGTCACGCGGGCGTAATAATCGTAACTACTGTTTTAGAAATTAACAGCCCGAAGGGCTCGAACACCGTCGAGCATTTCTCCGAACTGTACAGGAACGTTGCGAAGAACCCGAGCTTGCCGGACGTCGACGTGCAGCACTCGCAGCTGAAGCCAATTTTGCGGCCATACCAGAAAGACGCGGTCAGGTGGATGCTGCTACGTGAACGAGAGTCAAACAAAGAAGGTTCGCATTCGCCCGACGAAATCGTTGTAATGCACGGTATTTTACAGAAATATTACATCCGTTGTACGAAGAGGTCGTTTTGAAATCAGGCGAGACGGTTTACTTCGATAAGTACACCGGGTACGTCGAGTCGACGAAGCCCACGGTCGGGGCGTTGCGAACCGGTGGGATACTCGCCGACGAAATGGGGTTGGGTAAAACCGTCGAGCTACTAGCCTGCATACTTTTGAACCCCAGGCCGGCGGAGGCGAACGAAATAGTCGAAGGTGCGTCGCCGATCGTCGACAAACAACAGAAGAAGCGTAAGTTATCGGTTGTTCCTGCACTGCCGGATTACGTGGACTCGGCTAAAAAAGTGAAAGTACGCGACGATTGGGTCAAGCCGAGCAGCAAGAAGTCGGCGAATCGCATCGCTTTGGAGTTATGGTACGAAAATATGTTGTGTGGTGGATCGTGGCGTTCACACAATGAGCCGGCCGTCAAGTGCGTTTGCGGCAATGACGTTACGAATGACGATTGTTACGAATGCATCGACTGTGCGAAAGTGCAGCACGGTGCGTGTTTGGGGTATGACCAGGGATACGGCCCGTACCGGTGTCCACAATGTTGGATGAACCAGGTAAAGTAATTTGTACTTTGTTTTTAATTAATTTATTTCAATTGCAGGTGCAAATTTACAATCATTGTTAACAAAGAAGTCGTAATATTATTGTCGTTAGTTAGTTATAATGAGTGAGGCACTTAATCGCCCCTCCACTGTGACCGTGAGGGTCTATTGTGGCTCACAACTATTTATAGTTCACCCTCAATTCTCATTTTCTTAAAATAGACTTTAAACTATGAAAATTACACTCCTTATCATGAGTTCATTTATATATAACATTATCTTCTAAAATTATCCGTTTTTGAAAATCGTTTCCATAACAGGCTTTGTTCACATTCTAAATTCTCGTATTTACCCATTCTTAATATTGTATTTAATCCTTAAATTAAATTGATCTACTGCAGCATTTACTCGAATCCACTGCGACATTGATCGTCGCGCCTGTGTCCTTGCAAGCGCAATGGTGCCAAGAAATCTGCAAACACGTCAAAGGCGGACTTAGAGTCCTGCAATACGGTGGCAGTACCAACACAGCGACCATCTACCCTACAAAACTGCAACAATACGACATAGTCGTTACCACATACAGCGTCCTGCAGACCGAGTTAAGACTGAGCGAAAATGGACAGGTAAGACACCCTGTGCACTCGTCCCACATAACTAAATCCTCAAATCGTAGACATGTTCGTTACGCCGGCAACCGAAATATCAACAACCCGGCAGCCCTATTACTCGCATAAAATGGTGGAGACTCTGCCTGGATGAAGCCCAAACCGTCGAGAGCCCCGGATATATGGTCTCGCTCATGGCTCAAAAAATACACGCGCATCACAGATGGGCCGTGACCGGTACCCCCATTTCCAAAGACATATGCGGTACGTATCACAACAATCGAACATTTATTACTCAAACGACGACTTTGTAGATTTATTCGGGCTCATTGATTATTTGCAATTTGCCCCCTACGCCGAGCAAGAAACGTGGAACCATTTGCTGTACAAGCCTTACATTAACAACAGGAAAGAAGCAATGTACGAATTCCTCGGTAAGGTGCTGTGGAGGACGGCGAAGGACGACGTAATCGAACAGGTATTTGTTCAACGGGCGAACGTTCTTGGTTTTTTACGGTTCGCTTTAAGATTAACATTCCGAAGCAAGTGGTCAAGGAGCATTGGTTGGAATTTACGGCGGTCGAAAGGTTCTTTTACGAACGGGAGCACGAGTGTAGTTCTAGGGAATTTTTGGAAAAACTGAGGAACTTGGATTTAAGTGTTCCATTGAAAAGCGTCAATAAGAGTGTGTTGAAACGAGTAAGTTTTAGTTTATTAGTTTATATAACTTAAATGAAATTTGACTACGAGATCAAATAATAATTTATGTTGATATTAACGAAAGTAAAAATATTTTAAACTGAAATTGAAAACACGTCGTCTCGACAAGTCAAGGTCTGTTGCCTTGTTCATGTAAACAAAAACTGTTTTATTATTATTAAACTGAAGATAACTTGTGTTTTTCGAAACATTGTATTTTTAATTTTAATTGTTATATTTACTTTCGTTGTTATCATGACTTTGATGATGATTGTGATTAATTAAGATGTGAACTAAAAATATTAATGAAACCAGAACGATGTGAAATGGTGATGTTGGGTTGGGTTGGGTTGGTCCTAAATGATGAAAAAAAAACCAATGAAATTGATGCAATTTGAAAATAAAAGAAATTAAAATTGTAAAGTAATGGAATTAAGCAGACGTAGAAGTAAACTAAATTAAATACCATTAAAGAAATAAATGAGATGAAGCGACACAAATTAATTGATAGTAGTTGCAGGAAGCTGAAAGATAAAATTTGCAAAATTTGTGGATTAAAATTGATTGATACAAAAAATCGTATTACATTATTTTTGATAACACGTTTTTTCTCTAAAGTTTTATTCAAATTTAATTTAAAATAATATTAGTTTATAAAATCATAAAATTTTTATTTTTAATCTTTACAGTTAATGACGCCTTTGCTGGCCCTGAGACAGGCCTGCGCCCATCACCGCGCAGTGAGGGGCCGATACTTAGCCACGCGCAAGCTAGTCAATTCCATGGAAGACCTCCTAGATGCACTGATCGGGAGGAACATCAACGACTGCGACGAATACCTCCGAATCGTCGTTTCGGCCCTGAACGGTATGCTTCTCAAAATATTTGACGTTTTGTACGATTAAAAATTTTAGGCCTCGCGGGCATATACTTGCTGCTTCAAAATCCCCTGCAAGCCGTCGAAGAATACCGCAAAGTCCTACAGTTGGCGGCGCGGTGCACCAAAGAATCAGACAGCGTCGGTTTGAGCGTCGATAAGCTGCAACTGATACACGCCATGCACAACCTGGCTGAGGTGCTGCAGGTTTACCCGGCGATTCCTCCGACGACTCACGACGACACCCTCAAGGAAGACTGCACTAACATCGAGAAGGAGTATCTAAATCGATTCATTAAGGAGGTATTGAGCGTCGGTGGAGCATTAAATATATTGTCGTAAAAATTTCGTTAATTCAGGGAAAATTTCAGTTCAATTGGCTGAGAACGTTTGAAAATTTGTTTGGTTTAGCTTCCGCATTTGCAATTTTAAATGAAACAAAATAAGTGATAATTTTTTCTTACGGTTAGTATGTCGCGTTGGATTGGGTTAATCTTATGTAAAATAAATTTGTTCTACAACTAATTGAAATTCAAATGTCAGTCAAATAAATGCAATTGTGTTCTAACAAACTAAAAAAAATTGCATTTTCAAACCATTGTTTATAGATTTTAAGGACTACATTTGTTTCAATTTGTCGTTTGATCTAATTTAATAAAATTATTGCTATATGAACATTTTCAAAAATGTATCAAACAGTTTTAGATATCGTGTTGAAGTTTCAATACTTCATTATTGCTAAGTGTTTCATTAACCAACACAATATATTTAATAATAATTAGCTTTATTGCTCAATAGACAAAATATAAATGTACCACCATTTCCTTTTTTCAATTCACTTGGCTATGACACGAAACAAATTAATGCAAAACACTAAAATATTCGTTCCTTTAGACACTGCTGGCACTCGAAGCCAGCACGAAATTCGAAACGACCATCGTGCAGCTCCGCGAGAGCTTCGTCCTGAACCCCGGCCAATGGTTCGCCGATCTGATCGATTACGTGTCAACACACAACCTATTCGACGACTTCGAGTCCCGCTACAACACCCTGATCCAGACGGCGAACTTGAAAAAGAAGTACCTCAGCGAGCGCAGCATTTTATACACCTTGGCGGTGTGGGACGAGGAAATCACGAAACTCAGAGGCGACACCACGGAAATCATGAACCAACTGTTCGATCGCACGGAGAACCTCGACACCATAGTGATCCCCGCGGAGATCGTCCAGCAGGCCGTCGAGTGCCATTTGCAAAGCGGGGGCAAGAGCACCGGGAAGAAGCTGTGTCCGCTGTGCAAGGCGAACGGCTGCTTGCAGCAGTACGAATGCAAGCTGTTTAACATGGACAAGCAGCAGGATTCGACCAATAATAAAGGGAATTGGGGACCGACGGTGGAGGAGTGCATGTTAAAAGGTTTGTATTTTATTAAAATTACTTCCGTTTCAATTTTTGATTTAATTTCAGCTCTGTTCAATTTCGGTCGCACGAAAAGCGTCAACAAGGATATCTTGAGTGACGCCGAAATACATCTCAGCATATTGGATACGTTGAAGAAAGAATTCAAGGTAATTAATTGTAACCCAAAGATGATGCACTGCAAATATAAAATTAATAATTTTATTTAAATAATGCACATTGTCATAAATAAAAAATAAACTAGTAATTATGCATTGTATTGGTAGGAGAAAAACTATTTATGTTCTTGACATTATAGGGTACTTAGGTGCTGGTTATTTGACGTAGGTGTTGGGCATGGTTGTTATAAATATGTTGAGCTTTGGAGCAGCATTCACAGGACCTGATTTGTATTCAAGTCAACAAATCTTTAATTATTTTAACTTGTGTTTTTTTTTACTAATTGTCGTTGTGTCTCCTTACTGTTGTAGTTCCTTATTATTTTTTTTATATTATCTTTTTATCGATGATATGTTATTATGTTAAGTGTGATCCATAGTTTTATTTTCTTGTGTATATTTAAATTCAGTTGTGTAAAATGTGCCGATGCAAAAGCGACTTAAAACTCTTATACATCAACAGGAAATAAGGAAATTTTGGACGTACCTTTCCCAAGTCATCGCCGCCATCGACGAGGTTGAAATGTGCAAGATAAGGTTAAAGCTGAAGGCGAAGAAACCGGACGAAGAGAAGAAACCTGCCATGAAGAACGCCGTGAAAATACTCATGAACGCCGACGAAAATAAACTAGCCACGATCCACATGATCGAGGAACACGAGGTACGTAAAAAACACAAAATTTAATTTAATACATGCGTTAAATTTCAGGTCGATTATCACCGAGCTGTGCTGCTCGGCGAAGAAAAGACCAACATGATCGCCTTAGATAAATCACTAGGGACCCATAAATATCTACAAACGCTACGCAACCAACAGCATTCGGGGCAGACGCCCGATCCGTGCCCGATATGCAAGAACGTCTTGGACAAACATTGGAACGTGTTGCCTTGCGGGCATTGTTTCTGCCTCGAGTGCGTGCACGTGTTGATAGGACAGGTAAAACGAATTATTTCACGTGAATTTTTTATAATAACCGCGCTTCCAGACATTCGGTAAACACATAACTTGCTGCATGTGTCGAGAGAAACAATCGATTTCCGACATATCGTTCATCCACACCGACGCAAAGGCCGACAACTCGGGCGAGGTCAAGATAAAGGGGAATTACTCGACGAAAGTGGAGGCCATCGTGCGTCTCGTGATGGAGCTTCGAAGCGAAGACGACGCCGTCAAAATTTTGATATTTTCCACCTGGCCGGTCCTTTTAAATTTATTGCAGGTGGTTCTTAACAGCAACGACGTCTCGGCCGAAATTTTACGCCGGCATCATTTCGATAAAACCCTGGAGAATTTCAAGGTGAGCTTCGCGCGATTATAATCACCGAATTATACGAAGTGTTTTAGGATAAGACCAAAAAGGTTACCGTTTTGTTACTGCCGGTGAGTTTAGGCTCGAAGGGTTTAAATATCGTCGAGGCTACGCATGTGATATTCGTGGAGCCGCTGTTGAATCCCGGTGACGAGTTGCAGGCAGTCGGTCGCGTCCACCGCATCGGGCAGACGAAGTAAGGTATTGGGTGTTTATTGAGATGTTTGTATTAAATTGTTGTTTGCAGGTCGACCATCGTGCACAAGTTTTTCATGCAGAGCACGATAGAAGAAAATATTTATCACGCGCAGTCCAGCAACGCCAAAGAATGGGGGCACAATAAAGTGACCCTGGCTCACATAAAAAAATTGTTTGAGGTCAATGCCGATATTTCTCAAACTGTCGGGGAACAACGACCCGATGCCGATCGATAGATTTAAAGTTGTATTTATTTAGTGCAGGGGTTTGAAAACCTCTGGTTTAGTGTCACTGTCAGTATTACTTTAATAATAAATATTATTATGTTTTTTTAATTCAATTTTTTACATTATTTTAAGAAAAAGCAGGAAATAATAATATATGGAACAGCTCTAGTGTTGGGACAAGTATGGAAGACCACAGCAGAAGATGCAGGAGAAGATTTGGAGATTTATTTAAGAAACAAATTCCCACAGAATGAGTTCACATCAAATTTTATATATTCGATAAAGTTATTGTTTATATATAATCAAAAATAATTTTAACTGGAAAAAGAACTTGTCAAGTACAACAAAATTTCTAAATAAAATTTTTCCAAAAAAATATAAGTGGTTTAAAAACTTCCTGTCACAAAGTGTCAACGTAAATATCAGCCAAGATCGTGGAGTTAAATTTAAAATTGATATAAATTTTAAATAAAATCAGCAAACATTCATTAAAATGTTACGAGTATTAATTAAAGAGATTAGTTTAATTTTAATTCCCATTTTAACCCCCTTAACAAAATAATTCTTTAATCCAACTCAACCCAACACAGTCAAAGTATTGAATTTTCGTGCTTAGAAGAATTGTTTTAACAAAATAATTTTTTAATCCAAGTCAACCCAACACAAACTCAAAGTACTGAATTTTTCGTACTTAAAAGAATTGCTGGTTGTATGGGTTGGGTTGGGTTTGGGTTGGGTTGGGTTGGGTTGGGTTGGGTTGAGTTGGGTTGGGTTCAATTGGATTGGGTTATATTAGTTTACATTGCCCAATTTCGCAGACCTCAAATTAATCGTTATGTTAAATATTTAAACAAAATCATTACCAAATTTTGAAAAAACGCAAATTATCAAAAAATTTTAATAGAAAAAAAAGAAAATGAACCAATGAAAAATATTATAATCACCTGCAAGAATCTTTAAAATTCGACAAATGTTAATTATTTAAAAAATCAAATTTCAATATTAGCAAAAAAATAATGCGATAATACAAACAGTTTATTGAATTCAATTAAATTATTTTTTTGTTTTTAATTTAAATCCAAAAAGGCCAAAAATTACAAATGCCAAAATATTCAAAAATTTAATTTTCGAATTCAAATTCAAAAAATACTATAATAATTGTTACAAATAGCGAACAGACGTCAAGTATTTTATACGAAAGCAAAAAGCAAATTAAAAAAATATATAAATATATTGAAACAAACTTACCCTTACCACACAGTCCTTGAAAAACTCGAAAAATCTGAAACAAAAAACAAAAAATCGTAGACAATTTTCGATGTTTATAACTTATTTTTGCAAAAAGTAAGAAAAATTTAATAATCTTACAATAATAATAATAAAGAAAATAAAAGGACCAACGTTGCAAAACCAAGTAAAAAGTGTAAGTATAACAAATTGACATTTTCGTTCGAAATTATTTACTTTTGTTTGGTAACTTTGCGAATATTAAATTTATTATTAATTATTCGTAAAATTAAGTGTCGAGACTTTTTTATAATTTTTGAAAATAATATGTAATATTGATACTTTTTCCAATTATTGACAATTGCACAATTGTGGAATTTTCAAAATTGGTAAAAATGTTAAATATCTTCGAAATATTTTAATAATTTAAAAAGTATGTAATTTAAAAAATATATATGAAAATAAAAATATTAATAATTTAAAAAAAGAACATGAACGAGGCAATGTCATCGTTTCTAGGTCGTCCTCGTCGCATATTTTTGCATTTTCTCACCACCTTTTAAATCGAAATAAATTTAATAAAATTAAAAATTTCAATTTTCGCTGCAAAACACAAAAACGTATGTCAGAAGTGGGATTCGAACCCACGCCCACAGAGTGGACTGCGACCTGAACGCAGCGCCTTAGACCGCTCGGCCATCCTGACTACGTTAGCGAGTTTCTCATCTGCTGCACTTATATGACACCATAAACGTGTACAACTCTACAAATTAATCACAATGACCAGCAAAATAAGTTACGACTCGTCCTATAAATTTTCATTAAATTAAAAGCAAAATTATGTACAGTAATTGCAAAAACTTGCTTTAATTTTCCCGGTTGTTATAAATAAATAAATAAAAAGGTCGTCCCGATGTAATTGTTTAATTAATAATTATAATTATTTAATTATTGGAAAAATCTAAACAGTACAACAACAAATTTTTATTACCGTGTTTTTAAATATATGTCGTTGAGGCAATTGATATGGTAAGTGGCGAGCGAGTGCGTTAAGCGCGTTTCACACTACGGGTCGGGTCACGGCCGTGACTTTAAGTAATTCGTGGTTTCACTGAGGACGGTCGTAAATGCTCCAGACATTTCCTCTTGTCTTGTTACATTACTGAACGCTTTTAGGCGTCGGTTAGAACTTGCATTTGTTTTTATTTCCCTGGCCGTAACGTATCGTTCACCGACTGATGATGAGAATCGCACTTTATTCTTATTGTTATACAGGCCACGGCCGGGGCAAATATTGTCTAATGCGTGTCCTATAGAATATTGATATTAAGTACTGGGTACGGTGAAACGTACAGCGAGGTTCGATTGTTAAAGAGCTGACCTTCATACGCCCGGCCTTGACTGTGAAGTGAGAATCGCCCTTAATCACACAAAAACGTAAGTATGATGGCTTCTTATCATTTGTTAATTGAATTGATTTGTCGGTGGGATGATTTAAGATGCGACAAAGATGTTAAACGCAGCAAATGTGTACGGTCGTAAAAATGGCTGTGTTAAATTTTTTTTTATTTAGGTTTATTATTTTTGTTAAAATTTTTGACAAGATTAGCATTGTTGATAATTTTAATGTAGACAATGTCGTCATTGTAACTTATTGGATATTTCTTTAATTTTGATTTTTTTACTGGAATTTTTTATCATATGAGACAATGCTTACATTTTGAGCGTTTTTGAAAATTTGTAATTTTTTATCTTTCGATAATTAATTTTGTACTTGGCAAATATTACATTTAACAATTTTTGACAATTTTGTAAACATTGACATTGTTTAATTTAAACAAATAGAATTGCGTGCTTCTTGGGCAACAACGTTTTGACACTTTTGACTATTTTGCGCTACGCGAACGATGGAACTGCGTTAGCTCGACGAGAATTTCGAGTACGTCTCTGGATCACGTATTTTAGAGATCAGGTTCTGCAGTAACCGAGTCCCCAATCAGGATGTGACCTGGAGTAAGGACGGAAGCATTGTTGGATAAAAGGAGAGGGAAATGAGCGGCCGGGAATTGAGTACGGCCTCGTTTTTAGCGAGAAGGGTGTAAGGCTCCTCGATGATTAAACTAGCTCATCGTTTTTCTAAAATCAGGCTGGACGGACTTGTGCCTCTTCCGTTGTCAGTCTGCTGACCAGCACGACGTGGATGCCCTTGGTGGCGAGGCACACGAAAATTTGTTTCGTTGCGGTGTCTGCTGAGGCAGTAATCCGCCACCTTGACGAACGACAACCAAACCAAAATGCGTCTTCTGAAATAACGGCCAAGTTTTTCTTCGCCCTATGCAAATTGCTGATGATGGAATACTTCTGTGCCTATCAGCAAGTCGATGGTACCCGACTGGTGGAAATTCGAATCGGGCAGTTTGATGTTTGGCGGAATTGAAACTGCAGATCAATGCTCGATTGCCGCAAGTCTTCAGAGGTCCTGCCTAATACCAAACAGTTGATACTGACTTTAAAGGCATTGTGCCTGAGTTTGTACAGTTTGAGCTCCAGCTTTTTCGCCAACGCTTTGGTTGTGAAGTTAGATTGTGATCATGAATGCAGAATATCGCGGAATTCTTGCAATTGTCCTCTGGATTTCATGATGCTGTGGATAAAAATACACGTGTGTCCTTTTCGGAGTTCGACAGGAAGGATGTCGTTGCGTCAGGATCCCGAAGTGCATTTATTGGTATAATGGTTGGGACGTAAGCACTTTAGGCAAAGAGCTTTTGTCTTGGTCGTCATCTGCAGGAATCGATTGCAATGACAGAATACGTGTTTTCCTGGGCATGATACATCTTGGGTGCAAACATGAGCTAGCGTGGGCGTCTTGAATGGCTTCATGATAGTTGTGGTTTTGATCTGGGAAGGACCTCGAGAGTTTATTCCTTTATTGTTGCGTGATCTAATTTGGAAGTAATTAGATGGATGAGCAAATCATCCCATGATGAATCCACTGGTCTTTTCAGAGATTTCACACTTTCACAGCAACTCCCAAGCTTCGACGTACTTGTCTGATGACAGTTCAAGTGAATGGATTACTTCAGCGACCTCATCTTTTAATGAAGATTTGAGATAATGAAATTTCTGAATTTCCAGAGCAGTTCGCAGAAGAGAAGCAGTAATCCGAAGCGGTCGAGGAGAGACTGTATACCTTGCTCATTTTCACCAGGAGAACGTTTAACAACATTTTCTGGAATGAAAACCGAAGACGTCCAAGGTTTCAGCTGAGAATTTTATTTGCAGATCTGCGAGAACAAAGTCCAACACTAGATTGAAACTGTAGTATTCCTCGGATGAATTTATTTGATGGTTGGCGTCCACCATAGCGACGGGTCCGAGGAATATTCAGCTCGACACCGAATTGATCGTCTAGAGTTTTTTGACGTTGTTAAAACTAGCGTCCATACTTTCCCGTCGACTGGTAAGGATAGAAATTGTGTTATTAACTTGCATAGCACTGCTATTAAGATCGAGCGCCGTCTTCTGTAATAATTTACTCAGAGACTGCGTTAAAGATAATCCATCAATCAGACACAATACTGATACCATGACTTGTGTGTTGCATAAAGTTGTCATGGGTGAAGCAGCCTTGCCAGCTGTGCAAGTCATTATCGGTCACTCAACTCTGAAATCTTTCCTAAAGTCTCGACAATCTTTACGAGGTCGACAGAAAATTGGAGTACACGTTCATGCCGTTCTACCCATCGGGTCTCACAAAGCGATGTAAGCGCACGAGGAGCATTTTTCATTTCGGATGTGATTTAAAGAAAGCGATTACTTCTTTCATAACTGCAACAGCATCCCATGTAGCATTATTACGTGCTCATGTGGATCGAGAAATAATTAATATAATCGTAACTGGTTGGTGTCAGCTACAAATTAACCCAATTACGTATCCAAGCAAATATTAATTTCTATTAAATAACAATATTTGTAGGTAAGTTTATTTTAACAGATGTCCAAGTCCAAAGTCGATCCGATTCCATACATTAAATAAAATGCAAAAGCATAACCTGGGACGTGTGCATATGGTTGGGTGTTGTGTCAGATTTTCGTATCAACACGTAATAGAGCGACCAGGAATGATTGATGTTTGCACTTAATATGCAAATTACCTACACAAGATTGACTTTGACTAATTACTAAAATAAGTTGGCGTTCATAATATTTGGGCAGGTTAATATGTGAGTGCACACATAAAGCATTTCTGTTGCTCTATTGTGTTAGACCCGACACAATGTCAGCTAGTTCAATGGTAATGAAATTGTTCCATACTGAGCTTATTCGCTTAGACGACTTCATACGACAATTCCAGACGTACGTTCAGATTCGAGATTGTATTTTTGCATCTTATTTAATGTGTGAAATGTATTGATATTTATTAAAGTGACCTTTGCAAATTCTATTCTGTTAATTGTACTTTATTATTTTACGTGCCCTCTGATGACAATGGGTTAGATGTCGTTTCCAGTTGTTGAACTGGAGATTCTTTCTTTAAAAAGTTTGAACTCGAAATTCTTTAAATATCGTCGCTCGATCTCAGTGTATATGCTAAGTTTTACTAAAACTGTAAATAATGATTTATGAGTGCCCTTAAGATGAACGTATATAGTGGCAAAAATGTTTGAATATAATACAAACTAATTAATTTAAATGTTGATGTTTCTTGCTGACGCGATGTCATCAATTTTGTGCAGAGAACTCTATAAGTTTATGGAAAATTCCATTGGTGGAGTATAAAATCGCGTTTTCCGGTTACTCCTTAACATTTAATCCCCATTGTATACTTCAACAGTGGAATTTTCCAGAAACTTATAGAATTCTCTGCACAAAATTCGAAAATCATATTAAGTCCGTAAGTCTGCAGAGGCGCACACAACCCAACCTAACCCAGCCCGACCAAACCCAGCCCTTCCCAACCGAATCTAACCCAACCCAACAAAGTTACACACAAACCAATAGACTAACTCTTCACATTATCTTCTTTGTGCTGTCTTTCCTTCCCAACGAAACTCGTTTTCATTATTCTTTAAAATTCTGAATGACATAAAATAAAACAGCCCGACAGGTCTCTTAAACCTAGGGCAGTATCTTTGCTTATTTCTTCCTTTGTGAGATTTTTTCCATTATTGGGTATTCTTGTTTGATACCTTCTCTGTCTACCAATTTGTGACATCCATGGTATAAATGGTATTTAATTACGTTAACAATTTCGTTTTAATTGTTATTTAAGATTCAATTATGCAATAAAATAGATCAACAGGCTCCATATGCCTAGGGTAGTGGCTTTGCTTATTTCTTCATTTCTAAGATTTTTTCGACTATTTTCCTCCATTGTTTGCTGTCTTCTTTGTCTAATTTGTGACATCCATGGTTCTTAAGTCATATAGTAGATGGCTACTCTAACAATTTCCTCAGTACGAAGCTCGTTTTAACTGTTTATATATTTTTAATTTCTTTAGAGAGCTGTACACTTAAAAGTTGCAATTCTAGAAACTCCTGGTGTTCTGATTTCTGAACGATTCAACATAACCACAAGCATGGAATACAGATTTTTTTATTTTTCTTCCCAATGAGCCGAGTAATTTAATATTAATAATAATATTAATACACTTTTGAGCTATGTGAAATAGAGTTATTCAGCTTGTGGCTATATCATGGTGTCTTGACAGCGTTTTTGGCTTCTTTATGAATTTCCGTAGTGGCACCTCGAACTTCAGAAAACATAAGGGCACATCCGTCTGTTCATATCCCAACACACAATTCCTTTTCTAAGCTGGGATACGACAATTTGCCCAATGGCTTTGCCAGTTAGAGATAACTCCCTAAGTGTGGAGCTTCCGTCCAACTTATTTTCGGCAGTTAGTAGTTTTCTGGTTTCTCTCTAATCCTCTTCACAAAAATGACGACGTCCTGACGAATATTACCCCATGCAAATATCTTAAAGTAAAGCTCAGCAGGGACAGGTGAGATACATGAAGTTGTCTCGTCAAAAATTCATTCAAAATGTGCTCAGATATCTCTTTCCTGCAACATGAAATAAGCGAGTTTTGCGTTCTCTAATTTTTTATCTCCAGCAAATACTCGAAACTTTAAAGGCTCTAGTTTCAACTATTCGACGAGGTCGATCCCTGTCATCTTCTATCATTTTGAGACGCTGTTGATGTGCAAAATCATTGCAAAGGCACAGTTTTTTGACATCCACCAACACCACCAGTTGTCAAAAAAAGGGCAATATTTACAAAATAAACCTTGGCATGTGAAAATAAAAGCCAAGGGTATATTTGTTGAAATACTTATGCCCAAAATATCGCTTCACCTCCTTACTAATCATTTTTTGGCTGCCAGTAGTTTGACAGGAACTGATATCTTGTGTAGGTACTACATGCTTATCTAAAAAGTTTCCGATATCATAGGGGACGTCTGACGTATTACAAACTGTAAACTCGGGAACCCGGGAAGAAGTAGGGACCGTCACTTCATTACTTGAGCTATCACTTCTATAAACATGGTAGACTCGGGAGCGCAAGGAACAGGAACCACCACCTTATTACTGTTATCTAATACAGACCCAATGGTTGCACCGCAAGCTGAAACTGACCGCTTATTGGACGGCGCCTGTTAGCGCAAGTCAAAACGTGTCTCGATTCAATACAGTGCGCGGGGGTAATCGCGGGGAGAATGAAGAGTGCGTTGCCCAGTGGGTAATCCCCACATCCCTACCAGACACTACTCGTAATCTACTCAACCTATAGAAAACAAAACGCATACGGAATATTTTTTTCTCGGCGTCCTAGTAGGGAATTTACGATAAAAGTTGTAGCAAATGCTAGGTTGAGTGGACTACTGACTAATGATAGGTTGAGTGAAGTTCGACAGGTCCGAAGCTCGATTTTTTTATCGTTCGACGAAACATCGCTAAATTATTTTCATCAGTAATTTCGAATAAAATACACTTGATCGATTGATGTAATCTTCTTGGGTAGTGATGAGTTAATAATGATTCTTGTGCACAGGTAGTATGTAAAATTTTAGTGCAATTGCCCCCATTGCCCCCCCCCCCCTTGCATCCGCGCCTGATTTGACAAATATTACTTTAAAACAATTTTTGACAATTTTGTAAATATTAACGTTATTTACATCTTGAATAATTTAAACAAATTGTGTGCTTTTTGGACAACTTTAACAACGTTTCGTCACTTCGACTGTTTATCGAAAATTATGAAATATTTTTTAAATTTAGATTTAAGCATTTTTATTCATTCTTAAAAAAAAAAAACAAACGATTAAGAATCAAACTAATCGTACTAAGATTGCTTTATTTCATGAGACTCCAACATCGCACAGTTTAATTTAATCTAATCTGAAATTACGTCAACGTTCCCATTGAAACTTTTTACATAATTGAATTTTAATTTCAATTCGCATTTTCGTTCGCTTCCCTCCATTTACTTAATTTTAATTGGTTCGATTCAATTTTCGATTTATTTTCGCTTCAGCCCATTTGTATCCATAGTTCAAGTTGTTTGCCTTTTATTTATTTTTTTTCCTCATTGTTTATTTAGTGCGATTATTATCTTACGTCATTCATTTTTTTTAATTAAATTATCTCGCCTCGTGTCATCATCGCCTTGTTTATTTTACAGTTTGTTGGATTTCGATTTGTTTCGTTGCACTATTTTAAACGGAAACGGTGAAACGAAATTAAAACCTGGTCGTGACCCCTAAGCTATCGCGAATGAATCCATCGATTATAGATTTTTTAAAAAAACGTGTTTTAAATATAAACAATCACAACTCGCATAAATATGACTGAAAGTGAAAGATTCGGTTCAGACCGAACCGTGCGACCGTGGGCCAATCATTGACATCGGTCGTTTCGCACCGAAAATTATCGTAAACGGCCCCGAACGCGCGGTTTTATTTATTTACGTCCGGTGGTGAAAATTTTCACCGAAAGAATCTCCGACCTTCGATTTCGCCGTTAAAACGACCCGACCTTCCGAAATTCGCGCATTTGCTGTTTGTTTACGAAAGTCGATTTAATTTTTTGATCTGCTTCATCATACGATGATCGAGTTCGTGAATCGTTATTTGTTTGGTTCGCGGAAGAAGACGGACGGGATGCTCGCGCACGCAGGTAACTTGATTTTATCGTAGCAATTATCGTTTTAGATTGTTTGTATTTATGCGACGTGCGCCTGGTGTTATTTATAGTTGATGATGTTGGTATCGATAAATTATCAGTTCGTAGTACGATATGGCCAGTGATTGATTTCCGAAGCGTTGCGATTTCAAGAAAGCGCTCAAGGTTCATGTTTTAGTGAATTGTTTATTTAAGCGACGATTGGAAAACGCAAGTAGGATTTAAAAAATATTATTTGGGTTTTTTTAATTTCGTTTCTATTTCGTGCACTTTTCCACGTTATTTTTGTACTAATTTTGATTAATTTTTGCATTTTATTACAATTTTGTTTAAAAAATGTTTAAATAAAATTAAATTACTTTGCGAAAGTTTCAAGTAATTATTATTATTTTTAGGTTGTGTTTGGCCAGTTTAGCATCCTTCGCGTTTTTTTGCATTTTGTTACCATTTTGTTCAAAAATCATATTTTTTTTAAAAGAAAAAGCAAATAGTTGAAAGTATTTTGCGAAAGTTCCGCGAAAGTTCCAGGTAATTACTATTCCTATATTTTTGATTGGCAATTTTAGCATTCTACGTATTTTCGACAATTACAATTTTGATTAAAGAAAAAGTAAATCGTTGAACGTATTTACTACACAAATCACTAAACAATTAAAACGAAACCTAAACTAAAACAAAAATATGATTGGATTTATCCAGAACTTGTCATAAATGATTTTCTCACCAACTTTTAATATATGCGCGAGTTCCATTCTAAGTAATTCAGTTAAAGTCGAATTTACCCAACCCAACCCAACCCAACAAAATCCAACCCAACCCAACCCAACCCAAATTATGAGGCCCTTATTCAGATCCCAAACTTAGGATACAACATCACAATTATTTTGTGTATTTAATAATTTTTTTTATTTACTAACATTTATGCAACTCTTGCACGTTATTTGTAACATCGATCAATTCAAATCTCGTTGCGGCCGCGGGCGCCGACAATTTAATTTCACGAAATTTTTTAAAATGTTTTTTTTTCAACTGAACATAAAAATGCGGATTGAATATGGACCGGATTTGCACGAAAACTGCAATTAAATCGAACAAATCTCGTTGCGGTCGCGGGCGCCGACAATTTAATTTGACGATTTTTTTTAAATGTTTTTTTTCGACTGAACATAAAAATTCGGATTGAAATATGGACCGGATTTTTACGAAAACTGCAATAACTCACACACAAAATCATGTATGCCGGTGGTCTGATCAGCCCAGACGGGCGAAACGGTCCATCGTCACCTAACACATTCGTTGAAATTTATTTTCAATATAGTGAAATAAATAAACCTCAATTTTCAGATCAAAGAAACATTCAAATAAAATTATATTTATTACTTGCGTTTTTTATGGTGGAGCAGGCAATACTTTCTCGTTTTGACGTTTCCATCAAAATTTGTGTCTCATATATAATTTTTTTGGACAGTTTTTAAATTCACGAGAATCTCGGTTTTAAAAACATTCCCTACCGTCTTACAATGCATTTTGTTGGACGTAGGCTTTTTTTTGTACTTGCGAAACTTGCCTCATTTTAGTAAGTGGGTCAAGGTAAGTTCGGAGCTCCGCGGGAAATCATTTGTCGTTTCGATGTGTTTAAAATTATTGTAAGTGCTCATTTAAGGTTTTTGAAGCTTTTTATAGCAAGTCTGAGAGACAAACAACATGGAAACGCAGAAAAGTATTAACAAGGAGAGAAAACAAGCAGTTGATGTGTGAGTTGATCACCATCTAGACGTGAATACCCACACACTCTTACTGTTAATTGTAACTGTAATTGCAGACGTCTTTATCGATCGACTAAGTCAGTAATGTCCAGTAAATACCAACTCAACTTAAATTTTAGCGAATGGTTAAGGTGACGACAGCTATTTTGTCCTCTATGGACTCATCAGACCACCACATATTCATTAACTGAAGTTGCATGCCAGGATATTTGTCACTCATGCTGTATATTTTGCATTTTTTTTATTGACTAACATTTCCGTTTATGCAACGGACGGTAATTGACGTAAGAATGAACGAAACTAATCAGAAAAATTAACGAAAATCGTCGGAATCGACAAGTGCAGAAGTACGAGCAGAGTCTGCAGCCTTGTCGATGCAAGTACTTCACATTGCGTTACGACTGAATAAAGTATGTCCAATGCAAATGACGTAGCTTTTATTGTGATACCGAGACCCACAGAACGATTGGCCGATAGACGGAAACCGGTCCACCATAAAAGAGTCCAAGGTGCAATTAGATATTACAGAAAAAATAAGAAAATTTTGCAGAACAAAAATAAATGAAGAAAAGTTAACTAAGCAAGAATTACATTGATGAATGTTTGAAGTCATTTGAAAGACAAAAAGGCAAACAGTGCCACAGTTATTGTGAGGTACAATAAATTATTTAAAAATCATATAAGACAAATTGGTTCTTGGGAGAGAAAGGCATTGCAAAATTCACTATCAATGTTGCATTTGATGTATGTAGATGTGATTTGACAGCTGTCATTTTAGACGACATTTTGACATTTCGATGGCCGTCAATGTTATAATTGACGTAAATCATTGAACTTGACAGCAATTATTTAAACAACATTTGACAGTTGTCAAACTATGTTTATATAACTGCCAAATGTTATTTTTTATAATTGACGTAGTTTGACAGCCGTAACACTTTGAAATTTGTTGAGTTATTTCGATTTCGAAATTGTCTTTACTATGGAACAATTGGCTGTCATTTTACACGGAATTTTAACATTGACAACGGTTACATATGTCTTTGACGTAAATCAATCAATTGGAGATTTCAAATTTTAATATTAAGGCAGCTGTCAAAGTTACGATTGATACAAATCACGTGATTGTGTTAACGCCAAGAAAACGAAACAAATAAAAGCAAAAGAGTTGAAACAAAATTAAGGATAAAAATTAAAGTTACGAACATTGACATTCAAGTGAAACCAACATAAAAATTAAATAGGCTACAAACGAAACCAGTGATCAATTTTTGCATTTTGTTAACATTTTGAACAAAAAACGTAATTTTTTTTTTTTAAATAAAATTAAAACAATGCTTCAATTAATTATTATTTCTATGTGTTTTTTAAATAATTTCAACATTCTATGGCTATGACTGGTCACTTGTGTGTATTTACCGAACCTAATTTTTAGGAAACATGCGACAAACGTTAATAAAGAGCGTCATCTGGATAGTACTGACAATCATCGACGTGGTCGTCGCATTCCCCATATACCTGATGCCGAAAAAGCCACGCATGCAATGCCCACCGATCGTCAACAACGTACTACTGACGCCTGCGACAATCTTGGCCGACACCATCCGAAAGCGAAAGGTTAATTCTCGCCGAATTTCCTCCGCCGCTGCAACCGTTCAGTTTTCAGATCAGCAGCGAGACCGTCGTCGCAGCCTACGTCAGCCGAATCAAGAAGGTCAACCCGATCTTGAACGCGGTGGTCGAAGATCGCTTCGATCGCGCCATCCGCGACGCCCAAGCGGCCGATCGGCTGATCCGCAGCGAAAAATACACCGAGGACGAGTTACGCAGCAAATTTCCCCTGTTGGGCGTCCCGATCACCGTCAAGGAGAGCATCGCCGTCGCCGGGATGAGCAACAACGCCGGCATGAAGTCGACGCGCGGCAAAGCCAAGGAAAACGCCGAAGTTGTCAAGTTGGCAGTGGCGGCCGGCGCCGTGCCCGTAGCGGTGACCAACACGCCGGAGTTGTGCATGAATTGGGAGACGTTTAACAACACCACGGGGCGGACGTTGAATCCGTACGACAGCAGAAGGACCACTGGTGGCTCCTCCGGCGGAGAAGTAAGAAAACATTGATAGCGTGAGACGTGGCTTTTGACGGTTGTGATTTCAGGCGGCGTTGATAGCCGCCGGAGCCTCGGTGATCGGGCTGGGGTCCGACATAGCCGGGTCGTTGCGGCTGCCGGCGCATTTTTGCGGAATTTGGGGGCACAAACCGACCGCGGGTGCCGTTTCGCTAAAGGGGCACTTCCCGGACTCCGCCGATACGGTGAACTGGGAAAGCGCGTTCATTTTGGGACCGCTGAGCCGATATGCGATCGACTTGCCCGTCTTGTTGGACGTTGTAACGAAAGAGGATAGACGACAGGATTTGCGGTTGCACGAAAAGGTAAATGACGGGTCGTTTCATCCTCTGTGGACTCATCCCACCACCACACATACATTCGGTAAACTGGTGCAAGTGTATTAGCGTCATCTCGACGATAAAATCGACAAAATAGACAAAATAATTTTTCGATTATGCTTCGCTGATTTGTTAATTTCATTTTTTCATTTATTTAAGCATTTTTATATTTTTCTTAATTATCCGTTTCGTTTCGATTTTACGAGAATATTTTTTACGTCACTTGTTTTTATTGCATTTATGCAATAACTCGTTTGTGGATTACGCGTTATTTGTTTCTAATTGTTTGCGTAACACTTCGCACAACAAGACGAAAATAGCTAAACGACCTACTAGAAGCAATTACCGATAAAAACTCGCAAGGATAACTTGCTGAATAATGTGGTCGTGAGTCAACATGAACTCTAATGTACAGTTTTATAAATATTAATTAATTTGACGTAATGATGTGAGTGCTTGGGAAGATTAATGTTTATAAATTATTTGTCAAGCACTTTTACTAATTTTCAAAAGCGGTTAATTTTTGTGGAATTTTGTTTGGTCGGCTCATTATGTTTTCGTTGCAATATCCCCAAATTATAAATTACACAAATTTGCAAATATTTTGAGAAAAAAAGTTATAAAAAGATGAATTATTCAAAGAATAACCCAAGGTAATTTTTGTTTGTGCACCAAATAATTTGTGATGTAAGTAAATTCAAAGTACCCTACACCCCTATCTGTCAGTACTGACGATTTTTATGACCTTGTCGTCAAAATTGAAATTAATTTTGATTTGTGTTGGGTTGGGTTGGGTTGGATTAAAAAATTTAAATCATAAAAATTCGTAAAAATCGCAAAAAAATCATTAAACAATTCAAGTGCGTAAAAATTGTTCTTTAAAACATAATAAAGAAGAACGTTGACAAAATCACCAATTAGTGCAAACTGTAAAAAAAACTGTTGTCGAATCAACGGTTGTAAAACAACCCCAACTGTTGCCCACTCAACGGTTGTAAAAATGTAAAAAAATCGTAATTTTTTAAAAAATATTTTCATCGATTAATGATAACAAAAAATAAGATAAAAATAGTTAAAAATCCTACGTACATACCATGTTAAGCAAAAAATCTTAAAAAAACTATAAAAAAATAATTGAAAAATTAAAATCGTTAAATCTGTTAATAAAAATCACTAAAAATCGTTAGAAACCGTAAGAACATTTCAATATCTGCAAAGAAACCGTAAAAAAATTTAAAATTGAAAAAACTTAATGGTAATCGTAAAAAATGGCAACCCAACCCTGTAAGAATCTTCATTTAAAAAACCGTTGCCGATACAACGGTTGTAACAATTTCCCAACTGTTGCCGACTGCCAAACGTTGATTGACTATTTGTTGCTACATCCTTTGTTCAAAATACTTCTGGATACGATGTGTACGAATTATATATGAATGGCTGATGTAATGATATTAATTGCTAATGCTAAATTTTATAGATTTTAGACAATTTTGATAATAAAAAAATTTGACACTCCAGCATTTTCAATTTCAATGTCATTGTTAGCACATTTGTATTTTTAAATAGTTTGTGGCGTTTTGTGGGCAAAGTTTTTTTAAATATTTACATTTTTAACTAATTTTGCATTACATTTAAAAATTAAAAAAATTTATCGCAAGTTAGGTAATTTGTTCACTTTTATATTTTCGTACTTTTTACAATTTTAATCAATTTGGCCAATCTTCTCATTTTGTGTTTGTGTAGTGACATATTTTTGACAATTTTTATTTTTCATTTTTGCGTTTGCACAAATGTTGACAGTTAACAATTTTTTTTACAATGTATCAATTTTACATTTTGTCTCATTTGACATTTTATGGACACAATTTTGATAATTACTTTAGAATTTCCTACATTTAGCAAAATGTTTACAGTTTTGTACGTTGGAGATTGTTTTTAAAAAAACAATTTGCAATTTTGTATGCCCACTTGTCTACTTTTAGCTTCAAAAATGTAAAAATTGTCAATGGAAAAATCGGTCAAAATGTTAAAAATCCCCAACCCAACCCAACCCAAAATATAGTCAAAATTATAATTATACTAAAATGGGGAAAAATATGTTAAATGCAAAAAAATTATACAAGAAATTGTCTAAAATAAAAAAAGTAAGTATTATTAAAGATTGATAAAAAAATTTTAAATTGGTAAAAATCTCAAATATTTTCAAAATGTAAAAATTGGCAACATTTTCTCAACTGCAATAAGAAAATATTTTAAATGAATTTCAAAAGTAGGCAAAGTGGGCAATATCCAAAATTGCACAATATTTTTAAAAAATATTAATCTTAAATATTTTCGTGAACGCAAAAATTTAAAAAAAAAAATTGCCAATCTTTTCGTTTGTGCACTTTGTGTTTAGTAATACAAGATATTTTTGATGATTTTTCATTTGATCATTTTTACCGTTTTTGTGTGAGTATTAGCGCCATCTAGTCAATACACTCACACTTTTGGAGTGGTCTTTATCGACCGACTAAGTCGGTACTGTCCAGGTTCGCATGGTTTAATGCACCCTCAGCGGATGTGTATGTGTGTGGTGGTCTGACGAACACAGAGTGAGCGAAACAGCTGTGATCGCCTTAATACTGAAATAATTATTTTTGTGTTTCTGTTTTCGTTCTATTTATCTTGCCTTTCACATGTTTTAGAAAAAGAAAAAAAAACATACGTACATTTCCATACCTTTCATTTCTTTGTCAGTTTTTTAATTTACGTACGTTTGGATTAAATTTCATAATGTCGTAAGGTATTGGTTTTGGTTTATTTTTTTAACATATTTATTCGTTTTCCCTGTAAGGATTTCATTTGCCAATTTTTCGGATCTTTCTTAATGTTTACAGTTTTAAATGTATGCAATTTTGAATATTTTGTCAAATTTTTCGTTTTAAAAAAAAAATCCAAATTTTTTTATTGTAGGTAATTTTTGCGTTTTCGAAAATGTTCAGGATTAATATTTTGTTAAAAAAATCGTTAACATATAACATAAAGTCGGTAAAAATTATGAAATAATAAAAAAATCGTTAAAACGCTTAAAAATAAATCGCGAAATTCGCTAAAAAAATATTAATAATCATAAAATAACATCAAAAATCGTAAAAAATATTTCCGTAAAATTGTTTAAAATCAAAAATCGTTAATTAAAAAAAAAAACGTAACAATTATAAAAATTGTAGTTCCATTGTGCCACGTGATGCTCTGCGTGCACTGGCGATTTTCAAGATATAGTCGTTCATTTCGATTTGCGACTTTAACTTTCTCAATTACAACCGCACACTTTGATTTTGATTTCAGGTCGATCTGTCAAAAATCAACATTTTCTACACGGAAGAGATGGGCACCTCGCTGACCCACTCGGTCGACAATGAAATAAAGGCGGCCGTCCGAAAAGTCGCTTCGCATTTCAAAACCAATCATCGCGCGCGAACCCAAAAGGTAAATCGCAGTTCGAATCCCGCGGATGATCTCGATCTTTAATTCGATCAATTTCAGTTCCACTACAAACGCTTCGAAAACCTCCTGCCAATAACATCGCTGATATTGCTGGCCATCGACGACGTGGAAGACATATTCGACGGAGACGCGAAAAAATCCGCCTGGGCCGAGCTGCTCCGCTGGTGCTTGGGGCGCAGCGATTTTTCGTTCTTTTCGATCGCGTACGTGATAGGCAACCGGCTCAAGCCCGAGCGCATCGCCGAACTGCGCAAATTCGTCCCGCGAAACAAGAAGGCCATCGAAGAGCTGCTCGGCGACAACGGGGTGTGGATATGCCCCACGTTCCCGTCGGTCGCCCATTTTCACAACCAAGGCTTCGCGAAGTTTTACGACAGCGTTTACATGAGCGCGTTCAACGTGTTGGGATTTCCGGTGACGAATTGCCCGATTGGATTGAACAGCGAAGGGATTCCAATCGGTATCCAGGTAAGAAAAACATTGCAGATGAACGCGTCAATTATTTCGTTGAATATTTCAGGTTATTGCGGCGACAAATTGCGATCGACTAACCTTGGCGGTGGCCCAGGAGATTGAACGGGCGTTCGGTGGCTGGAAACCACCGAGTTTTAATGAAAATTCGTAGCTTTTATGGTTAATTATTTATTTTTCGTACAATAAAGTTTTGTAGTTAATGGATTTTAGACGACACCGACGTATCCATTATTGCGCGGGGCAAAAATTACCCATCAAATAAAATTCATCGGCATTTCGTTCAAACAACGTAACAACTGTCAAATTTGCATAAGTTAAAAAAACTTAATAAGTAAAAAATCACCTTTCCCATATCTTGAAAATGGTACGAGTTATCGAAAAAGCGGTGTAAATGTTAAAGATATAAAGAAACAACTTTTGTTTGAAAAGTTGTGTTGCAATATGTACCATTTACTGGCAAATAGCTGTTGAAAAATTCGTCGTGGTCCTAGTAACGTGCGATAAATATTTCCGGACGTAGGGGCGGAGATGGTCGCAGTTATCGTTGCTGTCATATGTTACTAACCTACATGGACGTATTCACGAAACGTTCCTCGATTCTGTCATCGTGATCGCGTCAATTTGCGGAAATATATCGAGGTATAGGAAAGTTCAGTCCGGACCAATGCAGCTTTTCGCTTTTCGTATTTTAGACAATTTTATTACTTTATTGAATTTTCGGAATTTATTTCTTGCCAATATGCTGTATTTTAAAAATTATATATTTTTCCAAAAACGTTTGTGGCATTTTTTGACATTTTCTAACTTTTAGAAACTTCGACAATTTAATTCTGTCGATTTTTAATTTTTGCATTTTTTCTACTTTCTCAATCACCCATTGATAATATCGTATGTCATTTGTTTTATTTTTCATCACTTTTAAAATATGTATAATAGATTTTATTTATAATAAATCTTTAAATTGGCAAAAATTTAAAGATTTTCAACATATTATACAAAATTCTTCAGAGTCCAGAACCGAATGTGATAAATTCCAGTCGAGACGAAATAATTTCTAAATTGAATTGCGTGAGATGTTCGGCGGGTTTAAAGACGAGCTGATGTTAATTGAGATTGTTTAGAATATCCTGTGTATTTGGACACGAGAAAAAAATCTTTAAACTCCATTTCTAAACACAGTTTCGTCCATTCCAACCAACTCAACTCAACCGATTTTTAATTTTTTTGAATATCACGTTCACGCCGAGTCGATTAAAAATAAATGAACGAAATTATTTAGAGCAAAGAAAAATCGAATTAAGGAAACAATAATTTTTGGTGTTCGTGTGTGGGTGGTATTAGCGCCATGCAAACGTCAATGTCTCCACAGTAGAATTTTTTAAATTTAGACGAAATTGTCAATTCAATAAATGTTGTGTGAAAAATTACATTTATTTATTTGTTTACGTATACTTTTGTGTATGTTGGGTTGCGACGTAATTGGTTTATTAATCCTTCAATGCATCGTCCAACTCAATCGATTCAACCCAACTGAAGACAACTCGACCCAACTCAACCTAACTCGATCCAAGTCAACCCAACTGAACCCAACTTAATCTAACTCGACCCAACTCGACCCATCATCAACAACATCGAAATCTTCATCGTCTCTGCAAGGACTAATTGTTTGGATTAAAATTTGAAAAACACAGGTGTGGATGACGTTGATAAATTCATCACACTTCAAAAAAAATCTCCTGGCTTCTCGGGCCTCCTTTACTTTTGCCAGAAGTTAGACGAAATTTCGTCTAAAGTCCTTCGCCATTCTCGTCTTTTCTTCTTTTTCCATTCCCTTCCTTTCTTTTTCTCTTCCTCACTCCATTCTACCCCCGCCCACTCCTCCATCCAATGCCTCCATACATCCACCCCATTCGCGCAGAACACACACCTTCTATATGTCTCATCCATCCCCTATTTGTTTCCTTTTTCCTCACTCCCGCACCTAAACCGTGCAATAATTCTTTCTTCTCTGCCTGTTTTCTCCCCCCACAAATATTTCGGCATGCATCTATATATACATATCTCCTTGTATCTTTCATTGTATTGTGCTCTCCTCCAAAAACCAACAGAATTGTTTTTGTTCCAATGGATTTATTTATGGCGATTGGGCCTGTCTGCGTCTTCTTGCGTTGGGTTTATTTGGTCGGATTCGCCAGTGTCTGACTTGATTGGTTGATGTCATCAGCCATTTTGATGTAGGATTCGTTGGAGTCAAAGCCAATTCGACGAAATGCTCGACCTCCCAATCGAATTCGACGAAGTGCACGCCAATCAAATCGAACCCAAAAGTTAACCGGGCCAGACTCGACTCAACAAATGCAAAATAATGGTGGGTAACATCGAAGGTCTTAAGTTTGACGTTTGGATCGGTTTGCTTTTGTTGGATTGATTTGTTGTACATCAAGGATACAAAAAAAATAACCAAAGCGATGTTCCAAAGGCCATCTACCCCATCCATCACAAAAAAATGATTTTGAATACACATCGACTTCCCTTTGGTTTATCCCTAGATTTGATCGATTGGATTGGATTTCGTCGTTTGAATTTAATCGTCTGGTTGATAGCAACTTTGCAGTTTGAGTCCTGGGTTTAATTTCTTTCGATTGGGTTTACTTTCTCGAATGAGATTTATTTTTGTTGTATTGGATTTTGTTTTGAATTAGGTTGATTTAAAGTCGTTCGCTTTCGTCGAATTAGGTTTCGTTTCATTGGGTTTATTCCCGTTTTATTTAATGGAGCTAGGTTTCTTTTAATAATTAAAGATTTTTTATTGTTGTTGGTTTCGATTTACTTTCTTTGGATTGGGTTTACCATCAATTGGGATGGGTTGTGCTATTAAAGTAGTTACAAGTCTCAACGGTACCGACTTAGTCGGCCAAAGTAGGCCTCTATGATCAGCTTGAGTGTAAGGGAAACATTTATTTTTTTGATTAGTGTTAGAATATTTTACAAATTTCTACTTTAATCGTAAATTTGACACTTCCCAGTATTTTAGACTTAGATTTTTTCTCATTTTCATATATTTTTTGAAAAGTATGCCAGTTTAGCTCGTTTCAATTTTCGACAATTCTAAAATGTTAAAAATTTAAAAATCAAAATTATAACTTGTGTCAAAAAAACCAAACGTCAAAAATACAAACTTGGCAAAAATCAAATAAAATCAATTTTTGAAATTGTTTAGAATCTCTTGGAAAATTTCTGCTTATCGCAATTTTGATTTGACAGTACTTTTGGAAAATTTGCATTTTTTATAAATTTCTGATCTCCAAATTAATGAAATTCCCCTAACGAAATAAATAATTGGTGTCATCTACCTACTAAAGGCAATGTTAACGCTGAAGCAAAAATACCTGGTCGGTAAGATAGGACGCAATTTTTGCAGATATGTCACAGGTTCGCTAACATATGGCAATGAAATTCTCTAAACACATCGCTACGTTCATGGATATACACTCGATCGTAATTTAAATTCGTTGCTTTACTTCCATATTCTTTGTTCCAAGTAGTCCACGTCATTTTGAGCTGCGGTTGACGAAAAATAATTTTAATTAAATTGTCACGTCAGTGATAAAACTGAAAAAAACGACGTTGCCACATTTCTTACATCAACGCAGGTTGCGGTACACGAAGCTCGTTAAGCGATGTACGATTTACGTCGATTAAATTATTATATGAGTCAGATATGGTGCTCGAATATTTATTTTATTAAAATTTCAAATTTGGTCAATTTTTTCGATTTTATTTTGTTATGTTTAATGCCAAACGCACCCCTCGCCATGTGTGCAATGTTGCCTAGCAAGGTAATCAACCCCCGGCGTGTCAATTCATCACAACGCGCCAAACATCGACGACGTTCAGTGCCACTTTTTCAATTTAGCGATCAAGGTGTCCGCCAACAAACAAAGTCAGTTCAAACTTTTGCGAAAATTTTTGACAGTGTCGAACGCTAGCAAATTATAAAGTTCCCGAAGCGGCGACGCTCAGTTTCGATCATGTCTCAACAAAATTACAACAGCGACAGCATGGGCCAGCCGTACGGAAACTTCGCCGGGAACCCGAACGCCATGATGCAGAGCGGCCCCAACCAGCAGATGGCGGCGAACCAGAGCGGGATGTTCGCGTCGCAGCAGCAGGGGTTCGGGCAGGCGCGGTCGCCCCAACCCGACTACCGCACGATGGGACAGGCGCCGAGGGCGAATTACGCGCCGCAACCCCAAAGCGGGATGTTCGGGTCGCAGCAGCAGGGTTACCCGGCGCAGCGCGCGCCCCAGTCCGACTTCAGGGCGATGGGTCAACAGCCGAGGCCGAATTACATGCCGCAGGCGGCGAACGTTAATATGGGCCAGGCGGGGCAAGGTTACGGGCACGGGATGCAAGGGGCCGCGCAGCAGAGTCAGTTTCACCAGCAGCAGATGAGGCAGCAGATGATGGCGATGCAGCAGCAAGCGGGGGCGCAAGGGACCCAACCGCAGAGACAGGCGAGTCCTAACCCGTACTCGCACCAACCCTACAACTTGGGTTAATCGACGGATCGTGTTCTCTCTGCTGATATTTTTGGAGGAAGCTTACGTGAACGTTTGTAAACTTTTTTAAATTGTTTTGCAATAAAAGGTGACTTATTTTTTTTTGAGTTTTGTTGTATATATGAACTGGGGTGGTTATTTGCTTAATGGGGCTACCAATGGAACAAACACACGCCATTAAAAAATAATTTGGTAAAAATAGATGAAATTGTAATTACAGTAATATAATAAAATTCCGCAATTCTATAAGTTTTGTGAAATGTGTTGTTTGTATGCGATGCATTTTTTTTATATTTTACTGTCAATGTGACAATTTTAACAAAAAAATCGTAATATTTGTAAAATTGTACGGGGCATCGAGTGTTCATAACATAGAAAAAACATAGAAAATGCGGTCTGAAACGGTTAGAAATTAAAACGTTTCATGTGACAACTGTCAACATCTGCGTTGTATAAAATATTGTCATTCTTTTCGACGATTTCGGAAAACTATTGATCGATGACAACGAATGCAAGCGGTTTGAAATTTGGACGAACGAAACGTCTCCGTTTACTAAGCGACTCAACGGTTGGCGTTTGTTGAGCCATTTGCACTTTTCAGTCGAGGTCTTGTTTACTACGCAGAAGACAGCTTTTCCGGTGGGTAAGATTTACCACTTGTGTCACCACTTAATAAGCAACCGTTGTGTGTTCACAACGAATCAAGGACCGATTTCATTTCATGATTCAACGTCGACTCAACGGCTAAGTACATTGACAACGTGTCCTTCAATATTGTCGAGGTTCATCTATTGTCCATCAGATAGCGCACGGCAAATGCGCAATTACTACATCGATGTTAATTAAGCATAAAATGCATATAACGTTAATTAAGCAGGCCGGTCTGGAAACTGAACGCAGTGTTTTAGCAGAAATATCCTAATTTATTAGGCACGTCTTTACACATTTACAGGATACAGTTTAACTTCCTTCTATTAAAACGTGTTAAGTGGTCCGTTATTGTGGGTCTTGTAACATCGTATCAATGCATAAAAGTTTTTTATCTGTTGGAATATTTTTTCTGGCGAGCTCGAAATGAGAGCGAAACGACCATCCAAGAAATAAAAGTTTCGTCAGATTGTTTTCATGTCGGTTTATTGCATTAAATTTGCAAAAAAATGCATTTGTGCAAGGCTTACGTAGAAACGACCGTTTGCACGGATTGTCACACACGTATCATAATAAAAATTATGTTTTTGACAAAATTCATTTTATGTTTTAGAAACATAATTATTAAAATTTGCTCGAACTGCAATTAATTGCAAATCATTGCATTTGCATTTAACAAATGTTTATCAATCTTTTTTAAACTATGCAGCATATTTTTTCTTACTATGTAACCCAAGTTAAAGCCCGGCCCAATCCAACTCAATCCAACCCAACCCAACCCAACCCAACCCAACTCAACCCAACTAAACCTAACTCAACCCAACTAAACCCAACACAACCCAACTCAATTCAGTATTGGTAAAAATATGAGGTCTAGATGAATGAGGAAATAATATTGTCAACACACATTATTATTCTAAATTCCCCTCAATAATAAATATTATGGAATCGTAAAAAAAATCAAAGAAATTTCGTATTTTTAATGTACAGGTCTTATTGTTTATTGCTGTAAAATTCTATATATTTCGCAGTGATTTTAATCATTTTAATTAATACTGTTTTAATTGTATGTAGTTATTAAGATATTCGATTGTTGTTTCACTTAAATTTCCTGGTTACGTCACTAAGGTTACGTTTCCAATTTTATTTCGACAACAAAATTTCGTGTGTAATCACACAAATGTAATGACACAGCAAAAAGTAGACTGAAAAAATACAAAAATCGACAAAACTATAACAATTACCTATTTTACAACAAGTTTAAAATTCTCTACTCTGATTGGCCGTTATACGGAAACTGTCGTCACAGGGTACTGCTACCTAAGCTATTGTTACCTATTTTACTCCAGTATAAAAAATGCAATTTTGTCAAATTAAACGTAACGTCAAATATTTGTCGTTTATATTCAATTTGACTTCATTGATTTAAAGACGTTATGTATGGTGGTTTGTGTAGCCCTATTTGATGTCAATGATGCCCCCCTTTAATTGAACTAAATTATCTTAATGTATTTGCGGCACAATCGGTTGTTCTTGGCGCTAAAAGTTTTGCATAAAAAAACGTGAAAGTTGTCAAAAAACGTATGTGGTTTATTTTTCAAATTCGAGTATGTGCATATGTGTCGTGTAGCTAGCGTTTCAATAGATTCAATTTTAATTGAAACAAACAAAACGTGCTAAACAGAAATTCAGACTGTGGCGTTTTTAAGACTATAAAGGGATTTAAATTCGCGGGAAATGAAAAAGGTGATTTCGAAAACGTCGTGCGTAAAAATGTCGTCACTGCAATTTTTATGTCGAAAATGCGACGTTAATTGGCCAAGATTTATTACAGGCTTTCCATATAATACAAACCGTGCATCGATGTTTTTGTGAAAAAAATCTGTTTAAATTTCGGCGAAATCGGATCATGAATTCAATGAAATATACTGTGGAGTTTAAGTCTGTCATAAACGAAATTTGTCGGTGTGTATAGTTCATCCAAACCAATATATAAAGAGGAATATATACTAAAACATTAATCAATTTCAATGATGCAAATACTGCATGAGGAAAATTTATGGCGAAACTCAATGTGAGAGGAAGAGATCAGGAGCGACATGGAGTTGCTTCGTCAAATCTTTATTTATTATAGTGGGACAAGTAGAATGTGTGGTGTCAACTACTGGATGTTACATTGAATCATATTAGGAAGAAAATAATAGGCCGGCAGCGGTCGCCGGCAGAGGATCCCTAAAGGAAAGAAGACGAAAGAAGTTCTACCATAAGCAATGAACAATATTCAATATAGGTTGGGTTGGGTTGGGTTGGGTTGGCTTAAGGTTCCATGTAGGTTGTAACGAATGGGGTGAGAGATTAATTTTAAAGGGATATAAAATGTGTTAACTGGAAAAGCATACTTTAACAGCCATAACCCAATTTAAACTAATTGGAAGTGAAACGGGTGATTTCAAAAACGTCAAAGGTAACAGGTAACGTATCGAAATCGTCAAAAAATATCGTGAAAATAACTTTTAAAGTTGAAATATGTTTCAGTACATCTCGAAGAAATTGTCAATGATTCCCAAAATCGAATCGTGATGATTTAGGAGTTTTTATCAACGGTGATGCTGTTTCTTTCTATTTTTATTTTGATTTACGATTTTTTCTATTTCCATCCTCCATAAAAAAATAGTAATATTAGATTTTATCTCCCTGCATAGTCATTCCAAACAACGATGATTAATAAAATTAATCTTCGTCTAGCAATTGTGTTAATCGATTTTTTATAACTTTGCATTTGTTTAGACGTTCCGCCGATTGTTTCATCGCGATTTGCATTTTGCTTTCAGTTTTTTCGCAGTCAAGTGTGCACTTTACAATAGCGATTTTTTCTTGGTATCGCTGCACTTCCACGGAGTATTTTATCGCCTCCTTTCTTCGCACCGCGTTGCGCAACTCAAACCAAAAATTCAGCCGGATTCTTCTATCTTTGAGTCGCGCCACCTTCGGCTTTCATAACTCGCGGAGTGGGACTCGAGTCTGTCGTACTCGCTGGCGGTTTACGAGTTCACTTCGGTGGCTGCGCGTGTTGTGACTTGAGACCGGTGCCGTGCGTGCGCCCACATACAGTGCGTTTAAGAGTAGACGACTTTTCCCGCAATGTCCAAAGGCGAAGGTAAAAAATTCTTTGATTATAATTTTTTTCTAAATATCGTGCCCGCATGTGTTACCACGGTGCATTTTCGCGAAAAGTACGTTTGTAGGTCACTGGAACGTTTGAGATTTATTGCCTCCTTTCCTTTCGCGATTTATCTAGTCGTTGATGGATTGGAGTGATTGGCATCTGAAAATTTCGCGAGACCTTTCTCTTTAATTAAAGTCGAATGTCACGGGTGGATTATGTGCCGAACGTGATTACTCGAAGTATTAATTCGCCAACAATGCGTATACGTCACTGGCGTAAATGTTCGCAAATATTTGCAAATGATAAAAATCATCTATTAAATTTCGCGCGGTTGGCAGTTTCGTTGACGATTGAGGAAATATTTACGAGTCGATTGTACCCTTGGCACGGATATTTCTAAATCGTAAGATCGCTTAAGTCGATTTATACGACGACGTCAAGGTTGGTGTGTTTTATTCGATCAGGCAGGAAATTGGGAAAAAGGTGACCGAAAGGATTTTTTAAAGGTCCACCGTTCGTGTTAGGTTTCAATGTCACATTTGTTGTGAAAATTGGATAATTTTTTTGTTTCGTTTAGGTATTGTAGTTTAAGGCGGTCGTGGCCGCAAATTAAAGTGTCCCGTAGTTGGATTAGAGAGGTGGGAAATTATCACCGTTGTTTGAAATTGAAAAAATGCTTAAAGTGTCAAAATTTAAAGTGGAAAAATTTTAAATCCAAAAACTTGTTAAATGTCGCTGTTGAGGAATTTTTCCTAAAAAAATGATGAACTGTTAAAAATGTCAAAATGTTAAATTGTTGAAGAATAAAAATGTAATATTTGATAGATTTTAAAATTTGGGGAAGTAGAAATTGAACTAAAAAATAATTACATAATATATACAAAAATTTAAAAAATCAATTTCGACAATTGGGTGAGAGTTGTCAAACTTGTCAACACATTTAAATTGCTTAAAATGCAAAAAGACCAAAAACGTGCAAAATTATAAAAATGGCCATAATTTGGCCAAAGTTTGAAAATGCAAAGACTGACGAAATGTAATTGCCACTGTGGTGATTTTTTTCCAAAGAAATGACGAAATTATCAAAAATGTCAAAATGTTAAAAACATAAAATTGTGGAAAATTTGAAAAAACTAAACTTTGCAATTCAAAATTGTAATGTCTCACTTTCAAAGAGGTCAATAATCGTAGAAATTGACAATTTTTCCCAATTAAAAAAATGAGATAAAAATATAGGAAATTCACCTAAAATTACAAATAATATCAAAATAATGTCATTGTGAAAAAATAAGAACGGAAAAGTTTCAAAAAGAGTGGAAATTATATAATAAACGCAAGACATTTTAAAAATTGTAAAAATTGTAAAAATTTGTTGGAGTATTTTTAAAATTCTCAACGGTACGATTTTTCTTCAAAAATTATAAAAAAATAAAAAATTCCCTTAAATACAAAAAAAAATAATAGTTAAAATTGATAATATCCAAAAATATTATAATTGATAATATTTGCAAAAATTGACAAATAATGTCAAACATTTTGAAAATTAAATTTAATAAATTTTAAAATCCCCAATAATTTTCCTCTATATTCTCCCTCCGCCCCCACTACTATTAGTGCCATTTGGGCATTTTCACAACTGTTGCCTTTTCATACATTTTTTCTTTTCTGATAATTGTCATTTTTTTAGTTAATATGTTTCATTTATTTTCTTGTGAGCGTTTAGACAAATTTTGGCAATTTCTATTATTTTCTCATCTTAAACAATTTGATGTTTTGACCACTAGATGATTATTAAATAATTTTTAAACGATATTTTCAACGAACATGACAATTTAGGTAATTTTGACATTTTCCGAATTTACGCAATTTTTGCATTACTGACTTTTAGGCTATTTTTCTTTGTGTTCTGACCCAACCCAACCCAATCCAACCCAACCAAATCCCCAAATGGTTTAATTTTTTTCAAAGTTAGTAAATTCTATATATTAACACATTGATATATTTTTTTCGCAATTGTTGTATTTCTATTTTAATTGTTTTGGTGGTTCCGAAACTTTCAATTTTTTTTGCCAGATAATTAAGAATTTTTAAATTAAAAAATGGGAAGGGGAATGGTGGCTGCCATTCCTCTATTTTTAGCATTCTTTTGTTTCACATATTTGTTCAGTTCTACAAATTTGGGATGGATGAGGGGTAGTTGGAATTTAAAACAGTTGAAGTAGTCATAAATGCAAAAACGTCAATTTATGAAATATTATCAAATATTCCAAAAATTATAAATTGACAAAATTATGGGGCGTGCAATTTTATCATTTTTTACAATTTAAACAATTTTAACTTTTTTTTGCATTTATGACTGTTTTAAATTCCAAAGGATTTGGGGGGTGTCAAATTGTGACCATTGTCATTAAAAAATATTGAAATTGTAAATTCAAAAAATATCAATTTTGAGAAAATTATGACAAAAATAAAAGCGGTAAACTGTAATAGTTAAAATTGATGAAAATCCAAAAATGTTATAATTGCTAACACTTGTCAAAATTGACTAATATTAGCACATTTCTGAAAACGCAAAAACAGTAGAAATTTGAATTAATTTAAAAATCCCCAATACATTGTCGAAATTTTCATAATTTTAAAGGTAGCAAAATGGAATGGGAAGGGAGGGGGTCAACATTGCCAACATTGTCTAAAAAGGAAAAAAGTATTTTTTTAAAAAAATGTCGACATTTAAAATTTAAAAAATAACAATTTGTCCAACAAACAAGACGTTGTGAAACATTTTTTACAATGTCTTGTTTTTTTTAGACACTGAAAACGTCATAAAAATAATAAATGCGGAAATTGCAAAAAAATCGTTATTATCAAAAAAGACAAAATTATATAAGAAAGATTTATTTAAATGCAAAACGTTAAAATTTTTAAAAGAAAAAATAGCCATGTTACCAAACGGTAAATATGTAAAATTTGCCAAATATAACAAAACTAAGTTTCAAAATTGTAAAGACGTCAAAAATTAACAAAAAATCCAAAATGTAAAAAATGAGATAGAAATTTTATAAGAAATTTAAAAATTGAATAAAATACATAAATTAAAAGCCCAATCAAAATACTTTCCTAAGGTAGCAAAAATTGGATTGATGTGGGAGTTGGGGGGGATATTGTCATAATTGTATAAAGTGCAAAAAAAAATAACGTCGACTTTTGCCAGAAATTTCAAAAATGTCACTACTAGGAAAAATAATCAGAAATTATCGACAATTAAAATTAAGACAAAGGCGGAAATTTACTATATTAGATAATAATAAAGCCAACGATGACGTATGGGTTTCCTGTTTCACGCAGGGCGTCGCCAATCAACCTGAAGCCACTAAAGGTGATACAAAACATGCACGCACATCCGAGGACTGCAAGCTACACAACGAAACAACGAAATATCCATTATTAAGTCCTACTTATTTATTTCGCTTTCATTTTAGTTTTTATTCAATTTTATTTATTATACGAGTATATTATGTATGATTTCTTTTTCTATATAAAAATTGATAATCAATAATCAATAAAAATAAACACTAGGTATATTATTACATTCTTTATTTAATGTTTAAAGCAGTGCACGAAAAACGGAAAATACGTATTTTCAACCTTGAACGTTTTATAATTCTATATTAATTAACTAATAACCTTCAGATTGAAAAAGTCACCAAATATCAAACAAATTCTACGCCATTAATAAAAACACCAATCAATTAATTCTAAGAAATTTAATGTACTTTTTGCAATTGGTGATTGACGGTTGTGGTTGATATTATTTATGCAAAAAATACATACAAACATGCACATTTCCATAAAATATAGTAACTAAGTCGAAAGTTGTTGTGTAAGTGTGGCTTTCGATTTGAATTGATTCCAGGAACTCGACATAACATAACATAAGCATAATAGCAACTGTTCAATATTTGAATAGAATTAGTTACGTGAAAAAATGTGCGCTGGTGTTTGGTTTGATGAGTTGCTCAAAACGTAAAAATATGAAAAATGTCATAGGAACAAAATTGCTAATACAAAACGTTAAGTGAATTGTTTATGAGTGAAAGGGATCGAAAGTCGATGATTGCGAAAATGTGAATTAAAAGATGCACATGGGCCGCGGGATTCCTTAATTGAATTTAATTCTCTGCAACTTTGTTTGTGTTCATATTTTTCACGTTTGTGTGTTTGAATGATATTATTTCATTTTATTTTTTCTCGCCTAAAATGAATTTCCCGGACACGTCGAATATTTAATATTTCACGAATGGCAAAACGTGCAAGTTCATATTCTAAAATTAAATTCGGACGAAGGCCACGTTTTATCTAAAGCACAAACTTTCGGAAAAAATGCTGTAACGATGAATATTTAAGATTAAGGTCGTCGGACGTCAATGCAATCTCGAACTGATTTGCATAATTCCAAATAAAAAACAAAAACAAATATTGCACGAGATGTTTGCTCGAAAGTAAACAACGATGTTAACTAATCCACCGGATTCCTTGTTGGGATTTAAGGCGAATTTCATTAACCTAATTGCTAATTAATTGACTTCGATTAATAAATAACGTCGATATCGTGGAATAATCGACAGCGTCGAATTTAGACGGCTATTACACGTGGGCTGCACTAGGTTGAGTTATTATCGGTAATGGACGTTTATTGGAACACGATAAATATTCTATTTGCGGCGTAATATAAAACCGCCTGTTCCAGACGGAGCAAAGTGCATTTCTTGACTTATTGCTGAACGTCTGATAGGACACGCGACAGACAGATAAGGATATGCGGCCGATTTGTAAAGAGAGCGTCTTTACAAATCGGTCACATATCCTTATTCAAGGAAATTGAAACGACGAGAAACGACTTTGCGACACGACGCTGAAAATTATTAAATTCGAAAATAATTTTATTTTTGTTTAAATCAAAATAGAAATAATAAACGATTTCGAGACAATAATACATCGGAAATGAAACAGATAAGGAATTCGCGGATTAATCCATTGATTAACTTGATTCATTCATCGTTTCGTCCACAGATTCATTGATTGATTCGTTCATTGATTAAGTGGCACATTGTGGTATCTAATTTGTTCGATTTATTCATTTATGATTCGTTCATTAATTCAGTCATACATCGTAATTAATTCATTAATTGATCAGTTGATTCAGTCATGGATGAGTTCGTTGTTTGAGTTAGTGATTTATTCATTCATTAAACGGTTCAATAATTCATTCATTCATTCATTGATTCATTTATTCAATAGTCCTTCATTAATTTATATTAAACCCACAACCATTTAACTTGTATATTGCGCAATTGGACGAGGTAATTGAGAAAGGACAAGATGGGGGAGTGAAGGCAGGTAGAGAGAAGATCTGGTCACTGGCCTTTGCGGATGACGTCGCCATCATAAAGGTCTAAAAGAAATGACAAAGAGTCATGATATTCAGGAAAGGAGGAGGAATAGAAAAGAAGTACCAGTGAGATTGAAAGGAGAGGCAATTGAGCAGGTGAAGGAATGGCCATACCTAGGATACGTGATGAGCGAAGGCAACTACAGTGAGGGGCACATAAAACACATTTGCAAGAAGGCGAAGAAGGGACAGCTTGCGGGGAAAGAGGAAATGGAAATTCCAAGAGTCAATGAGGATATGGAACGTATGTGTCAGGAGCATACTGATGTACGGAGTAGAAATATGGGGGGGGGGGGGGCAGAAAATGAGAGACGGTATATATAGGGCAACTGAAAAGGGCGTTACACCAGGAAAGGTCGACGCCCGATTACATACTAAGACAACAGACGGGGGACTGAGAGGAAAAGCGGTAGAGGATTGCAGTGAAAGGATAGAAAGAGAGTAGTCTGGGAGAAAAAAATGTGGAGGAACTAGAGAAGAGGGTCTATGAAAGTGGAAAATATCAATAAGGAGAATGTGCGAGAAGGCGGGAGTGTGGAGAGCGAGTTGGTGGAGCGATGCTCACAGGTGAAAGCACAAGAGGGGAAAATGGGGAAAGCAAATACAAGGAACTACAGGTGTACAAGAGGAGGCCAAGATACCTATGAGGAAACAAAACGGCAGAAGATATAAAAAATAGTAGCTAGATACAGATGCGGATATGAGGAGAGGAAGAACAAGTACTGGACGGGGAAGAATATAAGAGGTGCGTAGCATGCGGAAGAGGAAGAGGCGAATGGAAGCACTGGTGGGAGTAATGCAAGGAAATAGGGTGGAGAAAGGCGGAAAAGGAAATGGGTAGATATTGGAGAAGGATATTAGGAGGGAAGGGGGAGAGATCTGCTAGAGAAGTTAAACGGGAAGAAAGATTATGGCATGAGAAAGAGGGAGGTATGAAGAAGGCAAAGTTAATTATGTTCCAGATAAGGCGCCCAGGCGATAGTTGGGGGAAAGATGGGAGAGGACAGGAAGGAGCAGAAGCGACGAGGAGAGAAGGAGTCGAAGGAGACCAGGAGGGGGGGGGGGGGAAGAGTGCACATAGAGATACTGAAATTGTAGATATATTATATTATTATTGTATTAACTAACAAAGTTTGAACGAATCGTGATAATAATTCATTCTATCATTAATTCGTTCATCGATTGTCTTCGCCGAAACGACAAAACAATTCAAAGTCAGTCATCAATAGTACAAACATTTTTCGCTAATTGGTCGCTTATCGATTCCTTCAATTATTTATTCAATGATCGATCCATTCAACCATTCATCGATTCATTCCGACATTTGTTCAATGATTAATTGTTTATTGATATATTTCTTCATCGGTTTCGTCATATATTCATTCATTCATTGATTCATGCAACGATCGGTCATTAGGTAATTCGTAGATTTATACATTGATTCATTAATTCATTCATTCATGCATTGATTCATTCGTTCATTGGCCCATATTATGTTCATCCAGTCATTGATTCATTGATGAAGTACAATAATGAATACATTAATTCATTCGTAAATTGTTTCATGCATTCATTCATTTATTCATTCACCTGCTCATTGATTCATTCAGTCATAAATTTACTGATGTCTTCATAGCATAATTTATTAATAATTTGTGATTAATTATTGATGCATACGTTCATTGGTCGATATTACATTCATCTATTCATTTATCAATACAATAATAGATACATTGATTCATTCATTCATTTATTGATTGATTCACTCATAGATTCACCAATTTATTCATAGAATCATTCATTTATTTATTCATTAACCATCGACTGATACATTCATTGATTCATTTAACAATGCAATAAAAACATTGATTCACTGATTCGTCAATTTATTCATCTTTCCTTCATTTATGTATTTATCGACGTATTTCATATCGACCAGTAAAAGAAAAACGAATGAAATAAGATCAAACAAAGCAACAAACTTTGCAGTTATTTAATTCATATAAAAAAGTTATCGGTTATCGTTATTTATTTATTTTTATTTATTATTACTTGCATGACCGATTTTTTATCAACGACTCTGTTATTCTCCGCGTTGTTTATACAAATAAACGTCTCGTCACTGTGTTATTTATTATCGGAACCGCGCGACACAAAAATGACGAAACTTTGATTTGTTGTGTAACGTCACCGAGGGCGGCGATAAAATTTTCGAAATTAGAACTCGCTTATCGTCGCCGTGTCCGGGAAAGTGCCGCTCGTAAACATCGGCCGGGGTGAACTTTCCAGTTTATTTGTTGACGTCGGTTCGTTTTGGACGACTGGCGGGCGAGTAGATTGCGTCGGTCGTTGTTTACCGTTTTAAACGCGGTCGTGAAGTGAAATATTCGCGTATCAGTAGAAAATTATTTAAATTATTTATTTGGTTAGATAACATGTAATGTGAATAAATAAATAAAAAGAATGTTGGGAAATATGCAACAGAAAAGTTTGTTTGTGTTTGATTTCTAATTTTGTTGCTGCCACCGGGCAATCATAGATGTTTACAATAATTACAGTTAAAAGAATTCATTTTAATAAAATTAAATTAGTGCACTTGGAAATTTAACTTTTATTTATTTATTTAGGGTTGATTATGTTTGGTTTTAAGCTAAAACGTTTATACTTAAAAAAAAATTTATTCCAAAGTCAACTATCAAAAAATATTTTATGACAATAATTCAAAACAATGTATCGAATTACGATATAGAAACTTACACAATTCAATACGTTCCTGTTTACCCAATAGAATTATTGATTTACGACTAATTCCATGAAAATTTTATTTAATGCGCCGTTCGATTAACTTATTGAGTACAAAACGCGATAAAATTTTACATCGATGAGTGGAACAATTATTTCAATTGTGTGACTAATTTAATATTATTTTTTTAAGAATCGTTGCAAATAAATTGTATCTTATTTTCGTCATCGCCAGTTATCGTTCACCGACCTTGTTCGCGAGGGCCAATTTAGTCATCGCATTTAATCGTCAACATCGTCCTAAATTGCGATTTTTAATACTTCCTTCCGTGCCGACGAATCCCACACCCAATCCCCAATTCGGCCGACAATTTTACGACCTTTAATTTCGCAGTAATTTTTTTTTATTCCTTACATTTGTAACAAGTAGCTAAAAATTGTTAAATCGCACGGAAACAATTAGGCCGGTAAGTTTGGAATTTCGCAGAAACTAATTGAACGCTTTAATTATCGCTTGTCATTCTAATTGGGTTGTTGTGACGACGACCGATAATTTTAGTGCGAAACATTCGATAATTTTTGCGGGCACGCCACGGCCGATATTTCGCTTCGACGGAAACCGGTATTGCCGCATACTTCGGATAAATCGCGTTTTAATTGGCAGGTGGTTACGTAAGTGTGCTAAAGATTTTTTTTAGTAGACTATTTGTATAATTTGCTGCGCAACATTTTCATTTCGGTTGGATTTTCGTTGTCGTATTTTGATTGATTTCGATTAATTTCGATTTAAATGTTGTTTAAGTTTTTTTTTTCATTTCACATCAAGTGCACGTTAATTAATTCAAATTGAAAATAAATAAATTTTTGAAGAAGAAAAAAAAATATTTTAAAAGATAATAAGGAACTCAATGAAAAATGCAAATGTTATTGAAAATGAAAGGGAGAACACAGCAAACTATATATAAAAAACAAATTCAAATAATAATGCAAAAAATAACAGAACGTTGCCTCCAACCTGATGCATCGATTCGTTGAAATTATTTCAGGCGTATTTCCAAACGCCCTTATGAAAATCGTTGATTATATTAAAGATATTTTCTTAGTTACACATAAAAATTTAAACGTTTGCCATTGTTCCCTAACGATTTTCATGACCCAGTCGTTTAAATTGAAAATTTGATTTTATTTCACCGGTTACATTACAAATATTTAACACTTGCACATTCAATCCATGCCCACGCTATTATTTTAAATATGAAGTAATATTTCTTATTAAGAAATAATTACCACACCATTAAAAAAAAACTGATTGATATTTCTTGAATTAATTACAATATTTCACAATCACATGCAATTTACAATTTACATAGTTGCGGAATATTTATTTAAAATCTAATCAATATTAATGATAATGGTGATAATTATGAATTATTAACTCGGGTGGATCCGAATCAAGGCTACCAACGTTAGTTACGTTGTGTCGTTTCACGTGATTCGCTTGTATTGAACGAGCTGGTCTTGTTGGGATGATCCAATATCCTGTTAAGGTGCGGTGACGTATTGTTACACGACACACAATTTAGATAATGTGCACATAAATTTGATGCCAAGTTATATAAATAAAAATGTGGAGTTCATGTCGGGTAGGCAACGAAACAATCGAATTAATTAATTTATGGATAACAGGACAGAAACAACCGTCATCTAATTGCAATAAATAAAAAAGTATTGAAAATAAAATTTATTAGCTTTAGAAATATTTACAACTGAGAATCAAAAAGCTCCACCTTCTAAGGGCCAAGACACTATCTACAACGATTGGGATTTAAAGTCATAAATCAATCATTCTATTGAGTAAACCGGAGATTGTGTGACCGTTACTCACAAACAAATTTGAAAATCGTCTACAATGCCAATTATATCAAATTGTCAAAGTTGATAAACTCATCTAATTAATTATCGAAAATTCATTTTGTAGTTTTTGACGATTTTGTCGATTTTCGTCATTTTAATTTTTTCTTCTTTCCCACGATCATAAATTTCCCCAAACAAATTAATTTAATTTCTCACGCAAACAGTTAATTATGTCTACGTTTCACGTATTAACTAACCAATCATTACAACGACGTTTAGAAAACGTGCTGCATTAAGGACAAGAGAATGCCAGTGCAGCGGTCGCACTTCCGTAAATATATTAACTGACATAACTAAAACGATAATTATGTTATTAAAAGTTTCTCCTTATTGGTTCGATGTTCACACAACGGTTCATTAACTTTCTAATAACCTCTACGAACTCGTAACGTTTTTTCCAGGAATTTTCAAATTGACTTGAAATTCAATAAAGTCGACGAATTACCTGACCATAAAATCAATCGATGAATTAAAGCAGAAATAAATTATTGCCATAATGCTAATATCGATGTTAATGTTTATGCATACGATTATTGTATGCATATGCATGCAAAGCAAATACACAAAAAAACGCCAACGTGGTGATAAAGTTCAATTGGTAAATGCCACGAGCGAAAATGTGGGAATAACGATTTGTACACACGAAATAATGGTGTGATGTAACCCACTCGAATTATCGAGCGTTTTGTTTGTATTTTCAATGGGAACTTTCGCTTTCGAATGCAGGTGTTTGGGTCGAGATATTCTAAGTAAATGAAATTTGCTGTAAACATTAAATTGTTTATTTATTAATTTGTTATTGTCGAAAGGTTAGCATTTTTTAAATGGAAACAATTAAAAATGTTTGCTGTAATGATAACTGAAAGGGATGTAAAAGTATCGAAAATTGTCCTAAATGTGAAAATTATTAATGTCCTGAAAATGTTTGATTAAAAATTTAAAAATTGCCAATTGTTAATTAAATTCGATTAATTTGATATTTTAAATTTTTCAAAAATTGTCTAAAGCAGTTAAAGTCAATGTTTGACGAATTTCAAAGTTATCGAAAATTTAAACAAATTGTCGAATTGTTATATTAAAATCAAAGAATAAACAAAATTGTAAAAAATGTCAAAATTTTGGAACTAATGAAGTTGCCATGATCTGTATTGTATGTAGGTGAATTTGCTAAAATGTAAAAAATAGAAAATATGTACATTTTTGAAAAATTTTGTAATTATTGAGATGTAATTTTATGAAAATTTTGAAAATCATAAAAATTATCAGTGCAAAATATATAAATTTTGTATATGTAGCACATAATGAAATACAATACAATGTGCACAATTTTGAAAAAAAATGCAAAATTATCCAAAATTAAACTTTAAAAAAATTATTGGATTATCAAAATTATAAAAAAAGTCGAAATTACCCAAAGTTACAAAATTCTATTATTGCCTACAATGCAAATAACCCCAAAAGGCAGAATGTTATACATTTACGCGACAAATTCAAAAAAATGTTAAATCAAAAAATATATTTAAAGTGGGAAAAAGTTGTACAAAATGTCAAAATGTTAGTTCCAAGTTGACAAAATTTCAAAATGTCTAAATTGAAAATTATATAATGTATTGAAAATTCGAAAATTGTAAAATTTGTCGAATTACTAAAAATGGAAAAAGAAAATTGCTAACTAGTCCAAATTGTGTGAACTGCATAAACGCATAATGCAAAATATTCACAATTTCGGAAAATTCAAAATTATTTGGAGTTAAAAATTATAAATAAAAAAATAAACAAAATATTAGCGTGTGAGTATAATTTTTAACAATTTTAATATTATTTTGAAAATTAATTTTTTTTAAATGTGTATTCAATTTTTTAATTTTAATTTTGGTCAGTTTGATAATTCTGGCATTTCTGAGGCTATGAATTTTGTATAGTTTTTCACACGTCTTTTAAATTTGAAACCTGAAAACCTGAACGTTCTGAAAAATGTATTTGCATTTGCGAAAATTTACATCTGTTGTATTTTTTAAATTTTCAAATAATTACAATTAATTTTACAAAATTCAAAGATTGAAAATGTCTATATTTTCTGGCGGTTGACATTTTTCGATATTTTATAATTTTTGTAAACTCCAGTTTTTAAATATTTAAGTTTTACCACTTTTTCATTTTGTATTATCATTTATTTTAATTTTTCAACATTTTTGGTATTTATAAATTTTGGAAAAATTGACATCGTTTGAAATTTGGAAAAATGACAATTTCTAGAATTAAAAAAAATGATACAATTCTGAATATCGTATTTCTTGAAGTTTATAGAAATGTTCAACATTGGGTCATTTTTTGAAAATTTCTGTATTTTCTGAATTTTTGATAATTGACATCTTTGCCTTTGCTGCGTTTGAAACTATGAAAATATTCGCACGTTTGTCAGTTTTAATGTTTGAATTCGATTCGATTTTTAACATTGTCCAGACATTGTTATATTTATTTAAATTTTTAATCCATTTTTTATTTACTTTTTATTGGAAAGGTTGAAAGTTTCCTTTCCTTTAAATTTTTAAAATTTTTCAAAATGTTGACATTTTTTGAAAATTGTTTGTGCATTTGCCATTTGTTTCAATTTTGAATTTTTTAAAAATTTAATTTATTTTGACGTTTTGTGTTATAGGAATATGTCCGAGATTTCTGATAACTTTTAGATCTTTTAATTTTTTGGTATTTTTAAATTTGTAAAACTTGACATTAATGTTTGCACAATTTTTAATTAAAGTTAGAAAATGTCGATTTTTAGGTATTTTTGACAATCCTTGAATTTTTCAAAATTTATGTTAAAAACTCATGAATTTTCACAATTTTGCCATGTTTCTGCTGCTTTTTTGATATTTTGTAAAAAAAATCGCGTAGTTTGGCATGGACATTTTTTTTCAAAGTGACAAAGATTAAAATTTCAAAGTTATAGAAATTTATAAAATTTGTCTAATTGTCAAGATTGAAAAAACAAAATTGTCAAGCAGTCAAAATTACATAAACTGCACATAATAAGAATGCAAAATATTCACAATTTCTAAAAAAAATCGTAATTATTCACAATTGACTTTAAAGACTGGAAAAATCAAATACAAAAAAAAAGAAAATAAAAAAAAACGTCGAAACTGTCAACATATTTTTCAAAATGGCAAAGCTAAAAAATTGTCAAAGTACCATCAAAATTCAAAAAATACCTAAACTGCAAATAAACCAAATTGACCAAATTATTTCATCGCCTCAAAGAGAAATAATCCAAAAAATTGCAATTAGTCAAAATTGCATAAACTGCTCATAATAAATACGCAAGACATTGCGTTACAATTTCTAAAAAATCATAATTATTTAAAATTTAAACTAAAGACTCCAAACTTTAAATTCAAATTAATAAACAAAAATGTCAAATTATCGAAATTTTTTATAATTTTTAGTTTAAAAATTATAAAAATATACGAATAATAAAAAAATGTCAAAATGACGAAGTTCCGAAAATATCTAACAAAAACTTTAAAAACGTAAAATTATTACGCGTGGTGGTCTAACGAGTTGAGAGAGAACGAAATAGCTCATCGTCTGATACAAGAACAACTAAAAATTGACAACCATCCAAAACGAAAAAACTGTGCCCTTTGGGGCAAATATCCAAACGCCATAAACGCATGTAACAACTGTCATTTATTTCCAGCGACGAAACCACCACCGGAACCGGATCTCATACAGAACTCCATAGGAGTTTTCGGCAGGTGGCACTGGTGGGTGATCCTGTGGACGTGCGCTTGCAAATTTTCGATCGCCTGGCACCAAATCTCCATAGTTTTTCAAGCCCCCACCTTGAACTTCACGTGCGTCGACGACAGGATAAGCGACGCTTGCTGGGCGAACTGTACCGAGCATATTTTTGACACGTAAGCTTTAATGATTTTATTTCGAACACAAAGCGAAAAAAAAATCAACTTCACCAATAACATCTTCAACGAAAAAGACGATATGACTATGATCAAGATATTTTGAAATAATTAAAAAAAAATTACTCATGTTCTTCAGTATTTGTTGCAGATACGAAAACTTATAACTCCATAGGTTAAAAGGAGTCAGGTTAGAAGAATGGACTATTCATCTATTTTGCGTTATTATTTTTAATTTTTTTTGTTTATTATTTTTTACATAGTTTTTGTTTATTTTTTTTCCTCGTTTTGGTTTATAGTTTCATTTTTAGTAATGTGAATTTATTTGTTTTTATTTTTGACGTACAATACTTATTCTTTGTTTTTTATTTGTTTCAGATCATTGTTCACCGAAACCATCACATCGCAATGGGATTTGGTCTGCGACAGGTTCCAGTACAACAACATCGTTCAACTTGCCACAATGTTCGGAATCCTCGTCGGTGCCTTAATATTTGGGATCGTATCTGACAGGTAGTTCTTTTTTAGTTGAATTCATTCCAATCGAGTAAATTAAAAAAAATAGAAAAAAATTTAAAATAAATTCCATAAACAATGTTAATATTTTTTAAGAAAAAAATAATTTATAAAAAAATAATCAATAATAATAATAATTGATTAATCAAACCGATGAATAATTTTATTAACACTTTAATTTAACGATTGTGATTTTTTTATTCTATTTTCTTCGCCGACTGAAAATATTTAAAAAAAACGTACGACATGGGTTAATTAAAACCTGGCCTGTTGTTCGCCGCTTGAAACAATCCATTTATTGTAAGAGGATGTATTATTCAATTAAGTCGAGTGCTCGGATATTGAGCGTTTCCTTTCGAGGGTTTCTTGATCTACGGTTTTAGTGCTCTTAATTCATCTGTATATCGGTGCGTCGTGGGCGTCTTTTTGAGCTCGTTGATGTCACGGCGATCGCGGCTCGCGAAATTACAAGGTGGCCATTTTGATCGTTACGTCATTTTCGCGATGCTTCTAATCATGTGAATTGGAATTGGAAAAGCAATTTTTTTTCAATTGAAGCTTTTGATTAGTTGCTGGTTAGTTGTAATGACGAATGGAATTGTTAAAAATCAATTTAAGTAAAACAGAAATATAAATAAATACGAATGAGGTATGTGAATGCAAAAAAAAACAACAAAAATAATCAATAAGTTCAAAGAATAATTTGATACGATGTCAAAGTGGGGCTAATACTCACATAGAAAATATGTTTGGTGGTCTGACGAGCTTAAAGTGGGCGAAACAGTTATCACCTAATACATTTGTTGAGCTTCATTATCAATGCATACAATGCAAAAATTAATTTTTTTTCTGATTTTGATTTGTTGTTACATCGTTTTCAAAAAAAAAAATTAAACATATCTTTCAATAATTAAAATAAAATTTTATGGCAATGAAACATAACATTCGTGCTTCGTCTTGGTTCTGTAAAATTTTCCGCATAAATTTTTAATGAACGTTTTGATGACGTCGCGGCTATTCTGTGCTCCAGGTGTCGACTAAAAACCATTTATTTTATAAATAGCTAAATTTTATGACAACTACATCACGTACAAGACGCTTAAGATGCGATGCGATATAATACAACGATTCGTTATGCACGTCAATAAGCGTTTAACGGTAAAAACTGGACGTGTAGTAAATAAACGACGAGTTCAATGATTTGCTTAGAAAATTATTAAGTTAAATTAAATTATTATTGTTCGTTTATTTTTTATAAAATATGGGTAAATAGTCGATAATGAACATAAAAATCTAGTCCATAAATAAAAAAAATTCGTCAGGAATTGACTGGGAACAAATCAAAAAATTCATATTTCGTCAAAGTCCTATAACACAGTCGAACAAATTCGTCTGTTCTAGTAACGAAAAAGTTTAACCTTGCAAACGTCCACGCGGCACAATATTACTACCATCGGACAGACGTCTTGTGGTCGATTACGTCACGTTAAAATATTCAATAACAACAATTATAAACATAATCGAAATAATTGTTAAATAAAAGTGTTAATTATAGGTCTTAACGTCATAAATTATCATAAATAATTAAAATCGACACTTGTTTCCATTGTGTGGCCGTGACACATGACCTGTCTTAAGTCTTAACAGCGAGTGGTTATTTTTTTGGAAATTTTAAGATATGGGAGAAGGGGGCCCCTCGTCGCCGCCGTCATGATCCAGACGATTTCCGGCTGTGCTGCGGCAATAGTTCCATGGTTTTGGGGGCACATCATCCTCCGTTTCATCTGCACCACCGCCACCGGAGGGATGATGATCACTAGTTTCGTGTTGATCATGGAGCTCGTAGGTCAGTATATTTAAGGATAATTAATATTAAGACTGTTATACTTAAAAATGTGCATGAAAACTTCAAATTTTCCGGAGATTTATTAGGTCTGGGAAATTCAAAATGTCCTAATGGCAGCTCGACTAATGTCAAATTTGTTCGTGAGGTTTATTTTCGGACGAATAATTCTAAAATGTTGGAAGGGGAATTTAGAAAATTCCGGCGATGTTAAATAATTCGTCAAAGTCAGGAAACGAAGCATTTGTGGTTTCGTCCGTTACAGGTCGTCTTAAAATCAAAATATTTTACTTCTTGCAATATTTTCGAATTCAAAATTGTTTAAAAGAAAAAAATAATTACACACAACACAGCACAAAATTGTCCAATTTTTTTAAAATATTGGATCCAAAAATGTTTTCCTCTGTATCTGATGATAGTCCAACTACAAACCGTATTACTCACATAATCAGCCTGCTATTGTGACTGGGAGCTTCAGAACAGTAGACACTTAATCACATAATCACTTAAGTTAATGTCAACATACTTAAACAAAATTAAATAACGTCGTCAAAAGATATCGCGAACGGCAGCTTAAGTGATTTATTGCTTTGAGCCTGTGTCTTTGGCATTTACTGGCACTAGTGACCTAATTAAATTACAACGATATTTACGAAAAAACGATGACTACACATTAATGAGATATACTGTCAATAAAGTATAAATACTATAGTATAAAAACTTTTAAAAATAGAAAAAATGAATAAACGTCAAACATGTGAATGATAATAATAAAATAATAGTAATAAAAGTAATTTAGATAATTAATATGATTGAAGTTTTTATCATATCAGAAAATGCTCTCCAATTTGAAATAACTAGAGTTGTGCTACGTCGATTTTAATGGATCATACACCAAAATTTTATGAGAATTTTGTGGTTATTTTATTTTGGGAAATCCACTATCTAACTTAGTTTGTAAAATTAAAATTTTGTAATGAGTTAACTTAAACTTAAAGTCAAATTTGATAATTTTACTTCATGTTCGTTGCATAATTTCAAGAAAATCTGCAATCTTTGGCCAATGTATATAAATTCAAAAAATTCCAAATGAGTTTCACAATTTTTTAAAAATTATCTTAATTTATCGTTTATTGTTTTCCACCCCCAGTAATAGAAATCACTAAAATGTACGAATATGGAAGTTCAAAAACCTCTTCTTGTTGATTTTTGCAAAATGGCCAAAATTTGACAAATGGTGGTTTGGTTAGATATTAACCAGGAATTGGGAATTTTGCGAGACAATTTTTCATAACTTTTCAATAAAATTTGACAACTTTTTACAAAATTTCAAAAATTCTCTAATTAGAAGAAATTTCCCAAAACGTTCACGAATCAAATTACTTTACAAATTTTAATTAGGTTGGATTGAGGTAAACCCATTCAAAATTAAATATTAAAAATTATGTTAGTATTTCCCAAGAACTTTGCAATTTTTCACAAGTTTTCACAACTTTTGACAATTTTCAAAATTCTAATAAATCTTAAAGTTTTACACAATCGATTTTTGGTTGTTAAGTTAGGTTGTGCGTAAACCAAATCCAAGCCAGATGTGAAAAATGTACACATTTATCGACAAACCTTGCACTGATTATCCAGTTTTCATAAAATTGTTAGAAATTTTCAAAATTTGACTAGAACCTCGTAGTACTCATATAACATTGATTAGACCTTTACAATTACATAATTTTACTTACGCCCTAGTTTATGCGAATGACGTTGGGTATATTTAATGTAATTGGGTCGTTTGCAAACTCGACGAATATACCTTACGCGATATAATTATATCAGTTCGGTTATTCAGAGCTTATCTACGCTTTAGGTGTCAAATGGATTCAAAAATAAAAATAAATGAGGACATTAATTGCGTTTGTTTAATTATGTGGATTTCTAGTTTATGTCTTGTTGCAACTGTCATCTTTTATTTCTTGTTAGTCAGCTTGGTATTTTGTATAGTTTTAAACGTAGAGTCAGAATTATAATAAATGTTAGTTATTTCGTTTATTCTTGTCTCATCTCAATATATATTCTGCTGACGCTATGACAAGTATGAAATACGTAATATATTTGTGTATGTCCTCGTTTCAATATAATGGTTTGTGTAAGAAGGTCGTGTTCTAATTTGCTGTATCGTGTACGTGTGGCAAAGTGTCAGCCAGTCTGTACCTTATCATCCCTTCCTGAGGTGAAGGGATAGGTTAGTCCCCTATCCTGGGTAGGATACGTTATGTTGCTAAATAACATGGCTGTTTGGTTATTGCTTCGTAAAATTTTCGACGCTTACTTACGTGTGACTTACGTATGACGTTGGGTATATTTAATGTAATTGGGTCGTTTGCAAACTCGACGAATATACCTTGCGCGATATAATTATACCCGTTCTGTTATTCAGAGCTTATCTACGCTTTATGTGTCAAATGAATTTACACAATTCAGCTGTCAATATCGTTAAATGGTCCTCTCCAGCTGCCAATCTCGTTGATTTGAAAATTAAATGAAATTATGTACAGCTCTATGGTATTTGGCTTCTAATGCCGAAGAAAAATTATAGTCGTCAGCGAAATATGTTAAACAAATTAAATGTTTTCCAATATTTCGATTAATTCCAAAAAAAAAATTAATTCAATTCGATTTTTCATTTCAGGTTTAAAGTGGAGAACGACGGTCGGAATTTTGTACCAAATTCCGTTTAACGTGGGCCATCTCACCCTTCCCCTCATCGCCTACTTCCTGCGCGACTGGCGCTTCAACCAGTTCTTCATCTCGGTGACCTCAGTCATACTCTTCGCCTACTACTGGGTCCTGCCGGAATCGCCGAGGTGGCTGCTGGCCGTCGGCAAAACGGACGAAGCGATCGAAGTCCTCCAGACCGCCGCCCGTCACAACCGCCTCCCGACGGAACACATCAAGACCGACGTCGCCAACTACGTCCAAAAACACGACCAGAGTACCACGAAAGGCGGCAACATTTTCTCCTTAGTCCGCACCCCGTCGCTGCGCACCAAAACTCTGTGCATATGCTTCAATTGGTTCTCGTGCGGGCTGTGCTTCTTCGGCGTGGCCCAGTTCATCGGAGAACTCGGCGGCAACAAGTTCGTCAACGTGGCCGTGTCCGCAGTCGTGCAAATCCCCGGTACGTTGATATCCATCTGGGCGACGGAAAGACTCGGCAGGAAGTGCACGCTGATCTCCAGCAATTTAATAGCGGGCGCGTCGGCGCTGCTCGTCGCGCTTTGTCCGGTCGACCCCCCGTGGATAAAAGCATCGCTGGGCACCCTCGGCATGTTCGGACTGTCGATGAGCTTCCCCACCGTTTACATCTACGCCGGCGAGCTGTTCCCGACGATCGTGCGGAACGTCGGCTGCGGGACGTCGTCGATGTTCGCGCGGGTGGGGTCGGTCATCGCGCCGTTCGTGGCGAAGCCCAGCGGCGGGCCCGACTGGCTCGGGCCGCTCATTTTCGGGGTGGTTCCCATCATCGGCGCGTTTCTGTGCGCGTTCCTCCCGGAGACAGTCAACTGCAAACTGCCGGATACGATCGAGGAAGCGGAGGCCTTCGGGAAGAAAATGAAGAAGAACAAAGCCGCCGTGCAAGAAACGGCGCATTGACAGTACGATTTACTGTAACGTAAATTTGTGTGATATTATTTATACATATGTACCAATTTGTTGTTATGATTGCGTTACGACTTCTGTTTTTGTATATACGAAGACGAAGAGAGAATTAGTTGTTTTATTTGGAGTTTTTTTTTTTCACGAAACGACGAATTCCATTAATTTGCTGTAAAAATGTAATACCATGACCGAGGAAAAGTGTAAAAGCGTAAAAGTCGAATTTGCGATTCAACATATCAGGTCTTGGAGAACGTTGATACCCTCTACGAAAATATGTTTAACCGCCAAGACAGTCAAATTTAAATGGTTAATACTTAGTCCTCTACTGCGTAGCAGATGGCAGCATTCGTCTGAATCAGAAAACTTCACCTGATCGATAAAAAATATAATCTAGTTTATCGTCACAAGCGTGGCAGATTTTGGTACAAGCAAAAAAATATTCAACGGAATTATAATTATTCAAATACAAAAATTACTTTATTAAATCTGAACAATCGACACCAAACATTTTTTGTAAATGACAATATTTTTAAATTATTACTATAGTTACTATAGTGCTAGTGAAAAACAGGTGTTGTAAACTTATGGTTTGTAACTTGGGAGGTTCACCTTGCTTTACATATTTCAGGTTTTCAGAGTATGTGGATTTTACCCTTGTATATGTATACTATAGTAAGACAACGCTTATGGGACGATTGGAAACCGGCTTGTTGTGACGGTTGCATAGTTTGTAGGGTTTATACTAAGCATTTTCGCATTGGCCCTCTATCTTTTATTAAATTAATATTCAGTATTTGATAAAATTTTAAATTAGCAAGGAACTCAACAATATTTTGTCATTGTAGCCCAGTATATGTCCAGTATACATATACAAGGTGGTAGATCGACGTGGGAACCTAATAAGCGTACGAAATATAAAGTGTAATGTAACGATTCATTGATCATTACCATTTTAACGTATTTTAAATCAAATATAATTATAAACGGCAGATTCGTGATACATATTATTTAATATTAAAACCTAGGTTCCCACGTCGATCTGCCACCTTGTATATGTATACTGGACATATACTGGGCTACAATGACAAAATATTGTTGAGTTCCTTGCTAATTTAAAATTTTATCAAATACTGAATATTAATTTAATAAAAGATAGAGGGCTAATGCGAAAATGCTTAATATAAACCCTACAAACTATGCAACCGTCACAACAAGCCGGTTTCCAATCGTCCCATAAGCGTTGTCTTACTATAGTATATATATACAAGGATTTTATTATCGTTTGCCGTGCTTTTGCATCGATATAATAATTTACTATCGGTGCCAAAGTAATAAGCGGCTGCGTTTGAAGGTCTATATCAAAGAAACGAATTAACGAAAAAAATTGTTACGATCAGCAATTATTTCTTCGTAACATATTGTAAGTTTTTCCTGTCTATGGTTTAAAAGGAATAATTAAAGAAGTGCAATAAACTACCGATTTTAGCGATTTGTAGCCGACGTCGTTTTTACATTTTTTTTCTCCTACACCGTCCACAAAAAATGTGAATCATATCGAGCACCGACGGATATTTTTATTTTTTAAATAACCTATACTTTTTTTTCAATCATAAGTTTTGTAAACTCTGTTATTTTAGTAATTAGATGTCGTACCTACGAAAGCGGGGCGCATTTCTTTCAATGGAATTCTCAAATTACGTTTATCTCGACCAATATATAAAATTAAATTTTACAAAGTATTTTAATTTTTTTAATATATCATTTTTTTTACACAAATAACGAAATAAACGTCGAAATCGCGTAAACGTAAACGCACCTCATGAATAAAATAGGTGCAATGACCAGCCTATAAATATCCCGCAGTGAAGGAAGTTGGAGATGTCAATCAAAATAAAAGCGTTGCTTCCCAAACTTTTACGACCAGCGCACCGCTTTTACACCGGCGTTAAATTTCGAAATACATGAACATGTAACGTAATCTATTAACATAAAAAGATTAAATAATCAAAGAAATTAAATACGTACGTAAATACCGATTAATGTGCGAGTCGGCGGCGGGAATCGACGTTAACAAATGCGCCCGACCCCGCTTTTGAGAAGCGCCATCTGCACACCAACAGAAAAGCGCCACAGCGGGCGCGATCGCAATTACGGTATGAACGAAACAAATACGATTTTCGTGGAATTGTTTTATAGATTCCTAGAAATTAGACGACCTCGACCGAGTCAAGTACGAATTTGTTTCTAGTGGACGACCTTAGTTTTTTGTTTCTTCCGAGAAATTCGACGACCTTCGCAGGAAAACGACTGTATTCTGGACGATATTAGATTATGAATGGAAATTTCGGTGTTTTAGATTTATGAACGATTTATGTATATAAAGCAATATATTTTTTTTTTGATTTTAATAAAATATGAATATGAATGTAATAAATAAAATAAAAAATTAAGAAAAAAACATTTTGTCCGACATTTTAGATTAACGATCTGATTACATTATCAACTGCATCTGTGATATAAATTTAATAATATTTTATTTGTCTTGTATATGGTATACAAGGCAACAACTTAGCCTAACATACGTCTCTGGATTCTTGCTGAAGAAAATTCTATCAATTGCAACTAATAATAAAAAATTACTTAGTTGCAAAAATCTATAGAACCAATACATATTGTATGCATTATTTGAGATAGGAAATATAATCCTGAAAGACGACTACATAATCCTTCCGATAATTTCATACAATCAATTAATGTAATCGAAGAAATTATTTTTAAAATGTACCCATGTATTGCCATAAGACATCTAAAATACAATTACTGCATCTTATAAATAGTACATGCTTTATTGGTTCGGAAATATAGAAAAATAAACAATATATATAATACAAAAATTATTACACCCATAAACAATTCTTGTGACAAAATCGTCAAAAACGCATAAAATGTAACAGCTGTATTGGCAAAATTATCAAAAATACTTGAAATATAAAAACTGTCAATATTAATGATAAAAATCTCTAAAACAGAAAAGAAATAAAATCAGTTTAACTTGCGTCAAATTAAAAAAAATTGTTAAAATTATCACAAATGCAAAAAAATCACTGTCAAAAATGTATAAAAAGTACCAAAATTGTTTAAATCTTCTAAAATTGAAAAACAATTGTACAAATTGTTATCTTTTCGAATTTCTATTTTTCAGACATTTGAATAATTCGCCATGTCAACTTTTTTGATTTAATTTCTATATTTTCATATTTCTTATTTTTTTGAATATTGGAATTTTTGATTTATTTGTATAGCAGATAAATTTTCTGCAGTTGTCATTTTCTGTTTCTATTCGAAAATTTTGAATTGATTTTTTGAATTTTGTTTTATTTGAGAATTATTCATTTTGTATTATAAAAAAAATTGTTAATTTTTTATTATTTTTTCGATCGTGATTTTTGTCAATTTTTTTAAAGCAATTTTGATGAAATGTCGATTACAATTGTTGTGGAATGTTTAATTTTTTTAAATGTGGCGTTTTGTCTAATTTTATTTTTCAAGTGACAGTTGTCTATTAAACTATGTGTCTTTAGTAGATTCCAACAATTATAACATTTTTAGTAATTTTGTTTATAATTGTGGCGAATTTTTGGATTTAACAATATATTAAGCTTCCTTTGTTCTTTACTCGAATGTCCTTTATTTTGAACATATTCCCTGTTTAACTTTGCAGTTTAGACAAGTTTTCCAATCTATTTTTACTTTAGGGAGGTGGGTAGGGTTGGTTTGGGTTGGGTTGGATTGGAGTTTCGCTCCTCAATATGCAACCCAACCCAAACTAAACCCAACCCAACCCAATTCAACCAAACCCAACCAAACCCAACGACTTTGGACATTTTTGGCAATTTTTTTGCAAATTGCTGAAGTTTTCGTGAATTTAAATTGTTCTACTAATTTCCACAATTTTTGAGATTTTTGAAACTTAAAATTTACATCTTGCACCTTCCCAATCTTTATGGAGCAAAACGATTGATTTTGCTGTAAAATTTCAATTATATTTTTTATTTTAAATAATTTTGTTAATATGTTTGCATTGCTGGCAATATTTTGCAGTTTATACGAATATAATAAAACTACAAATTACATACAATAAGCACAAACATTAAAAAAAAATAAAACGGCGTCTAAAATACAAAAAATAACAAAACATGAGTGACAACGTGTTCATGTGTGAGAGTTAGATCAATACCACACATTCAGCTGCGAAGTAGTAAGTCTGGACAGAACCGACTTAGTCGCTCGATAAAGGCCACTGTAATTACGTGGCAGCAAAGCCTTTGTCATAAATAATGTGACAAATTGACAAAATTGTCTTCAATGCTACAAAAATTATTAAACATTGATAAAGTTACCTAATGAAATAATAAAGAGTTATGTATCATTAACAATGAAAATATGAATATTTTATACCACTTTTCACTTGTTTATTGTTAAATCATTTTGCGATCGTACCACTTCCATTTGTTTTATTTAATGCGCGCGAACATGGAACAATTTAATTCGTAAAAACCTATTGCTCAGTGAAACTAGAGCACAACCTTGTCACATAAATGAGTACATAAAAACCAGTACACACAAACTCAATTATCATAGCGTTAGCAGAATGTGATATATAAATATTGAATGTGCTCAGCCAAAAAGACCTTGTTGCATAAACCATTGGATGAAAATTAGGACATGAACCATAAGTACATTGAAATCAGTAAGATTTAATTGCCACAGCGTCATATTGTATTAAGAATTGCACATACTTCGACAATGTGGTGTTAATGACGACTGTAGCCAGTGCTCAAGTTGTCACCGTTGAATTTTTATCCACAAAAAAATTAACCATGCTCGCAAAACAAATTCCGTTATCACAATAACGATGAACGACGCACAAACATACAACGAGCCCGCAGTATTTACGTTTATTGCACAACGGTCGACGGCCGAGAGAGCGAAAAACAATGCTTAGTACACGGCGGCAAATTGAGGAAATTTCTAGCCGGGGAAGATTATATCTCCATGCAAATATTTTCAATCCCGACAGTACATAGAACCAATGGTGACTTAGTCTTATTGTTCCTGATATCGGAGACCGAATTATTACATTCTCTTTGTTCTCACTCATTTAATTACACAACTTTTATAACTTCTTCAGTTACTTGAACCTGTAAGCCATTGGCCCAATTGGGCCACCAATGCCACCAATTTTGACTTCACCATCGACGTTCGTTAAAACTCACAAGTAGGGGTATCCAGCTTTGACATTTTTACTGTCAATTGCGTCCACTGACACTGACATTCACGTTTACAGTGTCGACTTCACGGTTTCAATCATCGAGTGAACGGTTTACTAGGGACTAATAAGAGTAGCGACGTTCCCGTGACCCTGACCTAACGTTAAATCGTGGACGCTACTGCAAAATGCCATGGTTGTCAGGTAAGAAGGCGACTTTCTTGCGTAGTTGTCAAAAGTAACCCAACATTGAAAATGATTTGCGATGAATTCGATTTTTCTCATTACAATGTTGGTATCTTTTAAAAAAATTACAGAAGTTGAATGCCTCGCCGAAATTTTTTCACCTTCATCTTCCCCTGTACAGCCCCAGGATATCTCATCGATGATGATGGCGTCGACTTAGTGCCAATCAATTAAATATTACAACTAAATATTTAGCTTAAGTATTTTATTTAAATTTACCAATTTAAATAAAATAGCAATATCCTCAGACCTCTGTGGGAATATCTATCAGTTGATTATTTAACTTTATTCATTATTTATAACCTGGAAATTTCTAATATTTAATTTGCAGACTTTGAAGAAGTATTTCTGTTTTCTTGTGACTTAAAAGATTATATATTTTCAAGCGACGAGAATCCGACCGGAGCCGGACATCGTGCAGCGATGCATAGGTACTTTCGGCAGGTGGCACTGGTGGGTGGCCCTTTGGACAAATGCCTGCAGATTTTCGAATGCTTGGCACCTGGTCAGCATCATTTTTCACACACCTCCCGCAAACTTCACGTGCGTTAATACCAACATAAGCAACGGTTGTTCGCCGAATTGCACCGAACGTGTCTTCGACAGGTACGTTTTTTTTTTTGATCGCGCAAATTTCTATTTTTTCCTAATGTTTTATTTTATTTTTTTTATTATTATTTTAGTTTGCGTTTACTTGGTTTGTATATTGTTAACGATTTCTTTGTTTACTGCTTTTAATTTTTTTATTTTTATTCGATTGTTTTAGGTCTATGTTCACCGAAACCATCACCACGCAATGGGACTTGGTGTGCGGCAAACTTCATTACAACAACATTGTGCAATTTGCCACAATGTGTGGAATACTCGTCGGTGGGTTAATGTTTGGAACACTGGCTGACAGGTATTTTTTGTTTACTTTACTTTACGATTTACAAAAACATAAAAAATTTCACGATGCAGATTTTTTCAAGCTTATAGTTAATAATTTTGCAAAAAATCCAAATCAGTGTCGTCAATTGTTCATCATGATGCCGCAGACATATTTTAAACAACTAAAATTAATTAACAAAAGAATAATTACTTACGTTTTGACTCAACATCTCATCGCTGACAGGACGACGGGCAATATTCGTTGTTGACGACATGATGACGAACTGAAAATAAAGCAGAAAACTTTGTCAATATTACGCCGGAAACTACTCAACACAATATCACAGCACATCTTATCAAACGATGATAACACATTTTTTTTATTTACGTCTCAATGAACGATGTTAACGAACGACCACAACGAACGAACAATTGTGGTCGTACAATGGAGGTTTAAATAATTAAAAAAATAAAATAAATAATTAAAAAAATAAAATAAAATCAATAGCAAATAATTCAAGATTGGGTTGACGTTTTTTGCTGTAACTTTCAAGTAAATAGAGCACAATAAATACAAATCAAATGGTGATTAACGTTACGGTTGCTTAATAACAAATGAAAAATGAACGAAAAAAATTAGAGAAGCAAAAAATTGGTGGGTAATCAAACGCCATCTAGAAGTCAATATTCAGACACTGGTGCTACTAAGTCGGTACGGTACTCTATAGATTTGTAACGACTTAGCAGTCGTCGGTTTGAATGATCGCTTAGTTAAATACGAATACAACAGGTGATGACGGACGTGAATGGGTCGATCGAATCAGACCTCTGTAATTGCGTAACACACAAACTTTTCGCTTGTTTGCATCACTATGAAGTTAAAGTTGAATGAAACAAATTACTTTAAAAATAGTTTCACGTAGAAGCAAAAATGATCTAGAATTCGTTTACAATAAATAAGTGGCGTATAAATTAAAACAAAAATTGAAAATAAATTAAAATATTGTTGAGAACGTTGCAAAAGGTAATTTGGGTTGGGTTGGGCTGGGTTGTGTTGGGTTTGATTGGGTTGGGCCAGGTTGTATTTTACGAAGCCAAATATAATACAATTAACCAGCGATATAGCCCCCCTCCTGTTAATGCAAAAATGAAATTAATAAGAATAAAATCCGAAAATTAATGAAAAATAATGCTGAAAAATAGAGGAGCTGAAAGGTAAGCTTCACAAGAATGGAAACATCAAAAGCAAGGAAAAATCGTTTTTGATTTTGCTACAAAACGTGTTAGAAGAAAATAAAAGCAAGAGCACACATAGACACGTGCTTGCAAAAAACAATAACAGTATCTCAATAAAAGAAATAAAAAAGAAAAGAATAATTGAAAAAGAAACATAGAAAATGATAAATTTCAGGAAGGTCATGCATAATTGCATAGGTACGAAGCATCGTTGGAGACATGGGAGAAAAATTCTGCACACATTTTCGTTTTTCGTCCTTTTTCTTTTCGTAATTTTTCCTGTAACCCCTTTAGTTCCAGCAATATTTCATTTAAACTTATTTTCTAACTTTCTCTCTTCCTCACTCAAACCTATCTCATCACATTGTTCCATCCAGTGCTTTCATCCTCGAATACTAATGCACATAGAGTCCTTGGGATGTCAATTCTTTACGATTATAATAAAAACTTGCTCTCTGTGCCGGATTTTGAGCTCATTGGGTCTGCTGAATCATTAACAATGTTTACCAAATTCGTTCTTTTAGTTGATCTTGTATAGTGACCGATGTATAGTGATTTTTCGCAATCTTCACAGAATTAATTCTCGGAGATTCTTATGAATCCGTGGGTCGTACCACCCCGTCCAGTAATTCGTTAATTGGAATAAAACACTTAATGCAAAATTTGACGTAGTTTATCGGCGAAACACTGACTTACGACGTATTGCTAGATCGTCTGTAACTCTTGTCCCAGTTCTACACTATGCAGACGTTTTAAATACCTGCGTTGTTGCTGACATACCAATGTTTGTGTATGTAATGTATGTAATAAACGTGCGTTGCTTACTTTGCTCAACTTTTGTGTAATGGCTCACATTTATGCCGTGTGTGGTAAAATTTTTAAATGGTCGAAAATTTTGCGGAGCTGCCAGAACGACAAGACTTGCATAAAAATCACCTGAACTAATTTGAACAAAATCAAAAATAATCAAAACGGTCAATAACGCAAACTTGAAAAGTTGCCTAAGATGACAAACATGTTAAGTTTTTAATTCCAACTCTATCAAAATTTGTCAAAACTATCAAAATGATTAGAAAATCCAAAACTTTCAAATTACAAGCATTTCAAAAAAATATGTAAATTTGATTTTTTTGCACTTTGGCATTTTTAAAAACATTTTTACACTTTGACAATTGCGCTATTTTGACAGTTTTAATGTATTAGGGTTTGGTAGCTTTAAGAATAGTTATATTTTTTGACATATTCGATAGCAAATTTGCGTTTTTGAAAAATTTCTCCTGCAGCAGTTAAAATGTATGTGTTTAACGTGTTGCCGAATTTAATTCAATATTTTTTGTCCAATTCATCAGATATGGCAGGAGGATACCATTTATCTCCAGCGTGGTGGTTCAGGCGGTGATAGGCTCCGCGGCAGCAGTGGTTCCATGGTTTTGGGGACACATAGTCCTCCGTTTCCTTTGTACCATCGGCACTGGAGGAACGATCCTTATTAATTTCGTGTTGGTTATGGAGATTGTAGGTGAGCACGTTTTATCAGCAATTTTATTAAATTTGCACTTTTTACAAATAGATCAACTAAAACCTTAACTAAACGCACCAAAATTGCTAAAATTATACACATTCCGACTAAATCGTGTAAAACGCCAAAAGGCAATTTCAATTTTCACTTACGACTAGAAAATTTACAGTAACATTTGGTCTGAACGCGTTTGTTATTGAGTCACGTGCTATGACGTCCCTAAACGATTCCCATGCATCCACACCTCCACAATTTGTTGATATTTGTGACAAAATTTGATGACATATTCGCACCAAGGTAATGTATCGTCAACGTCGGGGCCTAATTTTGATCTACAACCATGAAATAAAACGTCGTTTTAATTCTTTTAATCGTAATAATTTTAAATTAATATATCCGGTTTTGATTTAAAACGTCGATATGACATATTGTTTTAGTTCTCTTGCGTCATTTTCTGATCATATCGATCAAAATTTCCACGACTTCGATGTCCAAAGTCTTAAACGTTCAAATGCTTAATCACCAAATGTGACAGTATTCATTTTTCATTGCAGGTTTAAAGAGGAGAACGCTGGTAATACTCCTGTCCCAAATTCCATTTATCCTCGGCCATCTCTCTTTGCCGCTCATCGCCTACTTCCTGCGAGATTGGCGCATGAGCCAGTTGTTCATATCGCTCGTCTCGGTCATATTATTCGCCTATTTCTGGGTTATACCGGAATCTCCGCGATGGCTGCTGATCGTCGGCAAAAAAGCCGAAGCCATCAAAGTGCTCGAAAAAGCCGCACGTTGGAACAGACTGCCGACCGAACACATCGAAGCCTCCGTCACCGAGCACCTCGAACACCACGCGCAGACGAACAAAAAAGGCGGCAACATGTTGGCTCTATTTCGAACGCCCTCGCTCCGGACCAAGACCATCTGCATAGGTTTCAACTGGTTGGTGTCCGGAATGTACTTCTACGGAATGGCGCAGTTCATCGGCGAACTCGAAGGCGACACGTTCGTCAACGTGGCCATATCCGCCGCCATACACATACCCGGCACGTTGATAACCATATGGGCGGCGGAAAAACTGGGCAGGAAACCCACCCTCATCATCAGTAATTTAATATCCGCCGTGCCCGCGCTAATCATGGCCGCGTGTCCGGACGACCCGGTCTGGGTGAAACCCACCTTGGGCACCTTGGGAATGTTCGGGGTGTCCATGTCCTTCCCCATCGCTTACATATTCGCCGGGGAGCTGTTCCCGACGATCGTGCGAAACATCGGCTGCGGGACCTGTTCGTTGTTCGCCAGAATTGGCTGCATCGCAGCCCCGTTCATTGCGAAACCCGCCAACGCGCCCAAGTGGATGCCTCCGGTGATTTTAGGCTTGGCTCCCATCGTCGGCGCGCTTCTTTGTATATTCCTTCCGGAGACCGCCAATTGCATACTTCCGGATACGGTCGAAGAAGCGGAAGCTTTCGGGAAAAAGGTTAAGAGGCGCGACGTCTCCGACCAAGAAATGACAAGTCGACAAGCCGATATACATTAACGTAAATTTGTATTACATTCGAACCAGTTTATTTATTTGTGATTGTTGAGTGCACTTTAAATAATCAACTCAAAGATTCGAATAACGAGTAGAAAATTGTCTCTACTTTATGTTAAACTACTTTATGTAAAATTTTATCTGTATCTAAATATTAAAAGTAATTGCGATCTTATACAAATACAAATTAAAAAAAATTAAAAACGTAACTGCTTAAATTTCCAAAGATCTTGGCGGAATTATGTTGCAATAAATTGTCTAAAATGGCAAAATTCTCTAACATTAATAGGATATTTGTAAATTGGCAGACTTACAAAAATTCTATGCAATTTTAGTTTAAGGTTTAAAACGATATAATAAACTAATTCGGGCGGCAACCCAAAATACACGGCTGCACGCTTAACAAACGTCACAATTGCATGTCGCTAGTGGCACTATCAAATATTCAACTAAAAAAGTATTGTCATGAATAATTTCTACTAAATCAACTATTATGCCAGTTGTCTCCAGTTCTGCAGAAACTTAAAATTCAACAAATTTAATCTAATGTTACTAAGTATTTCATCAGCCGGACTTCGTTTTATGCAAATTGTTCAAAATATTTTAAAACGAATTGACAAACAAACGTGAATTGGTCAGTATTACTTTAATTGTAATTGTGACTTGTATGCGATTATCGCATATAATCGTACGGTCGTGTATGTCGGGTTGTTGCCCAAATAAGTTTAAGTATGCTGTCATGAATAATTTCTAGTAAATATACTATTATTAAAATTTGATCCAAGCGAAATTTGTGTTGTGCTTTTTGAAAATTTAGTTATTTACGAGGACACTGACTTATTAACTTAAACATTTATTGAAAAAGGCACTGATTATTTTAGTCGTGACAATTAGCAATTTTTGTTAACAATTCAACAGTTTGATTTACAAACCGGGTCGGGTTGAGTTGGGTTTGGTTGGGTTGGATTGCAAATTACTATCTGCGAAATAACAAAATGTTGTCCTGGAATGTCGAAAATTAAAAAAATCGAAAAACAAAAAATTGCCAAAAATCTAAAAGAAAATTCTAAATTGGCAAACTACTAAAATTGCTGAATATACCATTTTACAGACAAAAGAAAAATGAACAATAAATTTTTAAAAATTTCTAAAATTCTGAAACGTAACAAATTTTGGAAAATTAAAAAAAAAATCTAAAAATGAAAGTTGCGTTGTGTCGGTTGGGTTGAATTGCACATCAAAAATTGTCGAAAATTTCAAAAATCGGAAACATTGTCAAAAACCTAAAAAATCTCTCGAACTTCTGAAATTGCCATTTCGCAAACCTAGGTAAAATGAAAAGTACACGAAAATTATAATTTAATAAAGAGAACTTTTAGATTTTAATTTTCGAAAATTTGTCACAATCGCGAATTTATTTCTAAAATTCTAAATTGTTGAAAATTTAAAAAATCTAATAAAAAAAAACTATAAATTGGGAAACCTGCTGAAAATGTCATTTTACAAATTTACGTAAAAGAATAGTGCACGAAAATATAATAAAAAAAAAAAGAATTTGTGAAAAATGCAAAATAAATCAAAAAAATATTAAAATTGTCATTGTTTGAGGTTTCAGTTTTCGAAAATTTCTCACACTTCAGAATTATAGAAATAAATTCTTGATTGTGACAAATTTTCGAAAATTGAAATCTAAAACGATGATAAACTGTTCAAAATGATAATAGACACAATGAAAAATGAAAAATGCACGAAATGAAAGTATTCCTAAACATCTGATTTCTGTGAATTAAATTCTACCGATTGGTTGTTCTAGCCAAGGCCGTGTATTTTCAACTTTGCGGCCAAAATTGGTCCTAAAACCAACGAAGTACATATCTAAAGTTTCTTAAAAAACAAGTCACAACTTCTAATTATAATAAAGACAGTGCGAGTGTACGAACTGAGCAAAGAATGGTAAAGAAAGTTAGAACAATGCGTTCATTCGTGGTTTTAAATCAAATTTGACGCACAAATAGTTAAAATGTCAAGATGGTAGATCGATATTAAAATGCCTTAAATGCGTATTTTGGATTGATGGCGATAAAACCTACTTTTCGTCACATGTGTAAAATATTCAAATTTGTCAACATTAATAAAAAATATATGAAAAATTGACAAAATTAATTATGTAAAGTGGACAAAAAATGGCTGACATTCAACAAAAAAACATAAGTAAAATATTGACAAAACTGTATAAAATGTACAGAAAATTTATCAAAAAATCATCGACATTATAACACTAATCCTAAAAATTGTAAAAATATACGAAAAAAAAACTATGTAAAATTGTCTAAAAGATAACAATCATGTCAGCAAATTCAATACAATATGGTCAGGTGGGCTTATAAATCGCTACTTTATTGTGCGAAGCGGAAAATCGCGACAAAGCATAATTTGAACAACCTTCAGATATCGAAACATAAAATTCAGCAGGAGTAGTAGACCTTGGCTGCGAAGTAGTTACAACTGCACCGACTTGGACCGTCAAAGTAGACCTCTGTGATCACATAGCAGCTTGATTATGAGGGCACTGACGTCTAAATCACGGCTGCTTTCCTTTCGTGCGTTACATCACAATTTTTCCTCATCTATTCTCTTGACAATCCATTTTAAATGTTAATCTATTCCAAGCTCGTTCTATCCAGTGCACCCCAAATATGTCTAAACCACTGTTTAACAGCTTCCATCCAATTATTTTTCTTCCTCAATTATTTAATCTGAAACTCGTCCACTTCTCCATCCTTAAAACATGTCCTAACCATCTTACTCTGGGCTCAAATCCATTGACTAACTATTGGTAAGTTTCCCAGCAAAAATAAGTTCTAACTTATTCTCACATACAGAATTCTGATGTGATTATTGTTTCAGTTTTGCAATTTTTTTGACTTCAGTAATTCACTGGGCCTAGTCTGAAACTCCTGCTCTATCTCGGCTTCATTTTTATCAGTCAACGTGACTGTGGTTCATTTGCATTTATCTTTCCATTTGTGTCTTTGTTGACTTTGGAACGACTTGCTTTCTTAATTAATTTTTTTCTGTCCTTTTAGAATCATATGTGAAGAATTTTCTTGGCGTGGCCTTTCTTGGGATCGGGTTCAATTGGGTTGGACCATTAAAAAGAATCAAACCCACCCACAGTTAGGTCACATTGATACATTTACGTATTTTCTTCTGATTGTTTAAAAAACAACATCGAATGATAAAACACCTCGTAAAATCAGCGGTACCAACAGTTGACATTTCGATTGTGTCAGATACGACACTTTGACGGTAACGTTAACGTTGATTTCAAAATTACGGTATGGTATGCTTTGCCAGCGGCTTTAGTGCGACCAGTGATTTTTCTGCGATCTAAACATTAAATTGTGACCCCGTAGAAAATGGCATGCTGTAGACGTAAGTAGTCGTGTTTTTTTTGCGAAATCTTCAAAAATAACCTAAAATGAAATGAAATTTTTTTTAATCTTATGAAAGTTCTGTCCCAATTTTTTTAAGATAACGTAAATTTTTAAAATCCACATCGCAACCCAACCCAACGGTTATTTCCAATGGTGGCGTTTTTTTTCTGTTGAATAAAATTTAAGTAATAGAAGTAATAGAATATTCAACAAATTTTTTTTCTTGAAAATAAATTTCACCGATGACACCTGTTTCGTCCTTCACGACGCATTAGATCACCGACGATGTATCCGAAGAATGTGTGTGAGTGCACTGACGCCATCTACAAGTTAATGCAGTCATATTGAAATTTACGTCCCCGACAATTAATTAAACTTTTATAGTTTTTTATCGTTTTCGTCCCACGATTTTTTTTCTTTTAGCGAAGAGGCCGCTGCCAGAACCGGATCTCATACAGAGGAGCATAGGGATTTTCGGCCGGTGGCACTGGTGGGTGGTCCTTTGGACGTCCGCGTGTAAATTTTCGATAGCCTGGCACCAACTCAGCATCATTTTTCACACACCGCAAACAGGTTACTGGTGCGCCGATAAGAAAATAAGGAACCCTTGCTCGCCGAACTGCACTGAACGTGTTTTCAACAGGTAATGCGTATCGCAGGAAGAATTAAACACGCCGTTTTTTTTGTAATTTTTTTGCACTTGACATTTTTCGCAAGTTATTCAATTCGGTCAACGTTGATATTTCTGCATTTTTGACAATTAATTAATTTTTAGTTCAGTTTTCTTCTTCTTTGGGGCGCAAATGAAAAATCTTGTGTCTATGTGGTTTTTTTTTTGTTTCAATAGTTCACTGGCTGTTTTTTTTCCATCTGTATATCTTCAAAATACTCACAGAATTAGATAATTGTGGTCAAGGGCAGTGAAGTTTTCTGTTCGTTAAAAAATATAGATTCGTTTGCGCCACATGCAACGTTATTTATGCATTCAAGGTAAATATAACTCCGTTGGTTTTAGATCCATCTTCCCAGAAACCATCACCTCGCAATGGGATTTGGTGTGCAAGAAATTTCAGTACGCAAACATTGTCCAATTTACCACAATGGGTGGAATACTCCTCGGCGCTATAATATTTGGAATTGTATCTGACAGGTATTTAAAAAAAAATATTTAAAAAAAAAATTTGACATTTTTCATTAAAACTTTAAATAATTTTAGAAATTTTTATAAATTTTTGACATTTTAGACAACATTTCATTCAATTTTTGTCATTTTTAAAATTTATTTTGTCAATTATTTTAACTCAGCAGTTGTGCCGAGTTAAAATAAACCGAAAATCAAATCAAATTCAATTGACTACACTTATTAAAAGAAACGTGGCACCCTCAACCACAACCTCTGCATTCAACAGATATGGGAGAAGGGGCCCCCTCATCGCCACCGTGGTGATCCAGGCGGTTTCCGGTTGCGCGTCCGCCGTCGTTCCGTGGTACTGGGCGCACGTCGTTCTCCGTTTCATCTGCACCACCGCCACCGGAGGGATGATGATCACCAGTTTCGTGTTGATTATGGAAATTGTGGGTGAGCACGCAATTCATTTAAATTTAAACGTTTTGAGATTCAAAATACATTTCGTTGGATTATTTAATTTGGTCATGGAATCATTTCACCAATGCTTTAATCAATGAAATATATTTATTGCACTTCAAGGAAATCTTGTTCTTAGAATGGAGTGTAAATTATAAATTCATGCACTGAAATGATCGCATTCAAATAAATCTGAACGTAAATATCATTTAATTACAATAGACTATAAGTTGGATCCGATCATTTTTTTCAAATATAAAATATCGCCAATGTTTGTTTTTCTAAAAAAATGACATTTATTTTTAACGTTTTAGACAATTTTTGCATTTTTTAAAACTAGTTTTACAATTATCCCAGTGCATTTCTCTTTATCCAGTTGATCATTGTTTTACAACTATTTCATTTTCTTTGCATTTATAAAAATTATGAAAGTATTTTTCGAATTTTGTCAAAATTTTGTCGAATTTTCAGAAATATTAAAATTTTTGACAATTTTTACGCATTTGTGGCTTAATCCAACCCAACCCAACCCAACCGAACACAATCCAACCCAACCCAACCGAACGTTGTTTTTTGTCGCAATCTATCGAATTATAGTTGGCTATGGGGTGGGGGGCACGTACATTCTTTTTTGACAATTTTGAGAACTCGGTAACGTGTTAACATTTTTACCATTTGTAGTATTTTGTCATAATGGAAATTTTTCAACAATTTTTAAAATGTTGACCACTCATATTTTTTGAAATTTTCTACACTTTTAACATTCCTTCGGATTTTTATATTTTTTTAATTTTTGACATTTTTGGCAGCCATTAAAACACTGTAAATTTTTTACATTTTTTTTTGTACCGACAGCTGCGAAGTAATTACAAGTCTCGATGGTACCGACTTAGTCAATCAAAATCACACAGCAGGAGTGTGCGTCACGTCTGGATGGCGCTAGTATACTTATCAGTTTGCATGGAATCTTTACACATTTAGACATTTTTATCAATACGTCATTCTTACCAATGAAAAGAAGAAAATTTTGACAGTTTTTGTATCAATGGAAATTTTGAGAATATTCATAATTTGTTAACATTGTCATGTGTCATAATTTAAAATTTGACAGATTATAAATTTTTCTTGACCTAAAATGTTTGACATTTTCTCTGAACTTTCTTGACAACTTGCAAATTTTTACCCCAGCGCACCCCAGATATCGAATCAGAGTCAGTGTTTCCAGATGACCGCATTTCAGAGCATTTCAACATTTAAAAAAAATAAATTACGTCCATTTTAAATAATTTTAATAACATTTTCGACAATTAAAAAAAAAATTAATTTTAAAATTAAAAAAAATTAAGACAACAATTATAAATTTTTGGCAGTTTTTGTATTTAACTCGACGTATTCGAATACGACGAGAATGTCGCGATAAAGTAAATAATTACGATTTTTGTTGATGGTGTGAATTACCGCCATTTCCGTGCTGTCAAAAGTTGCTAACCACAACAAAAACGTAATAACACTTTATGCCTCGATTCAAAAACCACAGATACTATTTTAATAATTGCAATGATCATCGCCGTCGTTAAATACGACTCGACTTAATTCCACGGCTAACTGATAATTTAAATTTCATCGTTTGATTCGACCCATTCGAGGTTAGGTGTTGCATTGGTTTCTAACGAAACTTTTTGAATGCAAATTACGATGTTTTTACAGCCAAATAAAAGATTACTTACCCCGGTGATCTGCTGCATCACTTCGCTGCCAATAAACTTGAAAAATGTTCTCACAAAACACTAACGCAAACAAACCGCGATCAACGATGCACTGAACGGCACTTCAAATAATGCGAACTGCGTCGTATTGTCACGTGATTAACGCAGCCAATTAAAAAGAATACGTTTATCGTCTGAAATTCCGAAGTAATGTCGTAACTAGGTAACCGATCACATCCAGCTTTTTTATGAATTTTTTGCTCATTTTCGGATTTTATGTTAATGCGTGCTTCGGCTGTTAAATTGAGCGTTCGATAATCGGTTATGCGTCATACTCACGGCTTTAATTATTAATAACGTTATCACCGGATTGCGAAGAAATTGTAGTCTCCGCGCTATTTTAATCGAACCAACTGACAGTTCCCAAACAAGTTAATTAGAACTACGAGGCAAAAGCGCTACGTTTGAATTATTTTATTTTACGTTTCAGGTTTAAAGTGGAGAACGAGGGTGGGTATTTTGTACCAACTTCCGTTTAATTGCGGCCATCTGACACTGCCGCTCATAGTCTACCTCATGCCAGACTGGCGCATCAACCAGTTTTTTTTCTCGGCCACTTCGGTGGTGCTTTTCATCTACTATTGGGTCCTGCCGGAATCCCCGAGGTGGCTGCTGACCGTCGGTAAAACAGACGCGGCGATCAAAATCCTCGAGCGGGGCGCGCGTCTCAACAGACTGCCGACCGAGCGCATTCAAGCCGACGTTAACGATTTCGTCGCAACGCACCCGCCGGCGAAGAAAAAAGGCGGCAACATCTTGTCGCTATTTCGAACGCCGTCGCTGCGCACCAAGACTCTGTGCATATGGTTCAACTGGCTGGTGTGCGGATTGTGCTTCTTCGGCATGGCGCAGTACATCGGCGAACTCGGCGGCGACAAATTCGTCAACGTCGCCATATCGGCCGCCGTGCAGATCCCCGGGACGTTGATATCCATCTGGGCGACGGAACAACTGGGCAGAAGAATCACTCTGATCACAAGCAATTTAATAGCAGGCGTGTCCGCGCTCCTGGTGGTGGTTTGCCCGAACGATCCGCAGTGGCTGAAGGCGGCCCTGGGCACGTCGGGGATGTTCGGACTGTCGATGAGCTTCCCCACCGTTTACATCTACGCCGGCGAGCTGTTCCCGACGATCGTGCGGAACATCGGCTGCGGGACTTCGTCGGTGTTAGCGAGGGTGGGTTCCATGTCGGCGCCGTTCGTCGCGCACAACGACGGCGCGCCCGACTGGCTGGGCCCGGTGATCTTCGGCGTGGTTCCCATCGTCGGCGCGTTTCTTTGTCTGTTCCTACCGGAGACCGCCAACTGCAAACTGCCGGATACTATCGAAGAAGCGGAGGCTTTCGGGAAAAAAGTTAAGAAGAGTAAAGACCCCGTGCAAGAAACGTCAACTTGACAATGTAATTTTTGCGATGAATTTATTTCTGTATATAAAAATAAACCGTTGTTTTTACTTCGATTTTGCCTGCAATTATGAAACGATATTTCAAAACTTCGGAACAACCCTGTCCTTTTAAATTTTAAATTTTTTTTGCATAAATAGTTGGCATCACTTACGATGAATTTGAGTAACGTCAACATGGACGTCTCTGGGGATTTTCCGATATGTAATTGAAAATCATTTTTTATGTATTTAGGTTGGCAGAACGGCAACGGTGGTCAGATTTCGTACTATGCAACAATCACATTGCAAGACATAACCTAAAATTGAATGGCAACCGGCAACTTGTCGTCGTTGTAAATTATGGTTACAGCATGGTACTGGTAAGTTTGTTTCAATGATTTTATTTACTCCCGCAATTCGTAGAACCGAAGCCCGGCGTGTCCGCTGTGCCAGTCCTGCGGAAAATCCAACAACTTGCTCCTGCGTCAGATCAACCTGTCAACGGCGGTTTATTTATGCGAAGACAAAGCCTGCGAGTATCCCGCCGGGCACGAATGGATCGAGGTGCAGAGATCGCTCGATTCGCTGTCCCTGGAAATACGCCAGTCGACCGGTTTGGAATTGGACCGGTGGCTCGAAGAGGTTTTCGAAAGCGAAGTCGTCGACGCCGCCCCGCCACCGAACGCGTGCAAAAATACAAGCGAAAGCGACGATTTCCTCTCGGAAATATTCAAAGAGATCGAAAGCGCTGATTGTTCGACGGATCCTGTGCTCGACGTACCGATCGCGTTTGATTTCAATAACTTTTTGATTAACACGAATGATGTGCTTAACCCGTCGTGTCAGATTAGTGCGGGCGATGCAAATCACAACGAACCGATCTCGGAACACACCATCGGCGATTCAACTGAGAAAACTAAAACGTCGCTCAGCTTCGAAAGTAAGGACACGTGTAACGGAAACTTAACATCGAAAGTTGAAAATGCGGCGATAGCTGTCGACGTCACGTCGAAACCTAGCGATAAATTTCAAGATTTTCGTTTCACGTCGCATGTAGTGCGGCCAGCTACGAGTAAAGTAAAAGTGTATTCAAAAAAAAAGCAATGTGCAAAGAATACTAATGTTTGCGGTGTTAAATATAAGAATTTGTAATTAGCTGTCATAAATAGTTTTATGGTAAATGAAATTATTTGATGTTTATTTTAATTAAACTGCAACTAGGTGGGATGTATTAAAATGTAATACATCCCACCTAGTTGCAGTTTTAAACAGGTTGTTCTAAAGTGATGGATTTTACTGAACCATTTCGTTTTAATTAATATGTAGTACAACATTGTTATTGAACATTTTTAATTAACTAGTTTTTGTCATTTTGTTGATTTTCTTCTGGTCTGTGGTATTTGTTTTGTTGCTTATTATCTTAAATTGTGTAGAATATTTTAGATGTGCCCCTTGCAGCCGACCACAACATAAATATTGTAGAAATTACTTAAATGTTTTTTTAATTATTATTTTTTATTTTTGTTTTATGTAAAATATTTTATGTGTTAATTGTTTTTAAATACACGTTTACTTTTTATTTAACTATTGTTATTATTACGCACATATTACATCATTTCGTTTCGCGAAGATAAATTTTAACATAATTTTTGAGAAAATCTGATAATTTTTGGCAGCACTGCGCCATAATTTCTTCACAAATACCTGGCAACACTGGCGCGCACGGTCTCTCTCTCTCTCTCTCACACACACACACACAATGCGTTCCGAAAATCGAACATAAATTCAGGCCTCGAAACCCATATTTACGTTAAAATCTCGATTTAGTTCACACACAAAGTATACGAAAGTAAAAAATATATATAAACGGAACATACAACGTATTAGTTAGCCATTAAACGCCTTAATTTTTTGCCTTGCGACAAAAACTAATCCAAGTCACCCGTGCCACAGACACTTGCGTTTATCGACAAGCGATCCCAGTCACTTCCGCGTACGCGGAGAATGCTACGAAAATTTGCTCGCGGTTTGGAATTCACTCTTAAAATCGGTTTAAAATGAACCGTTCGCGGGTGAAACGTGAAAATCGGTGCCGGTGCGTGATTTTCGAACTTAAACTTGAAGCTTCGGTGCGGCGGTGATGGGAATCTCGATCGTAATTTCGAACTTGAAGTTTCGGTGATGGGAAACCCGATCGTCGGAAAGGTAGGTGAATTTCATTTAAATAGTTTAAGCGCCAAAATGTGGTGAGTTTTCGACCATTCAAAGTTCGTGAACACGAAGTTTATACTAAATACATCGTGTAATAAAAATACTGCGCCTGGCTGTTGTCATTGCCGCTGTCGCCACGCCCCCTCCGCTCTCATGTTTACTAAGGCGAGCTGTAGTCATGTCGAATTTTATATTTGATATCGAAGTGTTATGTGGGTAATTAACAACACTTGTAGTTGGTTTGAGTATTTTTTTATTGACTGACTTTACGTCATGAGGGCAGTATTCACGCTAGCGCCATCTATCTGTCAGTTACATATAATTTTATATTTTTTTAGGAACAGAAAAAATGAGCAAGGCTAACGAACTTTTTAGAGCACTTCATTGCATATTTGAACATTAAAGAAAAATTCGAGAATTCGAGATGCTCTCCACCAACCGCGTTTTTCCTCTGAGCTTCTCTTCCTTCCTTTTATTTCGGTGTCGAGTACATGCCCGACGCACTCATTTTTTAGTAATCTGCGTTTTCCTGGCTTCGCAGGACGATAACTGCTCGATCTATCACCTTTCGGATACCTTGACATGATATAATAGCGATGTGCACTCTGTAAGGCACGGAGCAAAACTAACTGTTGGCACTAGAATCAAGTAAACAAAGAAGGAATATCTCGTCACAATCCGTAGTATAGCTTGACACACTCTTACGAATTCAAGATATTATTGTTTCGAATGACCGTTTGAACTTAAGTACATAGTTCGGAGTTATTCGGCTGAGGGGAGGGGTGCGCGCTTCATCTGCCCCAGCGCTCATATATTTGCTCCACACCTCACTGCGTTTAGCGCTGTATCTTGGAAAATATTGCGAATTAGCCCCTAAAACTTTTTATGCATATTCTTAGATATATTAGGTCACACTGTAGAAAATTATGTCATATGCGATTATACAAAAAAAAAAATCTGTGCAAGCGAACGAAATAAACCAACATTGTAACAAAAGTTTTAATATATTATTTTGTAGTAAATAAATACTTCCATATACAAATATACACCGGCTTAAGTTTGCAGCGTAGTGTAATAAGTTAAATAATTCTTAAACGAACAAAAAAAAAATCGGTTTTAGACCAAAATTAGTCGATAATAATTGATCCTGATGAGAAAGTTGATACACATAAACTACCCATAATTGAAATCCCACAATGGCTAGCTGTTTGTCACAATTTTTTATACAACGTACATGTCATACATGTTATAACAATTTGTTCATAATTATTTGTCATAGATAGAAATAAAATCGTGGGCATTGTTCAAAAATTATTTGGTTTGTATTTAAAATAGAATAAAACATTTTATCATAAATGTTCTATGCTTTTAGGACTTTGGTAGCTTCTAATAAATTATTAATTAACCATAGCGCATGTATGGAACAACCAATTACTTGCAGTCAGTTGTGAGCGCTTGTAATAGATTCTAGTCTCATTTTTATCTTATTATTAAAAATATCAACGCATTCATTTGAAGCTCCATTGCATTTAAAAAACCTTAACTGGTGTGAAACTCGCCGTCGGTTCACAAATCCCACACCAATTTCGACTGCCCCGCGTCAATTCCCTCGTCTTTAATCACACCGACGTCGATAAACGAGCACTTGTTTGCCATCGCGTCCGCGACGGAATTCTCGAACTCCGTCTTGATCAAACTCAAATTGAAATCGTCAACCGTAGGTCCCAAGTAACTCGAACCGTCCAACTGGTCGATACCGCCGATCTTTTTCAAAAGTCGCCGCCGCGCCGCTCGTTCCCTGTCCGCCTTCAACCTCGCCTGCCTCTGCGCCGCAGTCTCCGTGCTTCGTCGTCTCGCCGCCCTCAACACGTCGATCATCCTGCGCTGCTGGCGCTGATCGGGCGTTTCGTTCTTGCGCCTGAACGCCGCCCTGACCGCGTCGTTATACTTCCTAATCTTTGTCTGCAGCTCGGTCTCTTCTTTACGGCGCTGCGCCGACCGCATGGTGTCCTTGCGTCGTCTCTCGGCCTTTTGCTCCGGAGTTTCGTTGCTGCGTCGACGTGCGGCACGCAACGCGTTTTTGAACTTGCGTTGTCGGCGTTGTTCTTCGCTTTCTAGGCTCCTTCGGAGCGCGGTTCGCACCGCGTCCTTGTACATCCTGGAAGTGAAAAAAAAGTCGTTGGATGTGATTATGTAATTATCGCAGGATCTACCTGTCTTTTCGTTCTTGTGGCGATTCGTTCGCGCGCTTTAGCATCATCCGACGGGCTTGTTTCTTACATCTGAAAGTTGCATTTCAGTTTAATTGTTAAAGGTGTTGATTAATTTATTTTTGTGTTTTTCGTATCACCTGTTTTTAAATAATTTAAGTGTGTGTTACGTTTTGAGGGATTAAGTTTATTATTTAAAGTAGTGATGGACATTATTAATAGATTTTACTATAATTGCAGAAGAACATTGTGCATAGTAAAAGCAAAGCACATTCACGATTTAGTTTTTTTGAAGAACAATTTTTTTGAAAAACTAATATTTCGCAAATTTTGTTTGCGTTTTAAGCAAAGCTGTCACCTTCCACTTCTATATCAAACACCATTTTAAATTTATAAAAGGTGAAGCTTTGTCCCCCTCAGGGTTTTTTCCCCTTCATAAGATAATGAAAACATTTTAATTAAAATCAAGGGACGCACCTCGACTTTCGTTGTTTTTCCGTCTCGTGGGGTATTCTAGTCGGCGAAGATTTATTCCTGTCCCTGGTTTCGACATTTCGCAGCGCTTGGGACCACGTGGACCTAAACGAACTCTCGGCTAAGGATCCCGCGTCGTTTTGCCTTCGAATCGGTTCTAAAAAAATAAACATGTACTCCGCTTTCACGACCGAGTTGATTAATACCATCGCCTCCGTCGTCTTCATTGTTGTAAAAATCAGGCTCGTCTTTGATCGCCTCAGGTTCGAACTCGTCGCGCTCGAAGTTCCCACCCGTGCCATCTGAAAACGTCCGAGTTAAATAATTGCATTTTTCGTCGACGAGGTAACCTTCGCAGATTTCCCTTTTAATGACGATGTCGGCCGCCTCGAAGTGCGCGATTGGGGCGACGCCCGCCTGCAAACTGCGACACGATTAGAACTTAGCGCAAATAAGAAAGCAGAGACCCACCCCAAAGATCTGCGGTTGGGATCGACGAAATCGCTCGAGAGGAAGTGGCTGGAGCACACGCGTCTCGAGAGGAAGGGCAGGGCCCCGCCGTAGGCGAAGTCCTCGAAGTACTCGGCTTTTCCGCACGTCTGCACCCACAGCATGCACCTAAATGATTTTCTCAATTTTCCGAATTTTCTTTGTTACGTAATTTCGAAAGTGATTGACTTACAAATCGAAATCGGTGGGGAACTGGTAGAAATTGTCGGTGGAATTTTGGCTGTTTTTGTTGCAGCCCGCAACGCAGCAAAATTCCATCACGGGGGGCACATTCGATCGTTAGGTTCGATGACGTACGTGACCTTGATTTTGACAGGATCACAGATGGACGGACAGAGAAAATTTCTTGCATTTCTCTTTGGGTTATTTCTTATACGCGTTCAAAATTTATACTGTGTAGGTGACGTTCAATTATAGATTTCGGGGAAAATCCACGATAGAAATCATACAATAAATACGATCGTCAAAAGGGACATTTTGACTGTACTTGACAAGAACATAGAATCTACTTATTTCAATAAATGTACTTAACGACCAATAGCGCCAAAACTTTCAATAATGTAACTTACATCGAATGTGAAAATTACCAACAGGATAATAGGGATTTTTACATTAACCAACTGAATGTACTTTTACATCACTGGAATTTTTTGACATAAATACGTGAAAATAATAATTTATTTAATGTAAATCTGCCTTGTTTACGTCAATGTTATATGCTGTCAAACGGATGACATTGAATTGCCATTAAAACTGTGTTTTTGCCGGCATGGAGTTCGTCAGCAATTAGACATTTCAAGTCGTAAAATAACATGTTTACAATTTAAATTGTCAAGTTGACAATTTAAAATTATAATTGACAACTCAAAGCAATGCTACCACTTACTTATGTCCACCAATTGGACTATATACATAATTATTAATAATTTCGGTTGGTGTTGTGATTTTCATAAGGGGTACCAACTTATATTAATTGTGCATAAAACCTACTGTGATCTTCACGTGGCAATTGAATTTACTTTCGGGAACTGTTATATTTTTCAATAGTTATTTTCGTTTCCGCATTGAAATATAATTCAATTTAATTGTTGGCATGTGTGCCATTTGTACTTCGTTTGTCATTGCGTGTATCATACTTTAGAAGAGTTCACTTCAAACCGACAAAATTTTGTAAAATATAAAAAATACAAAAAATGCTAATACGTAGGTAACAAAGTTGTCAAAGGTTCAAAAATTGTCAATATATAAATACGGTAAAAATTGGTAATATTATCTATGTAAGTAGTCAGAATTATCCGAAATAAGACAACGTCCGAATTGACAAAAAATGTAAACAATACAAAGATTGTTTAAAATTCCACAGAAAATTGTCAACATCTTGTGAATTTATACAACAATAAATGATTTAAAAAATATATTAAATGGTTTGAAACCCACGTGCACGATACCCAATTAAGCGAAATTTAATCAAATCGAAAAAAAAAAACAAAAACAAGAACTTGGGTTCTATTTTGCAAATTCAAGAAACGCATGCAGCACAACTCAATCCAACCCAATATATGCCCATATTAAGGGGGGGGGGGGTAACGAAGTTTTGTTATAGTACATCTCGTTATTATTATTATTATCATTATTAAAAAATGCAAACCAACTGAAACAACGATTTAATGGATTTTTTTACATCATTTGTATTTAGTATTAATTACAACAATTACAATATTAAACTACGTGCACAATCAAACCCAACCCAACTCAAGTCAAACCAACCCAACTCAAACAAACACAAGCAAACCCAACCCGAGCCAAACCAACCCAACTCAATCCAACACAACCAACCCCAACCCAACATAACTAATGTCAATGTAAAGGACAATTATCCAATCCAACACAACCAACCCCAACCCAACATAACTAATGTCAATGTAAAGGACAATTATCCAACGCCCACTAATAAATATTTTCATATTTCATTCTTCGAAATGCAGTAAAAAAAACTGCAATGAAACCCAAACGAACCCGGCCAGCAATTGGCAATATTTGACGAAATTTGTATTTCAGAATATGTTTCCTTTAAAATGTTGACTAAGTTGAAAGAAAGACGATTTCGAACAAACAAAAAGAGATATTTAGAGCAGTGGAAGTAAAGAAAACAAAAGAACCCATAAAAATAATATTCAGTGGCGATCCAGGGTTTGTTGGGTTGGGTTGGGTTAAATATTATTTAATGCCAACTTAATGACAATTCAATATTTTCCACAACAATGAATTATTTTACACTGACGTCTTAGAACTGTCATTTTTGTCAACGTTGTGAACTGGGGAAGAGGTTACTTGTGTACAACCAACTATTGATTTTTTTTAATGTGTAGCCATCTGTGTAACAGTAATATTATTTAATGTCAACCTAATGACAAGTCAATATTTTCCATAACAATGAATTATTTGACACTGACATCTTAGAACTGTCATCTTTGTGAAACAGTAATATTATTTAATGCCAACTTAATGGCAATTCAATATTCTACAATTTTATTTGACACTGACGTTTTAGAACTGTCATTTTTGAAACGTTTTGTTTTTGCAACATAATGGAGCTCTACGATTACTTTAAGGCTTTAATGAATTTAATAATTTTAACGTCCAATTTTTTAATTTAATTTGCTATAGTGATTTTTTTTTTAATTTCAATTTTAACAATTTTTTGGATGAAATAAAATACTCATATTAATTTATTAATTTATTTAGTTACATAATATCACAATTAATACTGTCTATTAATTGGCAATTTTCGCAGTCTGTTTTTAGTCCTCGTCGCTCGACTGCGACGCGTAATTCAACTGTTCGTTCCACCATTCTTTTATTTCAAGCGTCGCGTTGGAGATTTTCGGCAGACACGCTTTGTTATTGAACACTTCTCTCGGCAGTCGATTTATTTCAGTGCCTTCGTTGAGATACGGAAGATTTTTACTAGTAACTAAAATTAAATAATTTATGTTATTTAATTTTTAAAAAAAAATTATTTTAACAAACCTGGGGGTCGATTATTTTTCTTTTTTGTCGACATTCGTTCCTTGTCGGTTCGCGCCGCAGGATCCGACAGCGTCGGCGCTAAATATTTCCTCCCGGAACTGCTCCCAATGCTATCGGAGCGAGGAAGCGAAACGAGTTTCTGTTTCCTAACCGCGGCCTCGTCCTAAACAATGGCGTTTACTGGCCGCATCGAATCGAACTACGTGGATAAACTCACCGTTTTTTGTTCCCCTTCCACCGGTTCGTTTTCAGGCGTCCCGTTCTTGGTTTCTTCCTCTTTGTCTGGTAACGCCGTCACCAATTCGTTCGTCGCTCTCAGGCCGGCTATCAAACTATTTTGTTGCTTCTGGAAACGATTTTTTTTTATAAAAACGTGATGGTTTCGTACGTACGAACTTACGTTGGTCGATCGAATTTTTTTCAGGCAGCCCTCCAGCCACGTTCTGATCGTTTGCTTGGCGACTTCTTCTTCGATGATGTATTCGAATTCCTCGCGCGCAAGTAGTTCTTCCAACTGCAAAGCTTTTCTTATGTCGACTGATCGATACGATAGCATGCTAAAAAAAATATTTTAAGCGATCAGGCTTGTTTTTAAAAATATAATAAGCTAACTTTATAACATCGTGGAAAGTGACGTCCTCTCCATTGTGCAGGCGTTCTAATTCGTAACACATGTGTTTGAATAGGAGACGGTCTTTTTGCGGATCGACCTCGAGGCGACCTTTCAAAAGGCGCAATATGAACTTCACCTGCGAAAAACGATTAATTAAAATCTTTGAAACTTGATATTTAAAGTTATCGAAGATCAAATACGTCAAAATATTCAAAATGTGAACAATTGTCAAAGCTGACTGAATTATTAAACTTGTCAAAGTTGTGAAATTTGCTAAAATTGGTTAAAATCCAAAAATTCGCAATAAATGTCAACATTCATACGATTGTCAAAGTGACATCTCTAAGATGCAAACGTGTCAAAATTATGAAATATGTGCCAAAATAGTAAAAATAATCGTAATTGGTTTGCTAACATTTTCGAAATGATAAAAAATCGTTTAAATTGTCAAAACTGACAGTTGTTAGACATGTCCAGGTTGTAACGTGTGCTAAAATTGGTTAAAAAGCAAAACAAGGTAAGAAAATTGAATTCATAAAATAAAAATGAAAATGTCAAAATTGTAGAAAATGTCAACTTTTGCACTATTGTCAAAATCCGATCTTGTATAAGATGAAAAGTTTCAACATTATCACAAATATAAATTGTCAAAATAAATATAATTGGTTTGCCAAAAACTTTCAAAGTCATTGAAATTGTTGAAAACTTTTCCAAAATGACCAGAATGATAAACAAGGAAAAAATATTAAAATGGTTAAGACGTGTCGCAATTGTCTGAATTGTCAAAATTGTTGAACATGTCAAAATTGACATAACTGTCAAACTACGAAACTACCAATTGCTGAAAATTAAACGTCAATATATGCCTGTTTCATAATTTAACATTGACAACAATTGCCACAATTTCGAAATTATTGAAGGTTATTTGCATTTCATTTTATTAATTTATATTTCTGTATTTTTTGGTATTTTCGTCATTCTGTATATTTTTGAGTAACGCCATTTTGACATTTTTTTGTGATATTTATGCAACCTGTCCAATAAAAACAATGTTCAAACCTAGGTAGCTAATCGAAAAGTTACGAAAGGAAGCTTCGATCCTTTCGTAACTTTTCGACTACAAATGTCAGATTTTGACAGTTTATTTTTTATTTCTGAAATGTTTGGTATATTTTGTCAGTTTGTTCGGCAGCAGTTATCAGTTTTTATTGGTTTCAGTTCTCATCTCATTAACGCCGATCAAAGCAGTTGATAACTTTCGTCATTGTAATGTTGTTCCATATTTCGTCACGTAATTTTTCTTCAGCTTTTACGACCATGTACGTGTAAACATTTTGTACGGATTAGTGAAACGATTACAACTGAATTGGAATTGAAAACGCATTGCAGTAAACAATAAGTTAGACGATACCGAAACCTTTTGGATCTCCCCAATAAATTTGAACGTCCTGTTTGAATAATTATTTTCTATGAAATGGGGAGGATCCAACCCAACAAAAACCTGACCCAACCCAACCCAATCCAATCCAACCCAACCCAACCCAACCCAACCCAACCCAATCCAATCGAACCCAACCCAATCCAGTCCAATTCAATCCAAAAAAATTCAATCCAAATTCGTTTACTTATTAAACAACAAAATATTAACTAATTAATTTGAGAAGTAAACCTCAATGAAAAATTTTATAAGTAAACCCAAAATCCAATTAAAATTTCCACCTCGATAATAAAATCAACAAGTACACAAAAACCATCAAATCCGAGCCACTCTATTTCTGCTGAACACAAACAATTTGTAAATAATTAATTGTAATTTGAAAATGTTAACCAATTTCTTTTCAAAATAGAAAATTAATTGGGTGAAGTTGATTTGAGTGGATTTGCAAGATCGCTTGGTTGGGTTCACTTGTTAAATAATTGATTAATTTAAAACGTAAACCAAACGTAAAATCAATTTGTTTCGTTTCGCCCAAGTATCAATTAATTGGAAGAAATTGGTTTAAATTTGTTTGCAATCAAGGTAAGTAACCCCAACGCATGTTTTTTATTAATTCATCGCACGAAACTTATTTGAATTGATTTGTAAAGGTTTTGGGGTGAATTTGGTTGGGTTTGCTGTTTAAACGATAATAATTTAATTTAATTAATTTCGAGAAAGTAACTTTGATTGATTTGTAATTGTAACAGCGTTGGGTTGAGTTGGATTTACTTGATAAATAATTAATAAGTCCAATATAACAAACCGAAGCCACGTTCAGATTAAATTCTTATCATTTCTTTATTGTTTTTAAAAATAGTCCAAATAGCTTCGTACATAACTATTTTTAAATATCTTATAAAATGTAAATATGAACTAAATATTTTAAATTAAATCCAGTTGTTAAAGACAAAATCGCCTAAAAACACGTTTTAGCAACTGTTTGTAAAATGTGCACTTAAAAGTCACATCCACAGACATTAATCGAATAAATCTGACTTTGAATTCGTATAGAATTTTGCTGCTACGTTTCTGTACAAAACAGGAAAACGTATTTAACCAATTTAATTCGATGATGAACTTAGAAAATCCCAGTAGATATGTAGACGAATAAATTCGTTTCAAGGAAAATTGTTGAAACGGTGCACTTTTGCTATTATTTAAGACAATATCGCAGAATGTTTGAAAACGATATTCGGGATCCACCACCAGTTAATTTAATTTCTAAACTTTATAACTTTATAAAAAATGTGATCAAGAAAAAACAAACCCTCCGCACGGGTATCACACCACGTTGGTGTATGTCGACGACGTTCCAAGTATTCTGAAAGTTCCGTATATCCGCGTACGACAACAGAGCGTCTTCCTCGTTCGAATAAAACAGCGAAAAATTCTCCATGATGATCGCTGCAATTTCAACAAATCATTTAATCGACTATTGCCCATCACTTACACGTACTCACCCACTAACAAATTCAAGACGATGTACGTGATGATGACGTAAAACGTGCAGAAGTAAATCAGCGATCCGGTGAAGTTCCCGCAGTCGGTTTGCCAGTAGTTATCGGCGGGCGTGCAATACGGCGGTTGAATCATGCAGTCGTGCATGATTTTGTTCCAATCTTCGCCGGTGACTATCCGGAAGAGCATGGCGACGCCGGTCACTGGCGACTCGAAGTTCGCTCGTCTTCCGATGCCCTCGCCGTACTTGACGGTGCCGAAGATGATCGTGCCGGCCAGCGCGTAAAAGAACACCAGCAGGAACATGCCGAAGATGATGAAGAAGCTCTTGCAGACGGACACTCCGACGGTCAGCATCAGCATTTTCAGCGTCGCGTGTTTGCCGGTGATGGTGAAGAATCGCAGGATGACCACCATGAAGCCGATGAAGTAGGACAGGTCGTTCTGGAAGAGGCTCTATTTCTTTGTTGGTAAGAGAGCAGTGGGAATTTACCTTGAACATGACGTGGATGAATATCCATATGACGCCCAGGACGGTCACGAATAAGTCGTAGCGGTTACGACGCGATTGGAGGTATCCTCGCGGGGTGAACGCTATGTTTTTCATTACGACTTCGACGACGAACACCAACGTGCAGAACATTCCAACGGTGGCTAGGATTTCGGTGTGGCTCTCATCCTTGTTCCACTATGATAAAAAAAAATGTCGAGACATTAACATTATTTTTTTACAATGCATTTGTTTTTATCATCCAAAGACTCTAAGTTATATTTCTTTGCTCAGTGGACGATGATGAATGCTGAAAGCTATTGTAAAAAAATTAAAAAATATAAAGTTGTAAAATAGACAAAACAAAATCGTAAAAATGATATAAATATCTTAGAATAAGAAAAAGTCTCACAAATTAACAAATATAGTAAATATATTGGCCGCCAAACAAAGGGTGAATATGAATTGCATGTGTACTGAAATTCATTCTATGTATTGAACGTCAAATTGCAAATTTCCTTATTGTACGTGGAAACTACCTTCCAGAGTGGAGTAACAAATTGCTTATTAAAAGTCGTTCGACGTCAACGGAAAAAAATAATGTTGGCTGGAAGCGTTGGGTTGGATTGGGTTAGCTTGGGTTAGCTTGGGTTGGGTAGAGTTGGGTTGGGTTGGGTTGGGTTACCCTATCGGTAACTTGACGTCATTACCAGTGGTTCGTTTGTATACAAACGAATATTAAGAAAATGTTAATTGCAAAAATGCTAACACTTAAAAGTTGGAAAATTGTTCACAACGCAAATAGAATTATGAAATTGTAAAGAAACGAAATTTTCAAAAATCGAGGAATAAAAAAATTATGAAATTATCCAAAAAAGTTGATAATTAACACAATTACACAATTAATAATGATGTGACAAATTGAAAGATATATTATGAACCAAAATATGATTTTTTTAAATTTTATTTATTTTCAAGATTTTGTTGAATTATATTATATTATTCCGCATGTATTTAAACTCACCGTTACGCTCAACAGCGAACTGTTCAAGAGGACCATAATAGCGACGCAGCGCTTGAATTTAATGTTCTGCGTGATGTCGTAAATGAAGGCTCGAAATTTCCTCCCGTCGGGTCTCGGCGGCAGGTGCAAGGGTTGTGCGATTTTTAATCGTTTCTTCAGATCGCACCTGAAAATTGTCGTCAATTGCGAATCATGTGTATACGAGCTCGTGAAATACAGTACCTCATGCATGAAAGAATAACTGACAACACCAGCCTGCTTGGAATTAAACATTCACATGCATTGTTTGGACGAAAAAATGGTCATGCTGGAAAAATCTAGTACAGAATGTAAAACAAGTGCAAAGCAAACCAGAAACTATTCTCGAAGGCATGAAAACCCAACCTAACCCAACCCTCCTAGGATTACTACCCAACCCAGCGGAACTTAAAATTATTATATTGTATATTAAAAGGACATAGCATCCAACCTGATACATTCGTTCTCTATTCTATCTCTCCGAATCGATTGTTTATTATTGGAAATTATCATAATATTTAAAATTGACAAATTTAATAATTTCGACGTTGACTTTTTTAATTTGACATTTTCCAGATTATCTCAAAATTTGTAATTAAATCATTTTTACTTTTTTTACAATTTTTCTGACATTTGACAATTTTTCGCTATTTTAAACATTTTCAAATTCTTTGTATTTCTAGATTTTTTTATGCATGTCTAATTGTGAATTTGTTGCAGGCAAATAATTGAATATTTGACTTTGTACCAATTTTCCAATATGTATTTGTATATTGTTATAAAAAAATTTAAAAAGTTTTTACCATTTTGGCATTCTTGCATTTTTCACAATTTTATCAATGGAAAATTATAGAAATTATAGAATTTTTACATTCTTATTTTTTAGCATCTTGTACAAAATTTCTAATAATTTTTTCAATTGTTTAATTTTTTTATTTTCATAATTTCATATATTTCTACAATTTCGCAAATGTTTGAATTTTAGATATTTTGTGGACATTTTTAGAAATAATTTTCAAATTTGTTATATATTCATTTATTATTGAATTTTTAGGGAATTCTAGAATTATTTACGAAATATTTTTGATAATTTTGACAATATTTGAAAATTTGTTTTGTGATTTCTGCATATTTGACTTTCTTGCCATTTTTGCATTTTATCTGTTTTTATAATTTTTTGCATTGATACAATTTTGACATTTTGGACTTTAGTTATCACTGGAAATTTGAACATTTCCGAATTTTATATTGTTGAAAATTTTATTAATTTTGGATTTTGCTTCTGTATATATTTTAGATAATAATTTTAATTTTTGCATTTTTGACAACCTTAACGTTTTTAGCAATTTTACATTTATTGCACTTTTTGAATTTAAGACATTTATTTATTTTTGATAATTTTTAGGTATTTTTTGGCCTTTCAAGCAATTTTGATAATTTTTACTATATTTGCAGATGTGTTTGCCAATGCATATAAAAATTTAAAAAATGTTTGTAGTTCACTTTCTAGTATTTCTCCCAATTTTGACATTTTTATAATTTTACCATTGTGACATTTTTCGCGTTTAACAAATCTAAAAGTAGTTTTTGTTAATTTTAACGTTTTGACAATTTAAAAATTTTTGTGGATAATTGAAACTTGCTGTTTTTGATATTTTTGATCGTTTTTAATAATGAAAAGTTTGGGTCAGTGTACCAACGCCATCTAGACGACAGCAGTCCCACGCTAGTGCTGCTACGTAATTTAGACTACTTTGACCGACATTGCCGAAACTTTACAGCCGTCTCCACGAAACTGTTTTTTTAAGAAACAGCTATTTTGTCGTTCAAATCATTAACATTACATCCGCTGAGATGCTGACGTGTAGATGTTCGCATGACTTCATGCACCTTAGCCTGTGTATCGTCGGTGATCTGATGAGTCCTAAAGGACGAAACAACAGTCATTACGTTAGTCGATTTGCTGACATTCATTTAAATTTTAAACCATCTTAGACTTGTCATATCTGTTATAATTCAAGTTTCATATATCGTGTTATTTAATTGTCATTCATCTAATTTTGTGAGATGTTAATTCGCCATTTTTCCACCACCCTGTATAATTCCTACGACTTCACATGTTGATGTTCGATTATCAATGCATGAAACGATCAACAAGATTACACGAAAACGTTTACAATTACCATCGCCTTTGATCGACCGTGAGCAACGCCGTTCCCTTATTCTCAGAGTAATTCGCGATGACCACGCCGACGAACAGCGTCAATCCGATCATGCACCCCAGAAAAATGTATATGTGTATGTAAATGGCGTGAACCTGAAAATAAATCATCAGCGACGCATCACGCGAGATCAAGTGCACTCACAGGTCCCAGGGCTTTAATCAACACGTCCCTGACGTCCAGCCAGCCTTTGAACGACAGCACTTCGAACAGGGCCAACATCGCGTCGCCGATGTTATCAAAGTTAAATCGTCGGGGATTCGCCCTAAAAACAGTTCGTGCAACGTTCAAACGACAGTTTAAATAAAACTGTAAATTACCAAACTCGAGGAACCAACATCGACGGATAGGACTCGTTAGTTCCCGGCTGCAATTTCATTTTTGTGACGAAGACTCGCCGCATGAAGACGCCGACGCAATCTTCCCGCTTCAATATGGTGGGGTCGTTGCATCTCGCCAGGCGTCCGCCGTACAATTGGACGCCGTAGCTCGCAAACACAAACATCAGCAAGATGAGCAGAGTCGATACCTAAGATTCAACAAGTGGAACAAAAAAAAAAAACACATGAGACGACTACCTACCAGTAAGATCTCCTTGAAGCCTCGACACAATTCGTAAACGACTTTCCTCATATGGGGGACGAGCGTGAAGATGCGCAGAGGTCTCAAGCATCGCAGTATCATGAGCAGCTGCGCCCCGGAATTCGGTGGGACCTTCCTGGGCATCCAGCACAAGAACACGAGACTAACCTAAACGTGGACAGGTCGCGATTATTTATCTTTTCGGGTTAATTTACTGACCAGGTATATGAAGACGTCGAGGACGGCCGCGACGTCTTTTATGTAAGCCTTCGGCGTGAAGAACAACCCGTCCGCTAGGATCTTCAACGCCAGCTCGATGCTCATGAAGATGACGAAACAATACTCGGCTATTTGCAAGCTGACGTTTTCCATGACGCGATAGTAAGGCGTTTCGAACATCATCGACAGGCACGAGAGCGTCGTCATCGTTATCATCACCCAATCTAAATAGGTGACCAGGCCCAGGAAGTTGCTAAAATGAAGCGATTAAATAAAAAAAAATAAATGATCTCGAATTAATAATCTATGGACTCACTGTAAACTTTTATACTGGACTTTTCTTTCTTTTCCGGTTAGGGGATCTTTTAGTCTCGCGTCGTACCGAGCGTACACGATAAGTTGGCATATTTTTCGAAACTTACTTTCGCGTGGGACGGCAAACAAGGGAGTGTCGAAAAATGGATGGTTCTCCCGTAAATCTTCTTCGCGTTGGTTTCTAAAAATAACAAACGAAAAATCAAAACTTTAATTAAATTCAGTCTGCAATATAAAATATGAAAGGAAATAATTGACAAATCCGGAATTAAATCCGGTTAATACAATAGAGAATGTTGATTTACGACCTTACAATACAATTTTCTTAAAAATTCGTATTAATTTTTTGTTATGGGCTAAATTCAAACCTTCTCATTTCTGCTTGTTGCCGCTTGGCCTGCAGCAGTTTGATGTCCAAGTCGTGCGGCCTGGCCCTCGCCGAACTCACCCTGTTGACCCCTATGTCCCCGTTCTCCATCAGATGCTCGTACGTCTGCTTCAGCTTAATCGAACCGCTCCGGACGCTTCGTCGAATCGACCGAGAACCAAATCTTAATTTGGAATTAAACACGTCGAATAAATCGACGCCAAAACTCAATCGAAAACGTGTTGGTTGTTAGTACGAACGTGCAAGTGTAATGTGTGTCGATGTAAAAATTTTAACAACACAGTTACACTCACTTCTTCGGATCGATACGTAACTGTTTCATGCTATTGATCGTCCCCTGGGGCTTCAACGGGCCCTTGCTCCCAGGAACTGGAATGAGCGACGAGTCGCCCAGCATCAACCGCTGGTTGTTCGAATCGCTGAAAAATGATTCATGAAACCGCCCGGTTGCCGCGCGAGTCCCTAATACTTAATGATGTGAGCGATGGAAGTCTTCTTAAGTTTGGAGTTGACGACGCGCACCTTGGGCAAGTTGTTCAGGATCTTGAGGGGCTTCTGCTTGCGGTAGATTATTTTCGAGTCGAATATTTCCTCGGAGACTTTCTTCACGCCGCCCTCGGAGTTCTCGTCGTCTTCGTTCTCGTAGACGAACTGTCTCATGAAGCTTTCCCTGACCTGAAATCAACTCGATTTGTCGATGCAACGACGAGGTGGGCACCGTTACCTTCGGTAGGTTAAAATCCGAAGGGACCTTGTGGAGGGTCACCATCAAAGGGCTGTCGGGGAATTTTTCGAAAATACGTAGCCGAAACGGCAAGGTTTCCTTTATTTCGGCGCTTTGTTCCCTGTATTTCAGTTGCTTGAGTTTCTTGATGTCTTCGTCCAATTCCAAGTTGTCTAGTATGACCGCTACGAATAAACTTAGGACTATCTAAAAAGTGAATAAATAAAGTTGTGTGATGATTAAAAGTATTTTTTAAAATTTAATTAATTAATTAAAACAAGATTTGTTAAAATGATTACACAACGATTCTAAAAAAAATATTTACGTTGAAGCTCGCGATTCACCAGTTGCTGGAATAAAATTATAACGTTCATTTTAGTCGCAAAATATTTTATCTAAGTCGGTTATTTTTCTCCATTCCTATTGATCACCGGCTTTCCTTTTGCATTCATCCATTTCCCATTAATTTAGGTCCCATATCACTTTGTCTCTCTCGCCCTTACCCTTAGGGGATTTATCTTCAATGCTATACTTCGTCCTCTTCTCTTCCGACCAACCCAACCCAACCCAACCCAAGATATGTACATATGTATTCTTCATATTGAAATAGTAGCGATGGCATTCAGGGACGATAGTAAATATGTATGGTAAGGGCTCCAAAATAGAAATTGAAATACAGAGAAAGGGAACGAAGCAAGAATAGTTTGGCAGGAAGATTAACAAGACTACGTCGAAACACAATAAGGGAAGAAAATATAAAAAACGGACACAACAGACTACAGACAGAAAAATATAAAAATGGTGAAATATTTTTTTACCAAGAAATAAAGCAAACTAGAAGAGGATACCAAAAATTTAATTTAAATAATTTAAAAACTTAATTTTTATTTTTTTATAGACTGAGGCAATTTTTCGAAAATATTTTTTCAAATTTTGCGTTTTCGAAAAATGCTGAAATAACTAGAAAACTTCGTTCGCTTTTTGTATTTCGAAGTGAACTGTCAGATTCTTTTCATTTCAAATACTGACAATTTTGAGGTGAATGTCAATGTTAAAAATTAAAATTTTTAAAAATCATTTAATTTTTGAGATTTTGAATATTTTAAATTATATTGTATTAAGTATTGCATTTCTTTTGCAATTCTTTGCGTTTCTATTTTATTTAATTTTAACCAAATTCATTTTAAATTAAAAATATGTTTTACATTTGAGAAAAATATTGAATTTTAACTTTTTTTTAATTTTCACTCATTTTGCGTCGTTTGAAAATTTCGATATATTCATCCATTTGGGCATTTTTAAAGATTTTATGTTGCTTTTTGGGAATTTTTAAGAACTATTTTCTACATTTTTGAAAAAGTTGAATTTCGAAGATATTTGAAGACATTTTTTTAAATATTTTGAACATTTGATCAATTTTTGCTTTTTTGTAATTTTTCAGAACTTGTATTACATTTAAGATTTAAAGTGCACGCATCAATCATACGTGACAGGCCCTAACATTTGTTGTTGTTAAGACAGACAATACTTTTTTTGTAGAAAAATCAACTAGTACTTTCTTGTTTATCATTAATGGCAACAGACTTGATTGTCCAAAAACATTGAGACTTTTATATTTAATTTCTCTTCTATAAATTGTTTACCTCATTTAAATTTTTATCTATGTTTTTTCTTGAAATTCATAGGATTACTTTGTCCAGATTACTATATTGTCCCTGTTCTGCTGTTTATCTTAGTTTTAAATCATTTTTGCAAATGTATGTAGTTTTTCTTTTAGTTTTATTCTTTTTTTCCTTTCATTATTTTCCATCCAAAAAACATTTAAATTATCGTATCCAGCCCATTATTTGTTCTTCATCGGTTATACTTTCTTCAGTCGTTCTTTCAGTCGTTCTTAAAATGTGGCGTTTGTTTGGAGCTTAAAGTGGCCATCGTTCTTTTCTTGGTGTGGTTTTAAGTTCATTATTTTTGATATGTGTTCCGTTGACTTGTTTATTTTAATCTTTTTTCGTCGTCATTTTGGTGCTCGTTCCGTATATATTTTTTCTCAACGTGAAGGTGAGGGAAAACAAAAAAAAACAAAAAGAATATATAATATAAAAATATAATAAACTAAGAAGACTGTGATACAGAATACTAAGAAATTAAAAGTTCATCAAAAATCAAATGAAAAGCAAGGGAAGACACAATACACACAAAAGTAAAATAAAAACATTGCATTTTCCGAAAGAACTTTTCAATTGAGTTTGACAAAAAAAAACATAAAATTACAGATATGCAATAAAATTGTAAAAATTATAAAAATGACAAAAATAACAAAATTGGGAATTTTTTTGCGACATTGTGTAAAATATCAAAATGTCAAGATCGGCCAAAGTTTAATAAAATATCAAAATATGTGCAATAAAATTGTAAAAATTGTCGAAATCCCGAAACAGGAGAATTCAAAAAATTTTGAATATATTTGGTATTTATTAAAAAAAAATATTTCACGTAACATTTCCTTTCTTTCTCCCCAATAAATTCTTTGGTTGGCATAGCCTTTTCTATCTTCTTGCCAAGCTACCCTTGTTCTGTTCTCATTTTCTTCGTTTCTTCTGTCACTTTTCCTTTAATATTTTCATTTCAATTTCCTCTGTCGTGAGGTTGCTTTCAATCAGAATTTTGGAGCCCTTAGGTAGTCTAATTTCTCGTCCACAAATTTATTGCCTCCTCTTTTTGTATTGTTCTGTTTATCTTGGTCTTCAGTCCTTTTTCTTTTAGTGTTTTTATTTCTTGCCACCATTTATTTCTTGCTTTATCTTTCTCAGATCCTCTTGATTTTTTTTTTAAATTTATCTAAACCTTTTCATACAACCTCTATTATTTCTTTCTTAGTTTCTTCTAAATGATTCTAATGTCCATTTCTTCTTCTCGTCCCAAGTTTTGTTCTCCTCTCTTTTGTATTCAGGGGTGGTCTTGCAACTTTAGTACTTTTCTCACAGTTGTCTTTCGTTTTAAGTGACTAGCTGTTCTATATTCGTTTTCGCGACAAGTAATATTTTTTTGAAATATTTCCACCAGAGGAAATATTAATTTTTTAAAATTCCACTTACCAATGTAACAAAAAGATGATACAGTATAAAATAAACGGCTACCAACGGAGCCAACGTTGGCTGCGTCCTCAACATAGTCTCGTCCATCACCTCGACCCAAGCCTCCTGGGTGAGAATTTGAAACATGGACATGAAGGCCTCGGTGAAACTCTCGAACTTCGTAAAATCGCACAGGAAACAAAACAGCTGCATCGAAATGCTCGACGAGATGATCAACAGGCACATGGTGAAGATAATCAGGCTGCCCAGCTTCTTGCCCGGACCGAAGATCTTATACACGAAATCCTCCAAAAGCGGCGACGCCTTGATCAACCGCACCACCCTTAAAACCTAACAGAGATAATTACGGAATCGCCGATTGGATCATATCCACCTGGAAGTAAGTGAAACCGGTCATGTAGAACCCCGGAATGACGTGGATCGTCGTCCCGGCGGACAATAACAGTTCGAATTTGTGTATCGAGTGCTTCCAGTACCCCCTCCAGCCCAGGCACCATATCTTAAAGATCGTCTCCAAATTCAGCAGGACGGTGAAGCCGACCTCGATGTAGTAATATTTTTCGTAGAAGGTGCTGCGTGGGCGCTCGTCGTGCTTGAAGTGCATGGTGGCTGTTACGATGCCGTTCGCTAATATCACGCACATGACCAGCAGGCGAAAGTGAGGCGACCGTAGTATCGTGTAGCAGATTTCGGGAGCCAGTCCGCCGTGTTTGTTCTCGTCTAGTGTGACCAACTTCCAACCGCGGTCGTCCCCTGTTAGGATCTTAAGTGGAAAATGTATATCCGTCGCATTTAAATTTATTAAGTTGATTGTACCTGCGAAGCCGAGCTGTTCTGTATGTGGCCCCGGACGCCCCACATTTGTTGGAACTGCACTCTAATTTCGTTGAACGTTTCGGTGATGACGGCTATGAACACGTTCTTCACCAACCACGCAAGGAAAAATATCATCGTGCTGAAATACAAAACGGCTCTCCATCCGGGCAATGAGTCGATGGCTCGGTACATTATGAAGACCCAGCCTTCTTGCGAAGCCGCTTGATACACAGTGAAGAAGCTCGTCACTGCAAATAAAAATTTAATAATAGTTAAATGATCAAGTACTAGAAAAAAGTGGCAGCTCGTTAACTTATTTTCCTGGTAATGGTAATCCGAGGTTATCCTGGTGATTTATGTAATCGCCTGGTCTGACGTGAGATAAGTTTTTTGTCGTCATCTGTGATGTTTGCAGTTAATCCTATCACCTTGAGCATCGTTGTAGCGAAGTAATCAAAGTTTATAAAGTAAACGTTATTATTGTTAGTGTTTACAGAGCTGGTTGTAAGCCAGATGTTTCACAAATACACTGACAGGTATTAATAATAATATTAATTACCAAATTCATCGAAGCCGTTGAATCCCATAATGTACCGCGACAGCTCCAACTTCATGCATTTCATCCCAGGCGGGCACTGATAACCGGAGTTGGGTTCCAACGAGCAAAACGTGTCGGGAATCGCCAAGTTATTGATCGTAATGTAACTGAAAACGACGACTGTAATTAAATTTCCTCGTTCGAAGCGAACGTACCTCGGATCAGTCGTGTTCAACACGCAGTGGTTTTTCAACTCGCCGAAGAACTGTACGCCCAGCAGCCCGTACAGCGACATAAAGAACAAGAAAAATAAGGTCACGTTGTAGATTTGTTGGCTGGACCGCCTGCAAAAAATCATTCAGTGATGTGTCACGACGATTAACAGACGTACTTGAAAATTTGATTGATTCGAGACTTCGGCATGGAGAATTTCAAGAAGACCCGCAAGAACCTGATCATGATCAACGGTCGCGGTGCTCGAAGAATCGACAGGTAGCTGAATCTCGGCACGATCCCCAACATCTCGAATATTTGGAGGATGACCGATATCCACAGGAAAAAAACCATGCTGGCGTCGAACTGGCACCAGTGGTCTTTCAAATACGGCTTCTCGCCCTGAAATGATGCGAACGTTATCGATTTCGATTGGTATTCGGATAAGTACCTTCAGGATCCCCCGAATGTGCATTTTCGCTATCATCTCCGCCGTGAACAGGAACGTGACGACGACGTCGCAGCTGAATGTTATGTACTGCATGGGGGGGATCTTCTCGAAGGTCTTCGGGGTGTTGCAGCTCACCGACGCCAGGCTTATCAGCGCGCAGAGTCTCATTATGCGGCGGATCCATCGCTGAGAGAGGGACGAACATGAACATCGACTGAGTGTGCATTTAACAGTTACCTTATTCACCCATTCGATATCGGCGCTTTCGTTGTACGCTTCGTCGGGGCCGTAGTCGGCCAGGACCGGCTCGCCCTTCAGGCTCTGCTTCCGACCGAGCATCATCTTGAACAGTTGGCGTCGATTTGCGCTGCTTGAACTTTAAATTAAATCACGTCTTCGACACCATGATGAAATGTCACATTGCGACGAAAAATCGATATTTACAGCTGCGCGGCGAGTCGGTGTGGAGTTGACGTCGTTTGAGGGGCTTTAATTTAATTGTACGTGTGAAATGCGTTTGATTGCAAATTTATTTGTTGAATTCGTTCTTTGTAGTAGAATCGTCGAAATTAAATTTCAAATTGTGTGAATTTGGTAGATTCTACCCAGTTGCACCAACTATAGAACATGAAACATAATTTTGCTGAGTAGTAGGCTTCATTCGTATAAGTAGATAGTGTACAAATGATTTACAAAATTTTATGTATATATTGGGTACACACGTTATATGTACACTGCATAATTTATTGTTATTAAATGTTATATAATACTACAAAACTGCGATACTTGCACAGAGTTTGGCGGTCTTTTTATAGTCATACGTGATCCACAGATGCCGCAAACGGTGGCGAAATGAAAGTAACCATCTTGCCTACCTGTCAGTGACTGGTGTTTTGTGATTTTGCGGCACTATTGAATAACGATGATGGATTATCTATCTAAGGATGCCCGTAGTTTCGCGTTTTTAGTATTTCGTGAATTTGTTTAATTTAAACAATTTTGATAATTTTTAAAATTTGAATTTTTTTAAAGATGATGTGAAAATAGGAAATTCAAGACGCGAAAATTTGCGATATTTATAAATGAATTAGATACAAAAAATGTCAAAGTTGCATATTTTTTTTTTGAAAAACTTTGAAAAAGTAATTATTTTTCAGTTTAGAAAATTAATGTTAAGTACATCAAATCTCCAATGATTTTAAAAATCCATAAACTTTAAATTTAAAAATAACAAAAAATACAAAGTGGAAATTTTCAAAAATAAAAAAATGGAAGTCCTGTTATTATTGTAGTATTAATAATACAAGGCTATGGGATTTCAAAAATGCCATCCTCAATATAGCAAAAATTGTTTCAGACTTAAAAAAACTTTCACAAATTCGCTTGGGTTTTGGAAAATGTCATTTATTTGAATTTATGAAAATTACGTTATTTCGAGTTTTTGAAATTTTTTTCAATGTGTAAGTATCCAAAACTCGTAATTTTCAATGATTATGAAATTTAGAAAAATTGTGAAACGTTACGAAAATTTCCAGAAAATCTAAAAAATCAATAAGTCAAGAAATATCGACATTTTCTGACACTGAGACGTAATCGCGAAACTTTAAAATTTTGATACTTTGTGATTTTTTTTCGACAATTTTATGTAAATTGTAAAATACAAAATTTTCCAAAATACTGCGTACGTTTGTGAAGAATTATGGACATAGAATTTCAAATAATGTACATTTTAAATTCGTAAAAATTTATATTAAAAAATTTCGTTAATTATATAAAAACCATTTTCGAATTTTAAAAAATTTGCATTTGTTTTTTTTTGAAACTTCACATTTCACAATATTTTTGGATTTTAGGAAACAAATTAAGAATCTCGAAGTAAAATAATTTATAAAATTCACAATTTACAATTATTCAAAAAAATCGTCGTTAATTGTCAAAGTAGACATTGTCGAAATTCTGTGTTTTTTTTTTAATTTCGTAATTTTTTGCGTGTACTTAAAATTAAATGCACGTCGTTGCAAAAAAATCAAATTAAAATTTGTTTAAAACTTTCTAAAAATATGAAACGTATACATTAATCCAAAAATTCGAGATACTAAATACTGATTTTTTTCCAAAATACAGTATAAATTTGTGGACATAAAATTTCAAATATGTACATTTTAAATTCGTGAAAATTTATATTAAAAAATGTCGCAAATAATATAAAAAAACATTTATGAATTAAAAAAATGTCTTATTTTGATTTTTTGCAATTTAATGTTTCACAATATTTTTAGATTTGACCAAAAATGTTGATTGAATGAATTACGAAGTAATTTACTAAAATTTTCAAACATTGTAAGTAAGAAAATTTACACAAAATTCAAAGCAAATTGTCAAAAGTTGACATTGTTGAAATTCTGTGTTTTTTGAAGTTCGTCGTGCAATTAATTATATATAGATATATGTTTAACAACATTTTTGAAAAAAAAAATAACTGCTTTCATTTGGTATGTTTTTGTTTAATTTAATTGTCAAAATTAGTTAAAATCAAATTTATGTAAAGTACATGATGTCAAATTGTACTACAATCACAATAAAAGTGACCAGCGCTCCTATAACCTGAAAATTAAACTTTTACACTTCTTTCCATATCTTACCCATCGGATCTCTTACCGTATAGCATAGTTTCAAGTCCAGTACAAAAAATCCACCAGGACACATTTTGAAATCTTCCAGTAAAATTTGCAACGAAAAAAGTTTAATCTGAAATAAATATTTAGAGTTTTTTACGTGAGTTTAAAAATACGACTGGTACGTTACGTTTCCATCGACTGGTTGGGGCGTGTGGACGTCGATGTTGCTCAGTGACGATTTGATTTTGTTGGCCTAAAATATCAACAGCGTCAAAGTTTTAAAGACAAAGCGCACACTTGACTTACGTTACGCATGCACATGTGCGAAGTTACGACTATGAACACTAACGAGATACTCGCATCCGTGATCCAATAAATGGAATTTTCGATCGTTTTATAGTGGGCTTGGGCGTTTTTGCTTTTGTAGAATCTCGCGCACAAGAAATAAAGCTGAATTACGACGACGGCGACGTTCTCGCTCATAACAACGGCGAGCTGCGGCGTGAATATCCCGATTACGTCCCGCGATAATTCGCAGAGCTTCGCGTAAAATCTCTGCATCCCCCTTATGTCCACGTTTCGAGCTTTCACGACGATGAGTCCCCGGCGAACTTCATAATTGCCGATCGCCCTGCTGAGCTCTCGGAAGCAGTTTTGCGGAATGTATACGAGTGTTGCGTATTCGGCCAGCGTTGTGGACAACCACACGGAGATAATTGTTGATAACGTTGCGTATGCCGCGGTCGTTGGAGGGACATGTCGAAAAATGCGAATTAAAATTGCGATTTTAAGCGCGCATTGGGAGCAAATTACCGCCGGTCCTGTGTATTTGATCCGTTTGTGGTTCAACGTCGCGTTCGTTTTTAAGAGGTCCTGTTCGAGGTCGATGAGAGCCTTCCATATTTTTATGGTTTTTTTCTTGTAAACGTTTCTCGCGATGCACGCTACGATCGCTTTGCAAGAGATGATGAGGATGAATGCCATGTCGAGGATGTTTACCAATTGGTTGTTTGAAAAACCGACGGTAAGTGTAAGTATTATGACCGTGGCGAGAATCGCCATCGGAACTGCAATCGTTGTAAGTTTCATGATGAAATCGTATGGTACAATGTTGCCCGTTTTGTCAATTTTAAATGCCATAACTCCCGATATCTTTAGACTTATGTACAGAGGTTTTAACGAATTGACTATGTTGAAGGGCATTGTAGTTAGACAACGTTCGTTTTAGAGCTGTTATATTTACGTCGAATTCATCAATTAGTTTAATAAATTACAAGAATCCATTACCTAGGTCATCGTCGAAAATTATTAATGATGCCCCCCCAAGGAAAAGTATGTGAGTAATGGTCGTTATAATGTATTTTGTGATAAAAAATGATTTGGTATCAGACACTTAGAAAATGTTGAATAGAAATTACAAAAAATTAATTAAAGAAATATTAAATTTTGAAAATTCAACAAATTGCCAAAATTTTTAAAAAACGCTTACGTTGTTGTGTTGTAAGCATGATAATATAAATTATATGACAAAAAAACCAAAGCTAATTTTCACAATTTTTTACAATCTCTATATCGAAATTGTGGCATTTTTTTTTTAATAATTGCTAATTGTTAAAATTGTAAAATTATGACCAGACCAATTCAAAAATATATCTAAATTACGTAAGAATTCCAAGAATGTTAAATCGTGGTCAAAATTAAATTTATAAAAATATCGAATTGTGAAAAATATTAAAAGAATTGCAAAATAAAAATACAGAAAATGCAAAATATATTAAATTTATCAATTGATAAAATTGCAAATTTGTCAAACAGGCAAAACAAGTAAAAAATTTCAAAATTAACTATCACAAATGCAAGAGTTCCACGAAAATATTATATCAAAAATACTAAACCCTAAATTGAAAATGCAAAAAATTGTGTAAAATTTTCGAACAATTTTTGAATAAGGCAAGACTAATTATAAATGCCAAAAATATTAAATTAACTAACTTTGACACTTTGTCAATTTTGATATTTTATCAATGTTGTCATTAATTGCAAAACTTGACGAAATTACGAACAGACTTTTAACTTCCTTTAACTTAATTAAATTGTCGCGAACCGACAAGAAAATATGCCAATGCAAAGTCAAAATTGTTAAATAAAACTAAAAATTGTCGTAAGTAGAAAAACGATTAAATATTAACAAATTTTGTATTTTTTTTTATAAATTTACTTCGTTTTGACGTTTCTGTAATTGCATAGCAGCCTATTGTGGCGGGGAACTGATGTCTAGATGGCGTTAACACTCACACTCAAACTTCCACTAAATCTAATTGTTTCTTAAATACTAACTACTGCCAACCCAACCCAACCCAACTCAGCTTAATCGATTCGGTCCAGACATTTTCAATATAAATTTCAAAACCCCAACAAAATGAACGTTGAGTCGGGTTTGGTAGCATTAGATTTGACGAAATCTAAAAGTATTTTTCTTAGCAATGGCAAATCTAGGCCAACTTGTGAGTTGGCCTAGATTTCTAAAAGAAAATAAGTTACCCCAAACAATCGAATTATATCCACATTGAATTTTCCCATGAAAAATTCACGAAGTCACTATTGCCCCCCCCCCAGGCCATAATCAAAATCGAAATAAATTTTAGAATAAGAATGTCTACAGAACTGAGTAAACTAATAAAGCAAGCAACAGTTTATTCCCAGAAAAAGAGTAATTAAAAATGCAACGGAATTGTTTATGTTGCGTAGCACAGCCACCAATCATTTACCTGCACAATAAACTAAGAACGGAGACAAAAATCCATGAGCTGGTAATTGATTGGTGGCTGTTGTCGCTTTTGACAAAAATTGCTCCAACAACACACTCAGCCATAACAGTCTCACTACAGTTTAATTCAACCAAATTAATTCCCCAGGAGATACTGACAAAGCCAATATTAATTGTTAATTTTTGTGTCAGAAATAATTAATTAGGTCGACCTATCGCTTACGAAACAACCAATTACAAACACAAGACACCAACAGTGGAAACAAGTATAGCACAATTACGTACAAATATCAGATACATTAGAAAAATTCAATGATGCCAGTTTTGAATAATTTTCCAAATAATTTTTTTTTATCAAAATCAAGTTGACAGACAATTAATTTCATATTAGGAAAGTTTACATTCTTGTAATTTTTGAGTTTTTAATATTAATAAAGAAGTACGTTAACTATAACAAATTTGTCGTAATTAAAGAAAATAAATAACAATATAATTTTTCAAAAATATACAAAAAGTTGGGTTGGGTTGTGTTGCGTTGGGTTGGGTTGGGTTGGGTTGGGTTGGGTTAGGTTGGGTTGGGTTGGATTGGGTTGGATTGGGTTGGGTTGGGTTGGGTATTTTCGAAAATAATTTTTTTTATTTTATGATTGGTAAGGGATACATTAAAACGTTACGTTATCGATTCTCGTAGTACGTTTATTGCTTCAAGTAAAATACATCAAATCGAATTGAATTATTATTATTATGTACGTCGTCAATGCTCCTGATATCTGAAAAAAAATCGACGTTAAATTTAATATGTATGCTCATATTTACGTTCAATTACCATATAAACCAACGTTAAATCAACGACGAACAGGCCTCCGGCTGATATTTTAAAATCTTCGTGGAGAAGTTGCAGAGAAAATAACATGAGCTAAAAACACTTTCGTTTCGTGAATTGGCGGTTTAATTGGGCGATACGTACGTTTTTGCTGACCGGGGCGCTTCGCGTGGATATCTCGACGTTTGCGAGGGTTCTTTTGATCTTGTTGGCCTGAAAGTCAAAAAGTTATTGTTTTGAAACACGTAAACAAACTAGTTGAATAATTAGTGGTAATTAATAAATTTTGACCCGATTAATTTGGAAATTTGGTTTCCAACGCAATTTAACAGTGACTTTGGGTTGGTTGGGTTAAGTTGAGGCTGATCAACCCCAATTATTGAAAGTGACGAATATTTGTTACAATTATGATGAGGTTAAAATTTGCCAGAGTTATCAGAAATACGAAATTATATATTTTTTCAAATATACAACAAATGGCAAATTTTTTTGAATTTATGTAAAATGGCCATAATTTTATCTGGTTCAAAAATTTTAATAAATATAAAAAAATTTAACTTATAAATAAAGCAAAACAGTCAAAAATGTCAATGTCAATGTCAAATTGACATTGACATTGACGTTTACGAAGTTTGTCAAATTTTTGTAAAATGTATCGAACAAATTCTCAAATGCATAATTACTGCTCGTTATATAATATGCTATTGTTGAGCTACTTACATTATAAGTGCACATGTATGAAGTACCAATGATTGCAGCTAAAGTAAAACACGCGTCGAGTGCTCGATAAATAATTATGGGTATCGGGAAGTATTCATGTCCCGCACCCCTGTAAAGAATCGTAACCACAGCGTACACGTAAATACCGAGCGTGATCACGTTCTCCGTCAAATCAGCGACGATAAGTGGCGACAAAATACCGCCGATTGACCTCGACACCTCGTTCAACTTGTAATAAAACTTCTGAATCTTTCTCACGTCGCCATCCACGTCACGCACGAACATGAGCTTCGTGCATCGGCTCGCGTCGTTGAACTTGCGGTCGAGTTGCGCGAAGTAATCATTCACGACGGCGAACAGCGTCACGTATTCGGCGGTCGTCGCCGAAAAACGAAAGTCCTGAATCTGCAGGATAACGGCGGACGCCCGCTTGACGTTGATCGGCACGAAGACCACGTTGGTCAAAGCGATTACAATGAATTTCGCTCCGCTTTGGATCGCGATCGGCACGATGCCGACCTACGCGCTGTAGTTCGGCCTGACGCCTTCCCTTCTGAGTTCCTCGTCTAAATTGATCAGGTCGGTCCACAGGCGCATCGTGTTCGTCCGTTGCGCCCACCTTATTCCGTTGAAGACGACGATTTTCAGCAACAGCGACGTCGAACTGAAGATCGAGAGGCATTCGAATAAGTCTATTTCGTTTTTTGTTATCAACGCCGCTACGAACGTCACGTAGCAGATTGTTGTTACGACGATGCTGAAAATCGATCCGCAAATCAAGCGGTGACGTATGGGGGTGAACGCGTTTCGTTTGTCTATTTTAAAACCGATCAGGCCGACTAGTTTTAAGAGGAAGTATAATGGCTTCAGGGAATCTAGGACGCGTTCTGCCATGTCTGAGGTCGTCGATAGACTACGAGCATTGGGGACGATCGATAATCTAATTAATTTAACACATTGTTAATATTAGTATAATTACTAATATTGTGGGGGGGGGGGGGTATCGTTTATGTTTATATGAAGAACAGCGAGAGACAATTTTCGATTAGTGTTATTACACAAATGTTTGTTTTTCTGGAAATATTCACTTCAAGTTATGTCAATGAAAAAATAATTAAAACTGTGATGTATCTTATTAACAAATTTGCTTTATATCATAATATTTACAAACATTTACGTTTCAAGGGTAAAAGTTAAATTCAAGCGAGCGGTCAATGATCAATCCGTTATAACGAGTTAAAAGAAGTATCAAAGTATGAAATGAAATGTTTTAATTGCAAATTGATAAACTGTGTTATCTATCAAGAATTCGAACGAGTTAAACGTCAACAAAATTTGATTTGGTTAAATTGAAATATTCTCAGATGCCATTTAAAACGATGTTTTCTTTTGGATTGTTGCAGATGTGATTATTTTAAATAAATTGTAGTAGACATCTCCATTAGTTTATGTGGATTTTGATGATTTTTTTATTGTGGGTTAAGTGTCGATGCTGTCGATGCAATTTACATTATTATTCACATTGGATACGAACAGGAAATGCCCGAATTAAAAGAACTTAATATTATTATTATATACGATAATTTATGCATATAATTTCATCGATGGAACAACATTGATGTGTCGATGCGCAGCATGGGGGCAATTAACAAGCAAAACAGGTAACTGAACGTAAAACTTTATGTATCAAAATATATAGATATAACGTCATCTCAGTGAAGATGATTGTTGGCTTTCTTAGAATATGGGCGCAGCAAGTTAACCTAACCCAACCCAACCCAACCCAACCCAACATTTACACGAATCACTCGGGTGGTCGGTTTAAATATTGATCATTATATACCCGAGGTGTAAAAAAGGTAAAAGTCAAAAAAATCCAAATTAATATTACGTCAAAATTCTAAAATGCAAAAGAGACAAAATGTCAGTGTCATAACAAAGTATACATTGCCAAAAGTGTTAAACATATCAAAATCGAAAATGTTGGTAATGGATATGTCAAAATTAAAAAATTTATTGTAAAAATGGCGAAAAATTTCCGTCGTCAAAATTATCAAAGGAAATTGCAAAATTTAAAAAATGCGAAAATTATAAAAAAATAAATAAAATTAACACGAAATAAGAACTCATGAAGAAAAGAGAAAAGTAGCAAAGAGAAAATCATTCCTGAAATCAAAAAATTAAGGAATTGGGTTGGGTTGGGTTGGTTTGTGTTGGGTTCGGTTGGGTTGGGTTGGCTTCGGTTCGGTTGACTTTTCGCATTAAAAATGTATAATGATAATAAAAGCAAATTTGACAGAAGTTGAGAAGGAAATCTTACACCAGCCACGTATCTTATTTTTTAAATCAAACATAACGGAGAGGCACAAACTAAGAGAAAATAAAAAAAATTATAAAAACACAAATAGAAATATTATTAAAGCAACAAAGCATAGAAAACGAGCAACTAAACAAAATATGAAACAAATGAACGATGGCCCAGAAAAGAGGCGTAAAATAAATCGAAATAAAATACTAGTGGAAAATTATAAGAAAACAAGCTAAATAGGAAGTTACGACCAACCTAACTGAATTTTTCATTTGCATAGATTCCTACGTTCATAAAGCAAAAAGAAATAAAAACAGTACTAAGAAATATTTTTGATAATTGTTATCTAATAGAGCGTTAAAGATCGGGACTCCATTCTCCATCATATGAGAGTAATTATTTTGGATCGGTTCTTTTGCCGTTGGAACTGGACTAAATTTTACTGGCGCAGTTAAAATTAGAACGGTTAGGTCATTCGATTCCATTTTGGAAAATATGACCGCGAATATAAAATAGGAGGAAACCAATAACACGTAAAACGTGGTAGAAAATTAAAAATGTAATCAAACATATTAGAAATTTTAAAAAAATGTTTGAAAAATCATAATCTTTGCGCTCACAGTCATGTATGATGGGTTGCTGCCCAAATTACTTCATTATAAAGCAACGACAACGTCGTTTTTCGCTACGCCCATGAACCAACCCAGTCTTCATGTAAAAATTATTCAAACCCGAATAATTTCAAGTAAAATATATATTTTTGCCAATTATAAGAAATCTGACCAAGTTCCTATTGTCACATTGACGTTTTTATGACAGTTCTCTAAGAGTCTCTATCAATAAATGTAATTGTCGTATTAGTTAATTATTAGTTAAGTTATTGCTTCAAATTTTTTTTTAATTATGAATTTTTCAATAAATTTTTGTATCTTTGTTACCTTTACGAACAATTTACTGAGTGAACTGTTCAGTTTTATTGTTTATACCGTAATTTTGTTTCCAAATTGTGTGGTGCACTTCATTATTACACTTGCACTCGTAATGGGAACAAGGCTTTAAGGAATATTCGGACTTGTACATATAAAGCACATTAAAGGAACAATTAATCGTGGATCACGATCGTATCGTTCCATACAAATTAGTACTTACTGTTTTCGTGCACATGTGCGATGGAATTATGACTGTCATCAGCGCGAAAGTCGTGACGACGATACCGGAAATGGCCGTATCCACAGGCACTTTTTGTACCTGTTCGCCTTTGTACAAAGTTGCCAACCCGGCGTAGAGCAAAATCGCTAGAGTAATCACACACTCAACAGTAAATGTAACGATTTGGGGCGACGCGATCTCGGCGACCATCTTGGACAGTTCGTACAATCTGCAGTGTCCATTTTGAATTTCCCGCACGTCGCCGTCTATGTCGCCCGCCAGAATTACTTTCGTGCGTTTGATGCCTTCAAGCTTCGCGTCGAGGCTTTCAAAGCGATCGCGTATGACGGCGCAAAGCGTCACGTACTCGGCCATCGTCGCCGAAGTCCGCACGTCGAGAATTTGCAGAATTCCGTAGGATAATCCGACGAGGTCCGAAGTCATCTGCCCGGTGTGGCCGAAAGTGAAGAAGGCGAGTTTCAAACAATTTTGGACCAGGATCGTCGCAATTCCACTATACTTGACGTAGGTGCAACGCAATCCTTCTAGATGAATCAGTTCGGTCCACAGCTGCGCCATTTTTGTTTTCGACGCCAATCGAGATGCGTTGGACAATATAATTTTCAGCGCCAACGATGATACGTAAAACAGCGAAATGTACTCCATGAAATGCAAGGAATGTCGATGTAGGAATAGTGTGAAATAAATCGCCAGGCAAGTGCTCGTTAGGATGGTGCAGGAAATCGTGGTAAAAACTAAGTAATCGCTGGAGGGCAGGACGAGCTTCGTCTCAGTGTCTATCTTGAAGCTTAAAAAACCGGTGATTTTTAAAAGAAAGTATAACGGCCGAAGCGATTTTATAATGGCCTCTGGCATTTTTTGTGCGTCGTTTAGTAGTCGTTGGAGAATTTGTACTAATAACAATCGTGGCCATAATTCATTATGGGTCCATTAAATGGATTAGAGTAATAAGTGATTGGTTACATAAATCAATATAATGAATGTGGGGTCTCGTAGTTAATTAATCGTAACTCCGCTGTGTACTAAAACGTACAAGTCAGCAGGAAAAGAATTGATGAGCGTGCAAAGCAAATGCACCAAGTCGATCAGGAGCCATTCATGGCTCCGAGTAATAAATAAGAAGATTTGAAATCGTTCAGAGCGAATGAAGGAAAATCGAGTTTAGGAAAGTGTCCTTTAGGTCCTGTAAGTATTACCTATCCAGCTCATCCGTAATGACATTTCTGAGCCAAATAATACCATAAAGAGACAAACCCAACCCACACTCCTGATAAAAACAAGGGTACGTTACATGGACTAAGTCACCTAAGAAATGAATCAAGTACACTTGAAAAGAGTCGCACTTGCCACCTCCCCCCCAATAAGTATGTGAGGATAACTTAACGTAGCACGACCCTCTAGTAAAATATAGAGATGCATTATAACGTGCCCAATTTAATTTCTCGCCACCGAGGCTTCGCGATACAAATATAACATATCAGAAGATCTTCAGTAAAAATTCCATTTCCGGTTTAACCGGAAACTAGTGTTTTTTTATTTTAAATGGAACGCAGATGACTGTGTGAATCTATAAATTCTGCAGTTAATCATGTGACATATATTCTTTTGTTGTTGAGAGCACTGGAGTAGTTGGTTTTGCTGAAAATAATACTTTAATTAATCTCTCCATCGAAACAACTTTGACAGTTGCGATGTTAATTATGTTGACACCTACAAATAGTTATGGGTGTCAAAAAATATTAAAACAAAGAGCCCAAACACTATATCGGATTATTAACTATGAGCTGTCAAAACTTCAACACTGACGGTTGTAATATTTTTCAAAACAAAATTGATTTTTTCTATTTAATGTAAAATTCAGCCTAACAGAGATCCACGTTTTAAATATTTATGTTTCTGATATCAATTAAGTAAACGACTTGTTTACTGAAGGAGTTAGTCAATAATAGTAATTACGTCTATGCATTGCACTGTGCAGCGAATCCGAAATATGAGGCTTTTCCGGATAACAAAAATAGAGCAAAGAATTATGCCGTGGAAAGTTTGCATTAAATCCTCTACTAAAACAAAACGATGACACGTAAGTAGATAAATTAATAGTAATCTAGTAATAGTCGCAAGAGAACTTCTGAAGAAGTTGGTAGGATGACCTGCGAAGCGTCAAGATCAAGCTACTGCTAAACCCGGAAGACTTTATTCAAAGCTCACGTAACTCAGAAATAATAAAACGAGTCCTTGATCCTAATCGGACATGTCTGCACAAAAAAAAACTGATGCGCGATGCAAAGTTAGGTTAGATTAGATTAGGTTCAGTTGACAGATACAACAAATAATTTCTGGTGATAAAAGTTATATTTGCTTGATTAGAGCTCGAAATCCAAAGCAGGGTTTCGATGAATTTTCGACGAATTGTTATTTTGAATTAATGGGTTTCATGCTAGATTTACAAGGAAAAAAGTTCAGCTGAAACGCTTTAGGGCTTCATTATGTTTCAAGAATTTTTTGACGAACTTTTTACCGACACAACGTCATTACTCGTGCGCTACGCGATTACAGAGGTTTTCTTCGGTACTCTCCAGACGTTGGCAGGAAAGGCAGGTTGTTTCGTCCTCTGTGGAGTCATCAGGTGGAAGCAGACTTCGGTAATTGTATAGCAACACGACTGTGGGGGTACTGATGTCTAGATAACTAGACTAACTAATACTTACACACAATCTTTTTGTAACTCATACTTGCGCCTTCATGAATCTTCGGCGAATGTATGTCTGGTGGTATGATGAGCCGACAGAGGGCGAAATGATTTTTTATTAAATTCGCTGAGATTGATTTTAAACTTTTTGCAGTAAATGAAACAAACTTAGTTCATTATTGTTAACAAATACTTGGTTGTTGATGTAGTAGCATTGATTTTCGTATCGGGGATTATATCTAATCAACAAAGTTGGGTTGGATCATGTTGACAGATGAAATAAAATATGAAAGCATGTTACAAAAGGAATTTTTGGAGAACATCTTTTTTTACTAATTTTTTCATCAGTTATTTGGCAAGAAACTCAATCGTTGGGTTGGGTTGGGTTGGGTTAGGTGATTTGAATTGGCCTGGATTGGGTTGGATTTAGTGGTGTTGGGTTGGGTAAGATTTAGCAAACGTTTCGCACTAAACAGAATTTTTCAGTTAAATACACATTTGGTTGAAACTAGAGATTCCATGTATTCCTAGATAATCTAGACAATCCATGTATTTATAGGTACGAGTATGTTGCTTATTTAACACGTGAGAAGTTTCTATAAAAGTGAGCTGAGCTCTTTCAATGCCATTGTCGCATTAATAATATATCACAAACAACATGTTTCATCGTCACTTGATCTTTTTCATCCACACGTGCCTCAGTTCCGTCAAAAACTAAAATCTGATCTTAAAGCGTAAATGTCAAAATTAAAGACCAATGTGGGGATAATAAATATGGCGTTAATTGAAATCCGGTTATGTGGGATAGCGACAGACAAATTAAAACAAATGTATAGAGTAGAATGTTATGAAAGTTATTTTCATGCAACATAAAAGATAATTGCGGCGCATATCAAACCACTAGTAGTAAAATCTGTCCACTTATTACCAACTTACTTCATCGATGAAAAAAAAAACAATTAAAGATACTTCAATAATCGTTAACGTTTGATGTTTTCGTCGATTGAGTAATCGTCCATTAGCGAGCACAATACAAAGCAATTTGGAAATGTTTTATTGCAATATTGATGTCTGGATTAATATGTCAGTTCGAGCACATTGATTTAAAAGTACTACACTTTTATGCCTTGAATAAATCGGACCAAAATATATTCGATGCATTAAATTAGTAATTGAAAAAATTATCCTTGAAGTTTGTAGTTGAATCGTATTGCACTAATATGGTAATGTACGTAATCAAAGTTCCAACAATCTGAAAAGAAAAATTAATTAGGTACTCAAAATTATTCGATAAGTCAACGTGGGCCTACTAACGGTGGTGAGAAGTGAAGAATCTATGATGAAAAATCCACAAGCTGTTGTGTTAAATTCTTCGTGGAGTACTTGCAAAGAGAACGCGTTGATCTGCAACAAAATCATTTTTTAATTGACAGGTCAAATTATCGGCGGTGAATTACCTCGATTTTTATTGTTGGTTCGTCTGACTTGGTTAAAATCTTGAACAGGATTTTCTTGACCATCCCAGCCTGAAAAACACATATTTAAATCATTCGCAATTATTTTTTAATTTAATTTAACTCACCTGGTTCATGCACTGATTAGAAATTATCACGTAAACCGCCATTGTGCTTAAGTAAAAAACGGACGTCGCAATGGAAAACGCCGAATACGAATCGAACTGTTGAAAATTAATTAGCGTTAACGTCACGCTGTACACGTGCAGCGTGACGACCACGAAATACGTGCCGAATATCAGCAGAACTTTAACGGACAAGATCTTGTTGAAGTTCCGCGAAATTTGACACAGATCCTGATGGATCGCGGCCACGTTCCGTAATTCATTGGCGCGGTCGTTTGAAATTTTCGTCGATGCATATCGATTGAGCTCGCGAAACAAGTGCCCCATGATCTTGAACGAAACCCAATATTGGGCGGTCGTCAAAATCTGCAGCAGACTCATGTAGTAAGATAAGGCGCATATTTTGAGGTTTATTACGATCAGTTTGCCGCTTGAGAATATCAAACCGACGCCGAACGCCCAGAAGTAGGCCGAAAAAATCGCGATGGTCACCACGACGATTACGTTTGATGTTTTGTGCAAGTAATCGTAGTTGACACGCACTCCGATCTTCGTGAATTTCTTATCGACTTCGTACAGACGAGTCAACGTCGAAATCGTTCGTTTGTTTTGTATTTTGTTGAATATTGGAGTAATTAATAGGAAACAAATCCCTGATAATAAATACAATATGGATCCTAAGTAAAGTAACGTCGAACTCCTGTTGAATTGGCCTAATCCTCGACCATAAAAATATGATGAATACGCGACGATGACTAGATGGATTAAGGTGGACGTTAGTTCGTACGTAGGGGAATGTTTTACGTATCTACTTTTGGGGGGACCCTCCACCGTGTAAGGCGCGAATCCCAAATATCTCATTATTCTGTAGATCGGCGTCAGCGTCGCCAAAATATCGTGCATCGTGAATGTTTCAAATGAGACACGAGGTACGTGGATGTGTTGCGGTCGCTTCCTCAAAAACAACTAATCGTAATTGATTCATTAGGGTCGCAAAGTGCCTAGACCTTAATTGTCCATGGTTTCATCCAATTACATTATAGAGCGAATAAATAACGACGGCGTTAATTGGATTGACTAATGGCGCGTCCACACCGTTCGCAACCGTGGTCTTTAAAATTACGGTCACAAAAAATGTTCAAAAGAGGATTTCAACGCCAAAGAACTTTGAATTGCCCCCCCCCACAGTCGTTCCATGATTCATTCATTTCTGTTCATATCCATCTTTGAACTCTGAATCGAGATTTCAAATCTTTTTATGCTTAATAACTTTTATGACTAATAGCTTGTTTTCAATACAAGGTAGTTTCAAAGTGTTCAATGTAATGCAACTGTATTCGTTCTGTAAGATTTCATTTTTTATTGTCGAGATTTGTTAAAGACTACTAGTTTCAAAGCAAACGAAAAAAAAATCGAACATATAGTGGTCTGAGAATATCTACAATGCAAGGAAAATATTGGTTCTTATAAAAGTTAGAAAATTATAAATAAATAATTATTTTTTGAAAAATATGTCTTTACTGTGAACTCACCTTTGAACTTACGTATATCAAAACCACATTGCTATGATATGTGGATATCAAACTTAACTTGTCTATATGGACTATGGGCGATGACGCCCAGCACCATCGCGTTGACGACTGCGACCAGCGTTAAGTTCAGTTAAGTTAACTTTTTGGTTATTTTCAAATTGTTCTAGTTTTTTTTTTATTTCGAGCAGCTGGATTCCGTTAGGTTGGGTTTGTTCGAGTTGGGTTGGGTTGGATTTGGTTTTGAGTTAAATTGAGTTGAATACGAATTTTGAATTTCGATTTAATTGGTTGAATTACGTTCATAACCACAAAATATTGACATGTATCTGGAGTCGATGAACGTGAAAATAAATTTCAGCGAATATGACCGATGACGGCCGTTTCGCCCCCTACAGCCTCATCACACCACCACACATACATTCGTTGAAGTTGCATCAAGTCAACTCATGAAACACATGCGTGTTAACTTGTAATGATTGTCCTGGAGTATACGTCGGACAAGATCGTTCGATGACCGAATGAAACAGCTCCATCGGAGTTTTCGTCTAAGAAATAATAATTCGACTTATGCTAACCGTTTATTAGAAAACGATCACACTTTTAACCCTAATTTTAAAACACTACACGTTCAGACGAAAAGTATGAAAGTTGATTTACTAGAATGTTTAGAAATCAATAAATGTCGATCAATTTGATGGATTAAATTAGTAGTTGATAATGTTACCCTTGACGTTCGTAGTTGGATCATATTGCACCAGGATGGTGATGTACGTAATCATAGTGCCAACCATCTGTAACGAAAAAGTATCAAAAATGCAACAATTCAACGTGGGCGTACTAACGGTGGTGAGAAGTGAAAAATCTATCGTGAAAAATCCACCGGCTGTTATAGTAAATTCTTCGTGGATTATTTGCAAAGAGAACGCCTTAACCTGGAACAAAATCATTTATTTCATTTATTTCTTTATTGCCTAAAATTTTCGGGCTAATTATTACCTCTCGTTTCAATGTCGGTTCGTCCGAGTTGGCTAAAATCTTGAATAGGATTTTCTTGGTGCGTCTAGCCTGAAGAATTATAACTAAATTTCTATTATAAGGTGAAGACCAATGACGCCTTGAAAAAGCGATCACTTGACCTATTTTTTTAAATTCAACTCACCTGTTCAACACATTGACTCGAGACTATGGTATAAACAGCAATCGTACCGAAGCAAAAGACGGTCGTCGTAAAAGAAAACGTTGTATGGGTATCGAAATGTTTCCCATTGATCAACGTCAGAGTAATCCCAAACACGTGCAACGTTAGGATCACGAAAAACGTGCAGAACAGAAACAGAGTTTTAGCCGACAGGATCCTGTTGAAGTTCCTGGAAATTTGACACAAATCCTGATGAATCGCGGCCATGCTGCGTAGTTTACTGACGCCGTTTTTCGTCGATGCAAATCGATTGAGCTCCAGGAACATGTTGTCCAAAATCTTGAACGAAACCAAAAATTGGGCGGTCGTCAAAATCTGCAGAAGGCTCAGGTAGTAAAACAACACGCATATCTTGACGTTGAGCAGGTGCAATTTCCCGTTTGGGAATATCAATGAAATTCCGAAGCTCCAGAAATACGCAGAAAAAATCACGAAAGTCGCCACGACGATCACGTTAGACGTATTGTGCAAATAATTGTAATTCAAACGCACTCCGATCTTCGTGAATTTTTTATCGACTTCGTACAGGCGAGTCAGCGTCGAAATCGTTCTCTTGTTTTGTATCTTGTTGAATATCGGCGTGATTAGCATGAAACTAATTTCCGATAACAAGTACAGCACGGATCCTAAGTAAAATAACATCGATTTCCTGTTGAAGAATTTCATACCTCTTATATAAATGTATGTTGAATAGCCGATGATGATTAGATGGATTAACGTTGTCGTTAGTTCATATTTGACGGACTGCTTCACGTATCTACGTTTCGGGGGTCCTTCCATTGTGTACGGTGCGAATCCCGAGTATCTCATTAATTTGTAGATCGGCGTCAACGCCGCAAAAATATCGTGCATCGTAAGGACGATGTCAAAGTAGTCCTGTTACGTTCGCTTCCCCAAAAACACTACACATAATCGATTGATTGACATCACGAAGTGCCTATACCTTAATTGCTCGCATTTCCATCCAATTACATTATACGATACATCGAATGAATATAAAGGACTATTTAATGAATTGAATAATTCTACGTCCACACTATTCGAAACGAGAGGAAATGTACGGTCGTTAACATAAAAGAAAACAAATTGAAGAAATATCAAACGTTTATTTTTCTACAAAATTTGATTTGATTCCTCCTTTTGATTGCTCAAATTGACTCAACGTCACTCAACGCCTACTATGTCACAGACACTAAATGATCTCCCCTCGTATCTCACAGCTGTTTAATTTCTCGCCGGGTGGATCGTTGCGTTGCTGTTGCGGTTCATTATACAAACATAACAAATGAGCACTACACCAAAACTGAAACATGCGCCCATTTAATTGGATTTATCTATCGTTCACGGGACCGCTTATGCGATAAACGTACTAAAATTAAATGTTTGTGCAATCGCACGATTTTACTCAAACGATCGAACATCGTCATTTCGCACAAATGATCATTCGCGGAGTCGGCGTTAATAATCCGAGGCTTACGGTTTACACACACACACACACACACACACACACGTGTGAAACGGGGCACGTAACGTTTCGTAACGTCGTTAACCGCGTAACGCAGTTACATGCCTGCTGTTTCTAAGAACTTCGTTGGCAATCTAATATGCCTAGGAACACACACCGGCGTTTATAAACGGATTTGGCGATTCGACGTGAGCTGTTTGATGCCTGCAGTCCGGCGATGCGCTGTGTTTACGGAGTTTTGGGCAGTTAACAAACTAGTTTGAGCGCCGTGATGTTTGGATGGTTTGGCTAATGGTGGTCGTTTAAGTTGACTAGGTTGTTAGTGGCTCGATAAATTAAATTATTGGAGGAAGTATAATTGTGGCCAAGAAAAGTCTTAATTTTGTTAGAGTTGGTAGTTTAGCGTATGCGGTACCTAAACGGTCTATTCTGAAATTAATGAATGCAATATAGTAAAAGAAGTGGAACGTAAGGCAACAATTAATAAGAATAACAAATATGGAATTGCAAAAATTAAGTTCCTCAGTTCCACAACCAACTTCGAAATGATTTGTTATCCCTTTTTTTCATCCTTCTTCAGATATTCTGGAAAATTGCAATGTTGTGCGAAATATGTGCACATGGGGTGCTATAACACCACAAAACTGTCCACCTGCTACGATACCTCCATAACTGTAGACATAGTGGCCTACTTAGATAATGAGCTGTCATTATTCTTTCGTCAGTCAAACCTCCAGTGCTTTCCATGGCTCTCATCAAGCTCTGTTCAATAGTCATATCAGACCATAGCCCTAACCAGAATTTACCACATCTTCGGATAGTGACAAAATCGTTTGTCACAAACATTTTATGATCCTTCGAAGCCAGACGGGAACGTAGTTCCAACATATCCTGAAGGTATAAACTGGCGTGAAAATAGGGTCGAATTTCTCTAATGCTTTAAAGATGAATGCACCAATAATCGGATCTTTCAGTTTGAATAAATTCCTAGCTGCTGTTCCCCTAGACACCGACACCTCAAGTTTGTTTGAAAATTTTTCGAGGATATTTTTTTACTTCAGTAGCATCAATATTGGCAGAAACACTGTCACTCGTGTTGAAAGACTCTGACTGTTCTTCTTCTGCTATATCCAGCGTGGACAAGACAGCATTGGTCGGATTTTTGAATCGGGACCAGATGGAACAACATCTTGTGTATTTATATAAAGACGTTGATCAAAAGTTACGAAACAGTCATGTAGTAAATTGTATCATAGTTGGATGGCGACGCATTGATGAATAAGTTCGATCCTTAGCCGCCTTTTCCATAAATCCACTCCACTCTAAAATGTTCATACGTTCTTAGAAGTAGATCCCGTTTGGTATTAATCCGAGGTAATGAACACCCGCGATATGTGGATGAGGTGGTAGAACCCCAATCTCTCCAATTCTTCAGTAGTTGCAAGACTAGCCCTTCCAGCAGGATAACTACGTCCCCATATTGCAAGACGTGTATCAATTTGAATAATGTTGATCAACCCAACCCAACCCAACCCAACCCAGCCTGTTCTTCCAATTTCTTGCCCATCGAGCATGTTTAGCACATTATGGAGAAAATGTTAAGGAACTTCCTGAATCATCCATAGAGGCTGCAAGCTCTAAAGCACGAACGCCAGGTTGGGTTGGGACACTACATCAAGAAGAAATCGAGCACCTGCTAAAATCGATGCCAGGAAGGGTGGAGGAGTATGTAACCAAATTGATTGTTGACTGAGAATCAACCCATTCCTATCAGACCGATTGCCACTGGCCACAGCAGATGGACCCGTGATACATACAAATATGATGCCAAGTAGAAATTGAAAACAAAAATTTCTCCAAAGAAAAATTACGGAACGTAAATAACCAAGCAACAAAGAGTCGTCGGTGAACAAGATACCCATGATTATGTAACTGAGAATAGTAGTAAGAAATTAATAATCGATTCTACATCACAATGGACAATGGGGCAGAAACCCAGTTTAAGTATTTAGTCCCATAAAAAGAAAACATTATATTGGCAGCCGTTGAAAATCTAAAATGGGTTTTGACTAAACATTTTGAAGTTTTTAAAAATCACCAACGAGAAAAATATGCAAACTCATTCACCAAAAGGCGCTATGAAGACTAATTAAATAGGTCTATGAAGAAAACGTAGTTCTCTCGATTTTTTTTTTTGAGCTTGTAGCTTATGCAACAGTTTTGATGTTTGTGTCACTGGACATGATTCTTCACGTTTAGGCTCCAGTGAGAATCTAACGAAACTTCTCATATGTCTCCCTATCAGAAGCAACCAGGTAGTTTAATGGATTCAACTCTCAGGGGACCAATAAAAATGGCATATTTTTCAACATTTGGAAAAAAATTCAAAATTGCCAACTTTTGGTCTTTTATATAATTTAAAAATTTTTATTTTTTATGATTTAAGCAATTTTATGCAATTTTTCAATTTATTTACACATTTTTGATGTTTACCAATTTGCTATTCTGACTATTTAAAAGAATTTTGCAATTTTTGAACAATTTGATATTTTTGGCATTTTATTAGCACTTTCAAGGATTTAGACATTGCCTTTTTGCATTTCCAGACAATATTTTTCACAATTTGAGCAATTTTTGTCTATTTGTTCATTTTACACAATTGTTGGATATCGCATAGTTTGGCACATTTTTGATGTATCATATTTTTCTTTTTGTCAAGTTTTGAGCTTTTATATAATTTTGAGAATTTGATATTTTTCCGTTTTTTAATATATTTACTAATGTTAACATGTTGCCAATTATCAGCTTTCGTGCTTTATATATTTTTTAACAATTTTATTATCCCTTTCAACAATTTTGACATTGACTTATTATTTACTTATTATTTATTCGAGATTTTTGTGGATTTTCGACAACGAATTTTGACATTTTGTCAAATTTTCATTGGGGTATTTTGACTATTTTCAGAATCTTAACATTTGTACTAAACAGTTGCAACAATTGGGACGTTGAATGTTTGCATTTCGCGTAATATTTTTCACCATTTACACAATTTAGGACAATTTTGGATTTTAGGCACTTTCCATATACAGTGTGTTTCACTTAAGAGTGTAACACCCTCATATCTTTTTTATTTTTAGTCCAATTTTAGTAATTTTTTTCTTAAAAGTAGAATACTTATTGCTCTATTTACTCGTAAAAATCCAATTGTCTTCTTTAAATGCAAAGCAACCTGCGATGGCAAAATAAACGGCAAAAATCAAGAAATCACTTTAGGGATTTTTTTATCGAAAAATTTTACTAGTAATAATTGATCAGAATTGCCCAGAAACCCTAAATCCAAAATTTTATGAAAATTAAAAATGTTAAAATTTCCCGTAAAAGTCCGTAAATAATTATTATTAGCTGCGCGGAAAAAATGATGCTGTGAAAATTTTGTTTGAAATAAACTCTGAACTGTCAAAGTTGTTTAAAGTTGTTGTTGTTTAGGCGCAGCCACCTGTGCAAATAATATTTACCGAATTGGAACTACTTTTGAAGAAAATTTTCACATTTTTAATTTTCATGAAATTTTGGATTTAGGGTTTTTGGGCAATTCTAAACAATTATTACTAGTAAAATTTTTCGATAAAAAATCCCTAAAGTGATTTATTGATTTTTTCCATTTATTTTGCCATCGCAGGTTGCTTTGCATTTAAAGAAGACAATTGTTTTTTTTTTGGAGTAAATAGAGCAATAAGTATTCTACGTTTGGGAAAAAAAATTACTAAAGTGAACTAGAAATAAAAAATATATGATGGTGTTACACCCTTAAGTGAAACACACTGTATATTAATTTTTACTTCATGGCAATTATTTTTTATGCTTTTTAACAAAGTTGATTTTTCCCTCTAATTTTCGCATCACTATCAATTTTTCATTTTAGTATTTTCATGAATTGTCCACTTTGGTACACAATCTTGACGTTTTCTAGTATTCGCGAGTCGAAGCAACAAAGTACGGAGTGGTATCGTCGAGGTTCTCATTCACCTCGCAAATTTCGTGTTTTGCCATCCGCTGATTTTCACTATTTTTTGGGTCGTTTTTTATTTAAACGACTGGTTGGAAGAGCAAACGAAAGATTTTTTTTCAGGGGAATCAAAGATTTGGAGCATCGTTGGATCTAAGGAATCGACGTTCAGGGAGATTATGTCAAAAAATAAACGTTTGATATTTCTACCATTTGTTTCCTTCAATTGTTAGGGACCGTAAATACTGATCTCCCCTCGTACATACAACCATACTATGATACACAGGTTGAAGTCAGCCATCATACTCTAAAACGTTTATAAAAATTAACTCGAAAAAATTGACAGCTTGTAAATAAAGTTCAATTTAAATTTTTGAAATCGTCTCACTTCGTTTTTAAATTGTTCGGAAAGGTCGCCATTAATTTTATTTCAGCATAATTGATAAATTACATTATCCAGTTTTAGTCACAAACGTCCGTCTTGTGTTCAATTTTTTTGCCAAAGATCCGCCGGCAAAATCAAGTGAAGCGCTCGTGCTCGTTATCAGCAGTGTTTTTTGGTTGGTTAAGTAAATTGGTAATTGTGTCGTCGTTGCAATCTGCACTTAGTAACAATCGTAGTAGCCGTGCGTGAGCGTTTGAAAATCGCGTCGATTGTTCGCCTAATGGACGCTTGTGTCCGCGTCGTCGATTCCATCTTTCGAAAAAAATGTCTTTCGCGATTAAATTTGAGTTTGACGTGATCGGGGTGTGTTTCAGGTGGTGTTTGACTTTTCGAACGCCATGGGCGATCGTCGATGGCTCTTGACAGTCCACCATCTGAAAGTAAGTAAATTTTATCATTTTTGACGTTTTCTGTCCATTCCGACGAAAATTCGACGGACGAAGGGCTCGCATCGGCCACCGCGGGATGATTGTGTAATTTTCGTTGAAAAATTTGGCAGTAATTGTGCGTTAATTTTAAAGCGTGCTGTAGTTTGTAGCTGCTATGTTAGGTAGTCTGCGCCTGGTGATGTAATTTATGGGTTTTTTGTGCCGAAGGCTTGGATTTGCTCGGGTGGCCAGATTATGAGTCGGGAGTTTTTTTTATCGGTTCTTATGCAAAATTATTTTTGTGATGAGATGCATTTCTTAATTTGAAGCGCGCATTTTTCTTATTTATAGAGGCTCAAAAAATAATAATAAAATTAATAATGAAAAACATTTTTTTGTTAATCAAAATAATAAACAACTGAATTATAACCTCGATTATAACATTGTTAATAAAAATTGCACTTTTAAAACACTTTTTAACAGTATTCTTGTTAGCACTATCGCTTTTGATGAGGCCACTGCAACCAGGTAACTCGTTTGAACCACTCTTTGCGCTGCTTTTCCCCATAAAAATTCTGTTACAAATTTCCTTCTTATTTTGAACTGACTCTTCGATGTAGCCTTCTACGATAGAATTTGATTTTAAGCCCATAATTGTGGTAGCTTCAGTGTTCGCCAAAAGAGTATGTAGCACTTGTTTAAGGTGCATTCGCGGATTTTAGTTAACCTGGAAATGTAAGATAATTATTATAACTTACCTGGAAGAACGTAAAAAGTAAATAATATTTTCATTTAATTTGAACACTAGCGATCAATTATTACGTTTAATCACATTTCATAACAATACGCACGCACTGTCCGGGCAAAGATCAATTCAATCGCATCTCGTTGATAATACAAAAGGATTTTTTTGTAAATAAGCTTTACGAGTAACTTGTAATTTATTCGTGAAATACATGTATTACATTTACGAGCTCTGTCTCGTTATAGAAGAAAAAATCGTGTACGCCATTATTTCGTCAGAATCTAAGAATAAGATATAAAATTTTATGATAATTACGATAAGCAATATGTCAAATCAAGTCACCAGTACCCCAGCCGCATAAAAAGGTGACGTTGACAAATAAGCAGGTCTTTCTGACAGATATTTTAGAATCTTCGTGTAATAGTCGAGGATAATATGAGCTAAAAAGAGTGTTAATTTTTTTATTTGCACAGAAATCATCACCTACTTACGGTTTTGCTGTAGTGGAATAAATTAGAGATTGATAATATTATCGTTGGCGTTTGTAGTTGGGTCATATTGCACCAGGATAGTAATGTACGTAATCATAGTGCCAACTATCTGTAACTAAAAACTATCAATTATTCAACAATTTAACTTTGGCGTACTAACGGTGGTGAGAAGTGATAAATCTATGGTAAAAAATCCACCGGCAGTTATACTGAATTCTTCGTGGTTTATTTGCAAAGAGAACGCCTTAACCTGGAACAAAATCACTTATCGCTTTATCAGCGCGTGCATTTCTGCCTAATTTTTTCGTTCTAATTATTACCTCACGTTGCAGTGTCGGATCGTCCGAGTTCGTTAAAATCTTGAACAGGATTTTCTTGATCCGTCCAGCCTGAATTAAAAAAAACTTAATGACCACGTTTCTATTATTTAATGTTATTTAAAATCAATTACAATTCAACTCACCTGGTTCATACACCGACTCGAAATTATTGCATAAATTCCTATCGTGCTTAAGTAAAAAACGGCCGTGGTGAAAGAAAACGCCGATCGCGAATTGATTACCTTGGGATTGATCAGCGTCGAAGTGACACCAAACACATGCAACGTTACGAGCACAAAAAACGTGCCGAACACGAACAGAGTTTTAACGGACAAGATCCTGTTGAAGTTTCTGGAAATTTGACACAGATCCTGATGAATCGCGGTCACGCTGCGTAGTTTGCTGGCGCGGTTTGTTAAAATTTTGGTCGATGCAAATCGATTGAGCTCAAGAAACATGTGCTCTAAAATCTTGAACGAAACCCAAAATTGGGCGGTCGTCAAAATGTGCAGCAGGCTCGTGTAGTAAAATAACATGCATATTTCCACGTTGATTAGGTGAAATTTGCCTTTTGAGTATATTAAAGGGATGTTGAAAGTCCAGAGATAGGCGGAGAAAATCAGGAATGTCGTCACGACTATCACGTTTGATATTCTGTATAGGTAATTGTAATTAATACGCACTCCAATCTTCGTGAATTTTTTGTCGACTTCGTACAGACGAGTCAATGTGGAAATCGTTCTCTTGGTTTGTATTTTGTTGAATATTGGGGTGATTAGCAGGAAACTGATCTCTGATAACAAGTACAGTACGGATCCCAAGTAAATTAACATCGACTTGCTGCTGAAGTATCTTAACCCTTGAATATAAAAATACGTTGAATAGCCGATGGTGATTAGATGGATTAAGCTTGTCGTTAGTTCGTATTTGAAGGAATGCTTAACGTATCTACTTTTCGGGGGGCCTTCTATTGTATACGGTGCGAATCCTAAGTATCTCATTATTTTGTAGATCGGCGTCAACGCCGCCAAAATATCGTGCATCGTTGTTTACGTTGTTTTAAATATCGAAGAAGAGAACTAGCCCTCTTGCGTTCACTTCCCAAAAAACACTACACGTAATCGATTGATTAACATCATGAAGTGCCTAGACCTTAATTTCCATCCAATTACATTATAAATCGAATGAATATAAAGAAAACGACCATTTAGTGAATTGAATAATGCTGCGTTCACACTATTCGAAATTGTGATTCGATACTTTTCCTAAATAAAATTTAATTAGATCGCCTCCAACTTTGCTTTTGGAATTCTTTGAGCCAATGGTTGATGTGTAGATCATTGGATGAGGGCATGCAGGGTTAGTATATCTGTGGTGTCATTTTTGTGCGTTGATGATTTTCTAAGTTTTACGAGTTTTGATTTTTATTGCATTGCAGACAATTTTGACAATCATTTTTTAATGCATTTTCAAAATCATCGTTTAAAATATTGATTAAAGTTGAAAATTTGCCAAAAACACGAAACAAATTTGTATTTTTATTATCATTAATATTGTCGGTTTTTATTTTTTTTATTTTTCTTTATATTTTTTTAAAAATTGCCAATTTAGTCCATTTTTATATTTTCTTAAAGACAAATATTAAAATTGACCACTGCAGTTATCGCTAACTTCCACGAAATTTTTATTGAAAGGTCTTCTTCTTCTTGCATAAGTCATTATTGCACTCATTTTATAGGGAAAAATGATTTAAATTTAGACTCGTGCTATAAACTTTTCTCGTGAAACTCGTTTCTTAATATACCGAAAATAAATTTCAGCCAATGTATTAAGGTACTAAGGTTATGAACAGCTGTTTCGCACTCTGTGGGCTCATCACATCACCACATATACACTCACTGAAGTTGCAGCAAGTCATGCAAACATGTGTAACAATCAATTTGTTTATCAATATTACATCATCGAAATCGTTCAACTTGTGAGCATTAAAACTGAAAAATTATATCTATTGCAAAAATAATACATGCGGGAAATAGTTATTTATTATATAAGACGATAAAATAATACTTTGGGAACGTTTTTTAGCATCGAGACATTAGTCGAGACGCTAATTACGCTTGAGAAGATCATGACATTTTATCGACGTATGTAATACAATTGTTTTTTGTATAGGATTAGTATAGGACTAGTTCAAAATAAAATTAAAATTTCAAAGAAAATTTTTGACACAAAAATTGCAAATACGTTGTCCGTTACTATGGATTCATCTGTCAGTTTTATTTTACCTACCCTTGCGGTTAAAGTGCTACTTTATCTACTCAAAAAGTTGATAAAAAAGTAGTTTAACATCTGCTATAGAAAAAATAATAATTATACCACTGGGTTCACAACCAAAACACACTCCAGAAAAATGAAATATACAAGAACTTTAAATATTACTTATCAAAGATTTAAGTATTTAAAAAAAAATGAAATTAAATAAATTTGACATTCGTGTAACATAATCAGATTTATGTACAGATTAGCTAGTTTTTTTATTATTATTTATTTTTATTCATTCATATGAATAAAAACGATAAATATGAAGTAAAATGTGCTTCGTTTATATTCAACTGCTAGCGGAACACGTCGCAAATGTCTCCTAGATCGTAGACCTACTTCACGAGATCGATCCTTAACTGCCCTGACTGATTGTCTTGCCTCAGTAGCGTTTTGAAGCTCACGAAGTAGTGCAGTGACACCGATTGTTAGATTTCTTCTAGCTTTAAAGTTAAAAATCTATCGTCCACAACAGTTGTGCATGTGCTACGGTCTTCTCCACGTAGGCGACGTGCACTACCGTCCGTCCAGTGCCGGTTCCACAGCCTACTTATAACGCTCTGGGAAACTGCAAATCTTTCAGCGAGTTCCAGTTGTTTTATGCCCATTTCAGGCATTCCTTGATTTGGTGTTTTTGAAGTGAATTTTAATGAATTTAAAATTTAATACTTTAAATGCTAAACGCAATGCGATATAATTGTAATAAATTGAACACGTTTTTAAAATTTCTAAGACAATGTGACATTTAAAATTTTGAATTTATAGTCTTTGACTACTGAGATGCCAATTTATAAAATTTACATAAATTGGAGCCGATACATCTTACTCTTCTATTAAAATACAAGTCATGCAATGCACGAGTGATAAAAAGTTTTGTGTGTGAGTATTAACGCCATCTATACGTCGTGTACAGCAACTAGAGCAGCAGCGCGAGTGTGGTGGTATTAACGCCGCTAAGTCACTCGTTCATAGCTAGCTTATGATGCAGTTCCGTATTAATCACGTTATTTGGCCCACAATAATAATGGTGTCGTCAATTTAGATTATTACCTAATGCTATCAATAAAAATATAGTAATAATGATTAATCTAAACTTAACACACTACTCAAAAAATAAAACAGGCACTTTTTTGAACTTGGATATATTTTTTTATATTGTAAGAGATTTGGATCAGATTTTAAATACGTAATGATCCATTATTTATGAACCAATTGAAAATTAAATGAATGAAAAATAAGGTGGTTTAAATCAAATCAAATTAAAAACTTGGTTAATTTGTACAAATTGTGAAGTTAACACGTGTGGCCTCCTCTTGTCTGCAAGTACTGCGTAGAGCCGTGGCATGCTACAAATGTGCTTTTGCAAAGCGACTTGAGTACTGCGCTGCATGCGGGCCAATCCACTTTACGGATGTTGTGATCTTCAAGATAATCAGTGACGATTTGACCATACGTGTGGTCAAATCGTCATACGTGTGTATCTTTCATAGAAATTTTGACCATCAGGACCAATTTTACTCCTGGAATCACTTGAAGCTATACAATGTCGTCGATGTACCTTCGAGCTGTTATCGCACTATTGCAAATAATAACAAGGCCCGTGCGACTGTTTATTGTTATTCCACCCCTCACCATTACGGATCCACCACCAACACGGTTTCTTGTACTGTATTTTCCATGAAACGTTCTCTATGCCTCCCCCAGGGTGTTACACGTCCATCATTACTTGATCGAACAAAGTTAGACTCATCGCTAAACATAACATGAGTCCAATGCCAATGCCAGTGTAAGTGTTCTCTTCCAAATTCAAATCTTCTTCGGCGATGTGAGCTGGTCAATTTACGCACTTTTGCAGGACGTCCTGCTCTCAAATCAGCCTCTCTTAGCCTATTGCGGATGGTTTGGTCGCTAATTCTTGTTCTTATTGCCCCCACTAAATCTTGCTGGTCCCGCGCAGTGTGTCCGATTTCGAAGGGCTTGCAATCGCAGAAAACTGTCATCACCTGCCGTAGTTTTCCTTTGTCGACCTGTACATGCTCGCCTTGTTACCGCACCTGTTTCGCGATATTGTTTCCAACGCATCCACACAGTTCCCTGCACAACCCTAAGCTACAGGGCAACATAACGTTTTGGATTTCCACTCGTGTTGTCATATGATATAGCCGATCAAAGCAGACCTCTATGATTGCATAACAGTATTGGTGGTGTTAATATAAGACAACAAATTGATGAGACTGTCGTTTTTAAATATTAAAAAAAACATACAAATAAAAAAAAATTAATTTAACATAACCCTACTACACTTGATTTTAACAAATTTATTTATGTTTTTTTTCGGTGTTAATATACGTTTGTAATTTGATAATATTTTACAGTCTTATCTGACAATTTTAAATTTTTTTCGTTCGTTTTTCATAATTATGGCTCGAAGAAATGCAAAAAAATCGATAAATTGACGTATGTAATAATTATTATCATTATTAATTGAAAATTGTCAAAAATTGTCAAAATTGTCAAATGTGTTTTATGTGCTCATTGTTTGTGTTTTATTTAATTTTTTCCATTTGTCCTCTTGATAATGCGTTATTTTTATTGCAATTTTGTCTCATTTTTTGAAAATTATTAAAATAAAATTAAATTTATTTATGAAATTTTCCTGATTTTTTTCATAATCTAATTTTGGACTCTTAAAAGGCGCAACCCAACCCAATCCATTTATACACTTTGAATTGGGTTAAATTTTGACGAGTTCTTTAACGAAGATCTGCCTCACAGAACCAAATTAAAATTTACCCCAACTGGCTGGGTTGCCAAATTTAAAGGGGTATTTAATTTTAGATTAAATGAAAATATTAAACACGAAAAATAAACAAATTGCCAAACGTGAATTTTCAATCAGTCCTCTACGACGGGGGTAAAGTAGGATCGATCGAAGGATAAGTTTGGATAACAGTATTGTTTTCGAGTTTTAATTAAAATGCAATTTCGACAAAGCTAAGGGATCGTCTTCGTGTGAATTAAAATATGAGCAACCTTTAGTTCAATGTAAAGCAATAGATCCAGAGTTGCTGAGACATCTTGTTCCAATTTTATTTGTTTCTTCTGCATGTTTATTAAAAGAAATAAAGACCAATTGTTCAGAACAATAGTGTCATTGACAAATCTTCGTCCACAAATTTGGATTAGGAAGGATTAAGAAATTTTCTGTTAATTAAAGTACGAGAGCCAACCCAACCCAACCCAACCTCTTATCTGATTTGAATGGTTGGGGTAAGTTTTGAGTTTTGTTTTGAGTTTTTCTTCTACAAAAGCCAACAAAACTTAAAATTCAATTCAAAGTGGAAAGACGTGTGGGTTGGGTTGGGTTGGTCAAACGCATAATTAAGCAGCATTTCGGAAAATTTGTTCCTTTGCGATTTTACAAAATTATCATTAAGTATGAAAAAAAAAGTCCGAAAACATTTTCCAAATTAATTCCAACATTGAAAGGCCAGGTTGGGCGATTTGTCTAAGACGCGTTGTTAAAGTCACATTTTCAAAAAAATTGTTGTTTTGCTTCTTTCCGAAAATATAATTACGACGTTGCTCGTTCACTGACGTAGATGGACGCCTTTGAACTTTAGAAAATTTCAAGTAGTTACAATGTAATTTTTGCTCTTCTTTTGTGAACATCAATTTTGGAAAATTGATGGAAAATTTTATGGGTTGGGTTTAAATTTCGAGCGAGGATCGTTTCCTTTTTGGGTTGGGAAGATCGGCAAATTTTAACAGAGATATAATTCATTAATGACAGTTCCATTTATATATATATATTTTTTTAAATGGATCCTGGCTTGGGAGAGATATGAAGTGATCAGGTTTGGTTTTGATGAGTTGTCATATTGATAATTTTCCAAAACTGTACAAATAATTTAACATTGCCAGCCTTCTAAAGAAGATAGTGAAGGCCAATGACGTTTTACAAAATATCAATTCATTAAAATATGATTTTTGCTCGTTTTCTGAAAATATCAATTTTGTTGGGTTGGATTTGCTTCATTTTTGCAAAATTACAGTGACCTGAAATTCGCAAAGCACATATTTTTTTAATTAATTAGTTAATTAATATGAACGATTCCTTTACGTCTAATTGTGCAAAGTTAGATCGGTTGGATTGGGTTGTTCAATGTGTTCGCCAACAAAATTACAATTCTTTACAGACTGAGAGCTCCATTTCCAAAAGTGCTTTTAAAAATAATCCCAACTTTGAAGGGTTGGGGTTTAGTTGGGCTCTATACAAAAGCTTCGTAGAGCATGTAATGGAAAACATTTTACAAAATTCCACTTCTTTACGATAAATAAAAACTGAAAAATTGAGCGAAGAAAAGTAAAAAAAGGTGGTCGATCATGTGATGGTTTCGGCCAACGGGAATGGAGAATTTTGTTTGTAAAAAATGCGTTCTAAGTGATGTTTGTACAACATTTTCTTGGTGGTAAAACGTGGACACGATAACGATTAACCGGTCGAGCGAGGTGGCAGCATTTATTTAAAATTTTCACGCGATACATCGTTGGCATAAATACGAATTTATTCACAATAAGTTCTCCAAGTAACGTTACAGCTCTATTAACAACCTGCTTAAACATTTATTCGTAAGTTATTTTTTCCATTTGAGGTTAGAAAGTTGACTATAACGAGAAGAATTCAAGTACAATTTTTAACTACGTGAGTAAATGACGGTTCAATATTTCAGTGCGATCCAAAATATAAAAAAATATCTAAGTTCAAAAAAGTGATTACTTTTATTTTTTGAGTAGTGTACATTCCGAATTCTGCAAATTGGGTGACATTTGAATTGTCCCAGTATGGAAGCTGCTCCATTATGCAACAATCTCCCCTACATAATTAATAATTATTTGATTCAAAAAACATCAACATCAAAACATCACGAATATGATATGATATGTTCATTTTTTTAAATTAACAATAAATTGTGTAACACGACGATATACACTGGGATTCGATACGTTACATTAACAAAGTTAACAATGCACTTGTACATTGATATAAACGCCGTATGACTTATAATAAATTTAACAAATAAATGTTGATGGATTAAATCAGTAGTTGACAACATTATCCGTGGAGTTTGTAGCCGAGTCATATTGCACCAGTATAGTTGTGTACGTAATCAAAGTCCCAACAATCTGTAATGAAAAACTATGAAAAATTTAATAAGTCAATATGGGCGTACTAACCGTGGTGAGAAGTGGTAAATTTATGGTGAAAAATCCACCGGCTGTAATACTAAATTCTTCGTGGGTAATTTGCAACGAGAACGCCTTAACCTGAAACAAAATTATCTTCAAATGACAGACAGTTATGTATTATAATTTTTTCGGGCTGTGCAAAAGTTGTATTACCTCACGCTTTAGTGCCGGTTCGTCAGAGTTGGTTAAAATCTTGAACAGGATTTTCTTGATGCGTCCAACCTGAGAAATAAATGCACATGACTCAAAAAATTATAACGACATTTCTATTATCAAAGACAGTACTTAACATGCTCGTGAAGAGTTATTGATCACTTAATTTTTTTAATTATAATTCAACTCACCTGGTCCATGCACTGGCTCGAAATTATTGCATACATTGCTATAGTACTTAAGTAAAAGACGGTGGTTACGAAAGAAAACACCGAAGGCGAATCGAATTCCTTGTGTTTGATCAGCGTCGAAGCGACGCCAAACACATGCAACGTTACTAGCACAAAAAACGTGCCGAATATGAACAGAGTTTGAATGGACAAGATCCTGTTGAAGTTTCTGGTTATTTGACACAGATCCTGATGGATCGCGGCCACGCTGCGTAATTTACCGGCGCAGTTTATTAAAATTTTCGTCGACGCAAATCGGTTGAGCTCGGAAAACATGTGCCCCAAAATCATGAACGAAACGCAAAATTGTGCGGTCGCCAAAACGTGCAGCTGGCTCGTGTAGTAAAATGAGATGCGTATTAGGGCGACGAGTAAGTCCATTTTGTCTTCTGAGTAAATCAAAGGGATGTTGTAAATCCAGGCGTACGCAGAAAAAATCAAGAATGTCGCCAAGACGATCGCGTTTGATGTTCTGTACATGTAATTGTAGTTGATGCGCACTCCGATCTTCGTGAATTTTTTATCGACTTCGTACAGACGAGTCAACGTCGAAATCGTTCTCTTGTTTTGTATTTTGTTGAATACCGGCGTGATTAGCAGGAAGCTGATCTCTGATAACACGCACAGTACGGATCCTAAGTAAATTAACACCGACTTGCTGTTGAAGTCCCTCAACCATTGAACGTAAAAGTATGTTGAATAGCCGATGAGGATTAGATGAATTAAATTGGATGTTAGTTCGTATTTGAAGGAATGCTTCACGTATTTAGTTTTCGGGGGGCCTTCTATTGTATACGATGCGAATCCCGAGTATCTCATTAATTTGTAGATCGGCGTCAACGTTGCCAAAATATCGTGCATCGTTGTTTAAAATATTGATGAACGACGTGGAAGTGATCCTCTTGAGTTCGTTTCCCCATAAACACTACAGATACTTGATTGATTAACATCATGATATGCCTGGTCGTTAATTGGTCGTATTTCCATCCAATTACATCATAAATCTATAATGGATATAAAGAGCCATTTAATGAATTAAATGGCGTCCACATTATTCATTTTTGTGATACTTGAGATACGTTTTCTGAATAAAATTTTATTGTGATTCGCCCAATGTTATTTTTTGGCCCAATCTGTAGATCTGTGGACTGGAGCGTGTAGAATTTGATAATTTAGTGGTGGACGCTGGCAAAAATGAGGGACGTTTATGTAATAAAAAATAAAACTATTGTATTATCATTATTCGTTTTTAAGTTTAATAAATGTCAAAATTGTTAAAATGTTTTTAACAAATTCAACAACTGATTATAATTCTATACATTTATTTATTAAATGTGACATCAAGAAAAATAAAATAAACTTCTTTAGAACTGAAGAACGTTATCTATTCGTCTGAGAACACGTCTTCTTGCATGCTCCAATCATAAATGCAGGGGTGGCGCGCTATAGTTCCTTACAACTCGGCCAAATAAGCAACAACGGCAGGTATTTAAAACGTATGCTTAGTTTGTAGCGAGGAGTAAGTTACAGACGAGCTAGCTTTGCGTCGAATCGAATCGAATTCGCTCCGTCATGTGTTTTAACCAATAGATTACATCATAAGTATTTTATTCCGATGCACCTGTAGAAGCACCGAACCAATAAATTCTTATATTCGAGAGATTGATGACATTTTGGGGGCTTTTGGGGGTCATTTGGCAAATGGGCGTGAGGTTGACAAAGTTACACTTAAAGCAAATTTAAGAAATGCTTCCTAAAATTTGTATGTAGTTGACACATACGAGTAAGAGCTATTCTAAATTTTAGCTCACTAGCTTACACTACACAGTTTTAATCGGCAAATAGTTAAAATTCCTGGAACAAACGTAGAACTTTTAAAATTCCTGTGTACAACTACAACAACCGTGTCAGAAGTACATATTTACTTTTTAGCCACTCCATGTTAGCAGGTAGCACAGATCAATTGAATATGATGCAGATAGTGCAGTGAACGAGTATATAATAGTATATTGTACAACGAGAGGAGATATCAGACCATTTCGCACGAGGGCGATATGGACATTATATTCTAGTATATTTTTTTAAGGCATATCGATGGACAAAAATTAAAATAAAAGTTTGCAGTTGTTAAATATACAGCTTTTATAGAGAGTAGCTTCTGCATAATTGTTCTGTGTAAGATTGGTAAATTTAGAAGTTGATGCCAGCATATTTGATGAAATGTATTCTTTTGAGGTTGATGGAATACTTTCCGTTTGTATTTTTGAATAGAGTGGACGATGGTATTGCCAATCGTTTTTTATTTTTTTATTTAGGAAGTTTTCATTGTAAGTTTCCATCACTGATTTCCTGAGTTGATTTCCTCCTCCTACAAAAGTTTTTCATTGTTAAAGTATCGCCGCCCGCGTCTGCAAGAATAGTGGCCTCAGAGCGACGAAAATAATGACCAGTAAATAATTCCATGGTATCCCTGTTGCATGTCGCCAAGTTTAAAAAATTACTCCGTTCACTTCTAGCAAATCCCTCCCTCACTAATAAAATGTTGAATTTCTGAAACAAAATTTGTTTTTTCAACCCAATCCAACCAGACCCGACCCAGTGCAACCCAAACCAATCCAACCCAACTTAACCCAACCCAACGCAACAGTAGTTTGATTCTCAGACTATTATCACTTGTCATTCATCACTTGTCTCAAATCAAAGTTACCCCTCAAGATCGGAACATGTAAGCGCATGATACCAATATACATTCATAACATTGTTTTTAATATAAGCCGGTCCTCAGCTGTGAATACGTTGTCTACAAGGTCGTGGACGTCATATTTTTCGAAAGGTTTCTCATAAATGCAATTAAAACATTGTTTGTGATGCTTATTATCTGATTTTCTAGTCCTCTAGTCCAGTCCTTAAATTTATTATTTTGCCTCGTAAGTCTCATTTGTTACCAAACGAATGCCTGGCATGAATTCGTCATCACTAGAACCGCTCATTTTTTATAATCTTTAATTAAATTTACCACAATAGACTTGCCTCCAATTTTTTGAAAGCAGGTAACATTAACATATGATTATTTTTGCTATGATAGCAATATGACCAAGTGATTTGTGATTGGTGCATTTCAATTGTGCCTTTATTCCAAGATTTTCCTTCATACCCACATATTTTTTGCCAACGAACTGGAAACTTGTTAATACATTGCTGGAAGAAGTCGTTGGGTTGAATGCGTATCTACTCCTGAATAGCTTCTATAACGTCATTATTTGACTGAAATCTTTTCCCGCTGAAATTCTTTTAATGAGCTGAACAAATAAAAATCAGAGGGAGCAAGATCAGGACTATACGCTGGATGCGGAAGAAGGTCCCAATGAAGTTTGTTTATGGTTCCAATTGCTCTTGCTGTAGTATGAAGACGAGCATTGTCTTGCAGAAAGCAGACGGGCGTATGTCTTCTCATTAGTTTGTTCCTGATCGCCTGCTTAATTTTATCGCGCAAAGGTGTCAAATAATACTTTGCCATTAGTAACACGACGTAAGGAAATCAACGAAGAGCACGTCTTCAGAATCAAAAAAAAAATATTGCCATCACTTTACTAGCTGACGACACCGTTTTTGCTTTCTTTGGATCTCCAAAGAAAGCACATCTGTGGTGTGACACCACTGCATGCTTGCACGGTTTGACTCAGGAGTGAAATACTGTACCCAAGTTTCATCTGTTGTCAAAATTGAGTCCAAAAATGCATGTCCTTCTCTCTCGTATCACTGCAGTAAAGAAGAAGCGATTTGCAAACGATCCAAAAATTAGTCAGCAAGAATTTTGAAAAACAACGTGTGCAGTTCGAATCGCCAATGGAAGGCATCGAAAAGATAAAGAAACCATTGAACCCCATTCAAAGGTTTCTTTATCTTTATCCCGATTTCTCCCGCTTCGGCAGAGTAATAAAAATATGACTTTTAAGAAGATTTAGTATCATCAGGATGCGCGAACAACAAGTCAAAAAAGTCAGTCTTGGGGCTCATCCAGAGTAAGTTAACACAAACAAAAGGACGTAAACGATTAACTACGGACGGGTTAAGATCATCGGTGGCGCGCGAGCTGGCCGTCGGTTCCTTTAAATACGGAATAGTTCAAAAACGGCAACTGGGAAACAAATGATCAAATAATATAAAACGGCGTTAAAGCCAAATTAAGTTACATAGCCAGTGACGCCAAGAATTAATTAGGTGGAAACTTCTATTACTAAAAGTCAATATTTTAAGATAAAGTGCGCCAGGAAAATCGACCGTTTTAAATCCTCTTACCGCCAATTTAGGGATTAGAAAGATTATGATTTTTATATTTTAATAATATTTGAGTTATATTGGTTACGTTCACTTTTCTCGATAAGTTGAAATTAACGGGATGCTGATATATTTTTACGCCTCCGTTCATTAAAAAAAAATGATTATTATCCCCTGTCCCACGCTACACGTTACTTCAGACATAATTGTAATTGTCAATGTAATATATCGACACAATTGCCATGAATATGTTAACAAGAGCCATGGCTAACTTTTAAATAATTTAATTTTTAGAATTGTCTTGAAATGCGGTTTTAATTTTGGCATTCCTGTTTGAATTTGAACGCCCCTCGTATTACCAGTAGAGAACAGTGTGTATGCACGTTCATCCAACTGTTTCGCGTAAGATGAGAAACAATAGAGGACCCAAGTTGCTACCTCGGGGAACCCCGGAAGTCCCGAGGTAGCAACTTGGGTCCTCTATTGTTTCTCATCTTCATAAATGATGTGACTGGCTTCAATGTACAAAATGGTGTTCAAAAAACAGTTTAGATGTGAACTTACCTAATCTAAGACGCTAAACTAATTTTTACCGAGCACGTGATACAGATCACAACTGCTGCGATAAAGGCGTTGGGGTGGATTGGGTTGGTTTGGGTTGGATTGGGTTAGATTGGGTTGGATTGAGTTGGATTGGATTGTGTTGTATTGCATGGGGTTGGGTTGGGTTGGATTTGAAATCGGAAATGTTCCTATCCTTAATCTCGCAAAATCGATCTATTTTTCTTTCGTCCTAACTCGTTAATTAACTAAACTCATCATCTCAATCGGATGCCCCGTCTTCATCTACCGATATTTGAAAATAGTTTGACAAATGAAAACGCAATTCCTGCTGACACGTTTATTTGTTTCTTAAGTAAAATATTTTAAATCGAATTGAATTATTATAACGATGTAGGTCGTCAGTGTCCCAGCTATCTGAAAAAGCAACGTCGTCAAATAACCAGACACCAGACACATGTCTGCCTAATTACCATATAAGCCAGCGTCAGATCGACGACGTATAGTCCACCGGCGGAAATTTTGAAATCTTCGTGTAACAGTTGCAGCGAAAATAATTTGAGCTAAAATGATTGTTGTTAATTTTTTTTTTTAATTGAGATATAAATCGTGACCTACGTTTTTGCTGACTGGAGCGCCTCGCATGGAGATGTGAACGTTTCTGATGGTTCTTTTAACCTTGTTCGCCTGAAATTAAAAAAAAATAATAATTAATAGCCAATCGAATGAGATTTAGTTAGTCATTAGGTAGTTTCAAGGCTTGATTTCGATGGAATTATTATTTGTGCAACGTTTCGTGTCCCATTCAATAAATCGTTTGCATACTCACGTTTCTGGTGCATATGTGTGAAGGAACGATAATCATGGATAAAGTGAAAATGATGTCGGCTGCACCAAAAATAATCGCGTTTATCGGCAGAGACGCGTATGCGTCTTTCTTGTATAAATTCGACAACACGACGTACATATAAATACCAACAGTGACGACGCATTCACCAATTAAAGTCACAATTTGCGTCGCCAAAACGTCACTAATTGTCCTCGACGTTGCGTTTATCTTGTAGTACAACTTTTGCACTCGCTTTATATCTCCATCCATGTCGTAAGCAAAAATTAGTTTCTTGTTGCAAGTTACGTTGGCAAATTTGAGGTCGAGTTCCTCGAACGAGTCGTTTACGACGGCGAAAAGCGTCGCGTATTCGGCGGTCGTCGCCGAATAGCGAAACGCTTGGATTTGCAAAATGGCGTAGCACAGTCCGACCCAGTCGAGCGGGACGACGTCGGTGCCGCCGAAAACGAAAATGAGAAATTTCAAGCCGCTCTGGATCAAAACCGGCGAGACGCCGCCGTATTTTATGTACTTGTAACGCGGGCTGACGCCTTCCGATCGGAGCTCCTCGTCTAAACGGATCAGTTCGTTCCAGAGCTGCATCGCCTTCGTTCTGTTGATCAACCTCGCCACGTTGGACGAAACGATTTTCAACGTGATCGATCCAAAATAAAACATGCGGAGATAGTCAAAAAGTACGGTGGCTTCGCTAGTACTCATCGCTAGAGCTACAGAAATCGCGAAGCAAATTAACGTTATAATGGTGCTGAAAATTGTGCCGAAAACCATGTAATAACTCGACGGCGTCACCGTTTTCTTTTCCATGTCGATTTTAAAATCGAGCAAGCCGATGAATTTCAAAAAAAGGTACAGTGGTTTAAGCGACTCGAGGATATTTTCCGCCATCGATGTGTCGCAAGTCGGCTAAGAACGTACACTGAGCGAAGTCAATAATCGTAATGAACACCCGAGCCAATTAATTACTTTAGTGCTCGAAAAATGTTTGCTGATTAAAAAATTACGACGCGTGATAAATTCCACAGTGGGGTTCGTTATTGTCGGTTCGAATCAACCGCTTCGTGAATGTTGCGTCTTGATTTGGAGATAAGTTACGACTCGTTACGTTAGTCGTGGTAAGTCCCGGTTAAAATATTAATTGGAATCGATTTGTAATTTTATCGCGGTGGAAAAATTTACGATTATGTATAAAATTTCGGCGTCGTATTTCAATTACAGCTTACGGAATGTAGTTCGGGAATTAAGGGCCGTTTGTGAGATTCGTTGCCATAAATATAAGAAAACTAGAAAAATAAAAATAAAATTAAATCAAAACTCATGTGATTTCATCCAAAAATTGTTTTAGTTGTTGCCTTATTGTTTGTTGGTTGGATTTCGAGTTGCCTTATTGTTTTGTTTGTATTTCGAGTTGCCTTCATTTGTCATATTTGTGATTAATCGTAATGTTTTGCTAGACCAAGTTATTATAAGTGCTTTTGTGAACTTTTTGAAGCGGTTGCTGCACAACGTGGTCATTAATTTAATAGGTCACGAAACAATTCAAAACAAATTCCCTCTGAAGTGCTTACGATAACATTGACGACGAAATTATGCGATCGCGATCGTAACTTTTTAAGTCGTAATGAATTAATTGCGTAGAGTTCTTCACGAAATGATTTGGGTTGAGGTACGAAGCGACTGGGAGAAAATTACGTCATTGCGATTAAAATCAATTAATTGGAAATAATTCTTGTGTGATGACTTGCTCGAGTCGTTTCGTGAAAGTAATTAAGTGAAACTTTTGTATAGATTTGGTTTTCGAACGAAAATGCACTGGAAAAAATCTATGTGGTATGATCCAGTCCGATACTGTAGAAATCTCGACATTACAAGCAAAAAATTGGAGCTCCACAGAAAGCTTTGAAAAACTGAAATAAAATTTACGACAATTCTACGAAAACGGGGAATAATACCAATAACAAGTCCTACAAAAAAAATTAATATAATATAAATTTAAAATATGTCTCACTGCACAAATGCTGAAAGGCTGTGGAATTAAATAATTCGCAAATAATAAACTAGGAATAATAAAATAATAATAAAATAAAAAAAATTAACAATAATGTTAATTAATAAACAAGGAATAAACCTGTTATTCAAATTTAAAAATTGTAAATGAGACAAACCCAACCCAACCCAACCCAATTTTATAACTTACCAAATATTAACAATGACATATCAACCAAATCAACCCAAATCAACTTACCAAATATTAACAATGACAATTCAGATAATATACGCAAAAACAACGTTCAAAGATTTAATGATAGTTTAATTCCCACCTAAAAGTTGGCCCGCAAAAACGTCCAGTAAAGGCTATCCCCGCTTCGCAGTTACATCACGGGAGCTTAATATAAAAAAAGGATGATTCATTTTCTCCCATTGACGCGTGTGATCGTGTTTCTTGCATTTAAGTGATCTGAGATACCGTGAGACCATTGTGCCTTCAGTGGCACCAATGGCTAGGGATATTTGAATACGTTTATGATCAAGGATAATGCACTTATGCGAATAATGGTAAATTAAAATGGTCATTCGAAAATGACTTTAGGTGAATTGGATTGAGTTGAGTTGAGTTGGGTTGGGGTGGGGTGGGTTGGGTTTAGTTGGGGTGGGTTGGGTTGAGTTGGGTTAAGTTGATATGAGTTGGGTTGAAGCGGGTTGAATTTGGTTGAGTTGACTTGAATTGACTTGAGTTGGGTTGAGTCGAGTTCTTTTGGCTTAGCTTAGAAACTAAACACGTCGTCGAAATTCCCAATCAACGCGTGATCATCTGGTTATTTATTGTAAATTTTATACTTCACGTTGGGCGCCATTCGCATAAAACTGACCGATCATTACATAACCTGAAATGTTCACGTAGAATGCATAAGAAAGTCAAATGTCGTGTAAAAAACTGTGCAACTATTGAAAAGCCTAAAAGTGCAACAATTGGCAAACGAGGCATAACAAATTTTAAATTGCCAAAAAAAATTAATGGAAAATCCAAATGAAACTAATTGCAGCAACACGTTAATGAAACAAATAAAGTGTCATTTGACGCAAACATGAAAAATGTCAAAATTATGAAATACGTAAATATGCAAAAAAAATTAAAAAAAAAATCCAAAAATACTTAGAAACGTCAATGAAAAATGTTTTTTTTTTTAATGTTAAATGGCAAAGAAGGAAAAACGTAAAAATGCAAGAAAATTCAAACGATATGCAATAATTAAGAAAAATCCAAAAATACTCAAAACTGTCAACAGATAAAAGTGGAAAAATAAAAAAAAATGGCTTAAAGTGCAAAAACAAAATATTGTCCAAAACCGTAAAAAACTGTTAAAATTGTAAAAAAAACTAATCCCAAAAACAATTCTAAATCAATCGAAAAATATTGACGTGAAATTTTGCATTGACATAGCTGGAAAACGGACTTTTCAGACATCCATGAAAATGTAGAATAACCGCCCATTATCGAACATAACACAAAACGTAATATGGAAACTTTTTATTGTAACATTAATGGCTGCATTAATATGTTAATTTAAAACACATTGATTGGAAATTATTGTATTCTTGTAACAAAAAATAAAAACGTGCTTTGGACTTGAGTCAGACGCGGTTGAAGAAAGTGTCTTTGAGGTCTGTATTCGAATCAAACTGCAGCAGTATGACAATGTACATTTGCAAAGTCCCAACTATCTAAAAAAGAAAAAAAAACAATGACAAATTAACTAACTACTAATTACTAACTACTAACAGTAGTGAAAAGTGAAAAATCTATCGTAAAAAATCCGCTGGCCGTTATATTAAATTCCTCGTGGATTATTTGCAAAGAGAACGCGTTGATCTGTAACAAAAACAAAATTAAAATGTCAAATTGGATTATTTAAATTATTTGCATTACCTCAATTTCTAGCGTGGGATCAACTGACTTGGTTAAAATTTTAAATAGAATTTTCTTGATGCGCCCAGCCTGTGAAATAAATTTGATTCAAAGATACAAAATTATTATTTGGCATGAATTCTTTGCTAGGAATTGTGGAATGTGTTACTAAAGAAGAAATTACTAAAATCAGTCCATTATAATGTGAGTAATTTTTGTTCCATCATTTAATAAATATTTCCCAAACTGTGGCATTTTCGATCAGCATTATAATTCTGCGAAGGTTTCATCGTCGATATGAACACCTCATCGTTGCGATTTTTGTCGACTAATGTGAACTAAATTCTTGGCAAGGAATTACGAAAATTTATCGTACTACGTGTCAGACTACGTACAATGAATGTTTACTTGGGTATTGGGTATTGGGTATTCGTGGATTACAGTCACTTGAATACAATTCGATGCCACATTAAATCACATGTTAATATATTTTTTAATGTAACTCACCTGGTTCATACACTGACTCGAAATTAATATATAGCCTGCCAGTGAGCTTAAGTTAAATATGACCATCGTACAAGAAACCACGACATATAGATCAAAATTTTGCAGATTATACACCGCTGTAACCATATTAAACAGGTGCAGGGCCGCGGTTGTGAAATACGCGCCGAATATAAACAGACTCTTCACTGACAAGACCTGGTTGAAATTTCTACAAATTTGACACAGATCCTGGTGAATCGCGGCCACGCTACGCATTTGCCTGGCGCAGTCCTTTAAAACTTTCGTCGATGCAAATCGGTTCAGCTCGCCAAACAAGTGGTCCAAAATCTTGAACGAAACCCAAAACTGGGCGGTCGTCAAAACCTGCAGCAGATTAGTGTAGTAATACACGATGCATAGTTGGACGTTTAGTGTGTTGAACGTGCCCTTTGAAAATATTACGGTGGCGACAAGCGGCGAGCAATACAACGCAAAAATTACGAAAATCGGCACGACTGCTACGTTGGATACTTTGTGCAAGTAATTGTGCTTCAAACGCACTCCGATCTTTGTGAATTTTTCCTCGACTTCGTACAAACGGGTCAACGTCGCAATCGTCCTCTTGGTTTGTAATCCGCTGGATATTATGGTAATTAGCGCGAAGCTGATCACCGATAATAAATTCGCTACGGATGCTATGTATATCAACGTCGACTTCGTGTTGAACGATCTCACCATTAGATCATAAAATTGTAACGAATATGCAATGATGATCAGGTGAATTACGTTGCACATTAATTCATACTTAAAGGAATGCTTCACGTATCTACTTTTCGGGATCCCTTCTATTGTATACGGTGCGAATCCTAAGTATCTCATTATTTTGTAGATCGGCGCCAGCGTTGCCAAAATATCGTGCATTGCTTAAAATATCGAAGAACTCGATGTAATTTTTCGTCACGAACGACGTAGCTGTGCTTCTCGTACGTTCCCTTTCCCAAAAACAACTACGCATATTTCATTGATTATCACAATTAGTGACTGATCATATTTTTATCCAATTACATTATGAACGTAATAAATAAAGACGACACTTAATGGATTGTACAATGAATGGTCCGTCCACACATAAAAATATTCGAACTAAATATTTTTTTTTATAAATTATATTTGATTGTAACAAGATTGGCGTTTTTGTTTTTAATTTCGTATATACCACTGACCCAAATTATTTTCAAGGTGAAATTTTGCATTTACATAGCTGGAAAACGGACTTTTCGAGGGAATGAAAATGTAGTTTATCTACATACTTGTAGAATAACCGCCCATTATCGAACATAACACAACGTAATATGGAAACTTTTTATTGTAACATTAATGGCTGCATTAATATGTTAATTTAAAACACATTGATTGGAAATTATTGTATTCTTGTAACAAAAAATGAAAACATGCTTTGGACTTGAGTCAGTCGCGGTTGAAGAAAGTGTCTTTGAGGTCTGCACTCGAATCAAACTGCAGCAGTATGACAATGTACATTTGCAAAGTCCCAACTATCTAAAAAAGAAAAGAAAAAAAAATATTCAATAAATTACTGAAACGACTGTCTACTAACAGTAGTGAAAAGTGAAAAATCTATCGTAAAAAATCCGCTGGCCGTTATATTAAATTCCTCGTGGATTATTTGCAAAGAGAACGCGTTGATCTGCAACAAAAACAAAATTAAAATGTCGAATTGGATTATTTAAATTATTTGCATTACCTCAATTTCTAGCGTGGGATCAACCGACTTGGTTAACATTTTAAATAGAATTTTCTTGATGCGCCCAGCCTGAAAATAAATTTAATTCAAAGATACAAAATTATTATTTGGCATGAATTCTTGGCTAAGAATTGTGGAAATTATTACTGCTACTAAAGTAAATTGTTGAAACCAGGCCATTACAATTTGACTAATTATTTGTTCCATCTTAGTTTATGTTCAATATTTAACTTTACATTAAAAATAAAGGTGTTTTATAATTACAATGCAGATTATGGGGATTTATTATTAAAGAACTTCTAGACAAGCTTATAGTGTACTAGTGTACTAGTGTACTAACTTGTGTTTTTTTTTTAATGTAACACTAGGTATATTGTTTAATTTTCGATAAAATTAAGTAATGAGCAGATACTCATTTAACAATAAATACTTTTATCTTTAACATGGTAAAATAAGTTAAGTAAAAATTGTACATTGTTAAGACTCTACCTTTCAAAGTCGCGTTGTGTTTAATTAAAGATAATTGGGTCAACTTTAATAACGTTTAATACATAGTCGCTCTATTGATATAATAGTTAACTTACTGATCTATCAAGGCCGTGAATATTTACGTGAGGAGTACGCGATTCAATGGCGAAGCATCGTCGTCACGATTGACACTGATCTTACTTCGCTCTGCGAACCGACGCAATCTAAGTCAACACCGTCTCGTTAATAGAACATCGTAATGTTGATGCAGAGGTTTCGTCGTAATGTCCTTATTTCTTTACATGACCATGTTGGATTGAGATACTTTTGGGTACACCTCATAATATGACCCACATACGACGAACATATATATTTTTTATAATAATAATAGGATAGCTTTTCATGTCATTTATTAATTTTTTTCTTGCGTTTTATATATTTCCACCAATTTATTAAAAATCGACGAAATTCGATTTTTTAAATACCCAAAACTCTTATCGAATGCATTTAAGATTTTTAGGAATTTAGCAAACATTTTGTAATTTTGCTCAAAGAGGACGCTATACTGCATGTAGTAAATTATAGTACGTGAGTAGTTCACCGTATGTAGGTCATGTTATCACGTATTACAAATGCTAAACTACATATGTCAAACTAAACAAGACCATATGATCTATGATACAATACAAAATCCTTACATCGGCACTACAATCGACTATATAAATAGAATGCAAGGGGCCACTTATAAAGATCAGAAGAAAGTTCGGGGCCAAAATGTGGGGACACTTTACTTCAATTCCACAAAAAATATTTTTAAGTACTTAAATACATTCCGCAAGGTGAAGGTTGTTAAATAATAAAATAAATCACATATTGACAGTGCAATAGTTTGCTCAAATATTTCTCAAACTGTGGCTGATAAACGTCAAAAAATATTTAAGTAAAACATTTAACTTTTAAAAATTATACAAAAATATGCATTTTGAAACACAAATTAGATGGGCATATAGTGTTTCAGCTTTTTTTATTTTTTCTTCAATCTTTTGTAAATGAAAAAAAAAGATTATTGCTCAAATCGATAAAAAGTACAAATAAAATTTCCTTTTCGATCAACAATATAATTCTGCGATCGTCAATGTAAACATCTGATCGTTTCGATTTTTGTCAACTTATGTGACCTAAATTCTTGGCCAAGAATTACGGAAATTTATCGCATTACGTATCAGACTACGTACAATTACTATTTATTTGTCATAGACTAGGCATTCTTGGATTACATTGACAGTTCGAAGCCACATTTAATCACATGATAATATTTTTTTTTTTAATTTAACTCACCTGATTCATACACTGACTCGAAATTAATATATACCCTGCCAGTGAGCTTAAATAAAATGTGACCATCGTACAAGAAAGCGCAAAATATAGATCAAAATTTTGCAAATTAACAACCGCAATAATTGCATTAAATAGGTACAGGGCTACGGTTGTGAAATACGTGCCGAATATCAATAGAACTTTCACTGACAGGACGTGATTGAAATTTCTAGAAATTTGACACAAATCCTGATGAATTGCGGCCACGCTTCGCATTTGCCTGTCGCAGCTCTTTAAGATTTTCGTCGATGCAAATCGGTTCAGCTCCCCAAACAAGTGCTCCAAAATCTTGAACGAAACCCAAAATTGGACGGTCGTCAAAATCTGCATGAGATTCATGTAGTAATACATGATGCACAGTTGGACGTTCAGTATGTCGAACGCGCCCTTTGAAAATCTTATGGTGACGACAAACAAGTAATACAACGTAAAAGTCACGAAAATCGGCACGACTGCTACGTTGGACACTTTGTGCAAGTAATCGTGGTTCAAACGCACTCCGATCTTTGTGAATTTTTTCTCGACTTCGTACAAACGAGTCAACGTCGCAATCGTCCTCTTGGTTTGTAATCCGCTGGATATTATTGTAATTAGCGCGAAGGTGATCACCAATAATAAATTCGCTAGGGATGCTATGTATATCAACGTCGACTTCGTGCTGAACGATCTCGCCATTTGATCATAAAATTGTAACCAATATGCAATGATGATCAGGTGAATTACGTTGCACGTTAATTCGTACTTAAAGGAATGTTTGACGTATCTACTTTTCGGGATCCCTTCTATTGTATACGGTGCGAATCCTAAGTATCTCATTATTTTGTAGATCGGCGCCAGCGTTGCCAAAATATCGTGCATTGCTTAAAATATCGAAGAACTCGATGTAATTTTTCGACTAAGTCACGAACGACGTGGTTGTGCTCCTCGTATGTATGTACGTTCCCTTTCCCAAAAACAACTACGCCTACTTCATTGATTATCACAATTAGTGACTGATCATATTTTTATCCAATTACATTATGAACGTAATAAATAAACACGACACTTAATGGATCGCACAATGAATGGTCCGTCCACACATAAAAATATTCGAATTAATTTTTTTTTATATAAATTAAATTTGATTGTAACAAGATTGGCGTTTTTTGTTTTTAATTTCGTATACAGCAACCCTACTGAATCTATTGCGAAATCATTGATGGACCATGAGAATTTTTTGATGTGGAATAAATAACAAACGAGATCGAATTAATATTTCCAAAGACATAGGACAAATCAATGGGGTTGGGTTCGTAAATATTTTTTTCTGCCCCAGCTAACAAAATAAAATTAAGTTAAAAATAAAGTAAATGTGAAGAAATTATTAAAAATTGTAACAAATAAGACAAGAGACTAAGAATAAACGGACACATATATGGAACAGTGCAGCCTGCGGGCAGATCCAAAAATAACTACAGGAATTAATCGAAATGTAATAAATACGAAGAACGTAGAAAGTATTTTGGGAGACAGGAAGTATTAATATTAAAGAACAGATTACAAGTTGTTTGCATTAACGGCAAATAAAGGGCACTCGTGGTATAGATCACTACAGCTCCCCTTAGCAAACATGAGAGTCGGAAAATATGCGAACTACAAAAATGTATTAAGCAAATATTCAACCAAATCAGGCTCAAGTATACCGGTTTGGTACATTCTGAATTAAAACTACTATTGATGAAAAATATATATGTAGGGCAAGTTCAAAACTTGTGGATCAAAGTGGACAATTTTAATGCGTTTTATTTTTTTTATTTGCACTAAAACAGCATCTTTAATAAATGTGCAATAATTGGATGTTGGAGCTGACATTTTGCATTAACATAGCTGGAACATCAACGTCACACATCACGTATAAAAATAATATTAAATATTGAAACGAAATTACGATTTGCTCTTTCGCGAACGCATGCACCGTTGCAGTTGACATCTTGCATTAACATAGCTGGAACATCGACGTCACACATCACGTATAAAAATGACCTGAATATTGAAACAAAAAAGCGACGCACTTTCGCGGAAACATATGCACCGATTGAGCTGAAATTGCATCGACATAGCTGGCAAATCGACGTCACATATCCCCTATAAAATTATGCACATATCACAATCAGGTGCGCTGATGAAGTTGAAATTATGTTAAGTTCGCTTAGGTTGGGTTGAGGCCGCAACTTGCACATACAAATATACCCACCGACTTGGAATAAGATGGCGGCATTCTACGTTACAAACGGTTCCACCGATAAAGAAATTTTGCTAGAATACGCATTTAAGACATAGGCCGTAAATATATTAAGCTGGACTGTTGCATCGACATAGCTGGGACATCGAAACAAAATTGTTGCAAAGTTGTGCGACAATCTGTGCACAAACATGTGCACTGGTGAAGTTGAGATTTTGTTACGTTGGGTTGGGTTGGGTTGGGTTGGGTTGGGTTGAGTTGGGTTGGGTTGGGTTGCTGGACATAGCAGAAATACTGTAATAAAAATTAATCGACAGTTTTGAGAACTAATCGAAATGACGTAAACAATCAAAGCATAAAACGCGACAGAAAACATTCGGAAGCAACTATTTATGTTGCCTATGTTATGTTACCTAAAGAAAATGGCAAAATTTTTCTTTAATTCAGATATTAAAGTATGATTATAATTTGTAATGGAAAACTGATGGGTTCGTTAAAAAACTAAATGGCGTTACGAAATGTCACACTTTTCGTACCTGGTGATGAAATAGCTATTTATGCAACCAGTTCAGTTGTGCAAGGAGCGAAGCGAGTAGCTCAGGTTGGACATGCAATGCATTGTATTTCTTGCTGAAGAGTGTTTTTGTGATGCTAACTCAAACAATTTTTTGTTCCAAAATGATTTCAGACCCTCCTAATAAACACGCCAGGCTACAGCCCTGCATGCAGTTCGTTATACAGCTGCATTGTTCCATTGAATTTTATTTATTTTAATTTTTAGTTATCTATCAAAACTTGAGATTTAAAACGCCATTTAAGTATTTTTTATTTTAACAATTTCAACTCTTCTTATTGGATCAGGAGGACATATTGATATTTACCAAAATAACAAAAGCAAAGTATTCAACAACAAATGGATGAAAAATCGAATATAGATTTAAACTTTTTATTTTTTTTACTTTTAACTACTCAATCATTAATCAAATTTTAATATGTACCGTGATATCAAAAATTACCTTAGTCGAGGGTGGTCGTGGATTTTAAAATGATTGTCGCAGCCCCCATCGTACATTTAGGTCAATTCTTTGAGTGTCAAAATCTGTCAAGTCATTCCATAACTTTTAGTTCTTTACTATTTTACAGCTGATATAAGTAGGTAAACATTTGTAAGTTATTGATGATGTCAGTGTAGATTGACAATGACAGAATTATTTCAAAAGGATGATTTAAGCTAAGTCAACCGTTTTACATTCCATGGCAAAATTTGACCAAGATAATTTTTGATATCACGGTATGTAAGACATTACATAAAAAAGTATAGAATATAATATTGACTGTGATGCAAACGGTCATATAATCTGAACGAACAGAAAACTTACTGCCCGTGACTTACACGCTACCCGTATATTTACGAAACTGTTCTTTAAGAAGTTAGTTTTCATTTCTAACAATCAAAACCATAATTTTACAATAAACGGACATTGTTAAGATTTCGCAAGATTAAACGATTGAAAATAAATAAATAATTTCGAACGTGAAAGGTAATAATACAAATATTGTTGTTTGGACTCGGACGCGCGAATGCGTCCAAACCTGTAAAGTGATCGGGATGAACAAACGTTTATTGCAACACTATCTTTTAAATTTGCCGCCGAAATACTTTTTAACCTGAATGTACGTTGAAAAGCATTACCGCTCTCGTCACGCCCCCTCAGCTCTCATGTTTGCTAAGGTGAGCTGTACATCCCCATCATTTCATATGTAGTAAAGTTTAACAAAATTAATTCTGTATCGAACTCAATTCGAACTAAAAAAATTATCGTAGACGTGTGCGGTTGAATCAAATTGCACCAATATGATAATGTACGTCATCATAGTCCCAAGTATCTGAAAATAAAGCGTCAAAAATTATTCGAAAAATCATCGTTGACGTAAACTAACCGTAGTGAGAAATGAACAATCTGTGGTAAAAAATCCCCCGGCTGTTATGTTAACTCCTTCGTGGATTACTTGCAAAGAGAACGCCCTAACCTGCAACGAAATCATTCTCAAACGACGTATCACTTTATCTTTATCGTTTTTGCGAGTTAAAATATTACCTCATTGTTTAGTGTCGGTTCGTCAGAGTTGTTTAAAATATTGAACAGGATTTTCGTGACGCGTCCAGCCTGAAAAATATATTGGATTCAAAGACTTGCAATATTTCTATTATCATGGCTGACATTATTTAAATTATTTAAATTTATTTTCGATTCAGATAACACATGCAATTATTTTTTTAATTTAACTCACCTCGTTCATGCACCGACTCGCAATTAATATGTACACTGCCAGTGTGCTTAAGAAAAACACGGTTGACGTAAAAGAAAACACCACATATAAGTCAATTGTTTTACGATTAATCAACGTAGTAATCACACTAAACAGGTTCAAAGTGACGATCATGAAATACGTGCCAAATACATGCAGGACTTTAACCGACAGGACTCTGTTGAAATTTCTAGAAATTTGACACAAATCCTGGTGCATCGCGGCCGCGATGCGAAGCTTGGCAGCGGAGTTTTTTCGGAAATTTTTCGTCGATATGAGTCGGTTAATTTTACGAAACGTGTATTCCAAAATCTTGAACGTAACCAAAAATTGGGAGGTTATCGAAACTTGCACCAGGTTTATGTAGTAAGATACGAAGGACATTCCAAACTCGTTTGCCTTGAAGGTGTCGCTGGATGTTACTAAAGCGATGCCGAACGCCCAGAAGTGGGTCGAAGAAATCACAAAAATTCCCACGACGATGCCGTTTGATATTTTGTGCAAGTAATTGTGATTCAAACGCGCTCCGATCTTCGTAAATTTTTTATCGACTTCGTACAGACGAGTCAGCGTGGAAATCGCTCTGTTGTTTTGCATTCTGTTACATATTGGCGTAATTAGCAGGAAACTAATCGCCGATACTAAATACGATACGGATCCTATGTACAATAACGTCGAACTCCTGTTGAAGTATCGTATCATTTCAATATAAAAGTATGATGTGTACACGGCGACGATTAGATGGATTACGTTGGACGTCAGTTCGTAGTAAGGTGAATATTTAACGTATTTGCTTTTCGGTGGCCCTTCTATTGTATACGGTGCGAATCCCAAATATCTCATTAATTTGTAGATCGGCGTCAGCGTTGCCAAAATATCGTGCATCGTTCTAGATCTAGTTGTTGCTGATTTTTACTTTTTTTTTAATTAGTCGTTAACGACGTCGCTGTGCTCGTCGTATACACCTTAGCCGAAAGCCAACTACACCTAATTCATTGATTATCATCGTGGAGTGCCTCGAACTTAGTGACGGTCCACAATCCAATTACATTATAAATCGAATACATAAATACGACATTTAATAAATTGAATAAGGCTGCGTTCACACAATTCATTTTTGTGATACTTAAGATATCTTTTTTAATAAAACTTATTTATGGTTCTTCCCAAGGTGTCATCGACATACGGGAAGTTGAAAGGATAATTTAGTAAGTGCAAATTTAATCAGTTTATTCATAACAATTTCGGCAATGATAGGGCATAAGGATGAACTCAAAAATTTGTGTATAGAAATGAAAAATAATAGAATTAAAAATAAATTTGATGGTAGTAAGAAAGACTGAGTGTGACAGGCAACTATGTGGTTGGATGAGGTCCCAATTTTGGGGATGTCAGGTTTGTGAAGTCCATAAATTTGTAAATAATTAAAGTTTTATAAGTACGATCATCATCATTATTTCTTTTTTAATAGGGTCCTTGGCAATTGGTCTATATGTACTTTATATGTACAGTACTTTATCAACACTTATTATGAAATCCATCTGTCAAAAACTTCAGTAACTAGCATTGACTGTAGGGTTTTCAGTGCATCACCTTCAAACGATTTATCTAGATAATAAAATTTTGGCACAGTAAGTTTGACCTACGTACGGTACTTCCATTTACACAGTGTATAAATAGAAAACGGACAGGCCGCATAATTCTACCTTGTGGTAGCCCTCTGACTGAATGCCCTAATCACTAATTCATCGATTGACATAGAGTGCGTCGAACTAATTGCGCACATTTTCGTCCAATTACATTATAAATCGAATACATAAGTGAGACATTTAATGAATTGAATAATGCTGCGTTCACACCGTTCATTTTTTCTAAATTAAATTTAATTGCAATTTAATTATTTGACGTAAACACAAAATCATTAATATGTTCATTCAGAATTGAGATTATGGGAAGATTACAAAAAATCAGTCATAAAAATTCCGTCTGCGTCCCAAAAATTGTGGCCGTAACTTTACCAGCGGATGGCAAAACTCGAAATTTGCGGGGTGGCGGAGAACCTCGGCGATGCCATTCCATACTTTGTTGCTTCGACTCAGAATTGAAGTGGTGAACCCACGTTTCATCAACAGTGACGAATCGAGAAAGAAATTCATCCGGATCTGTTTTAAACTTTCCCTAACTGGCTTCAGAATGCAATACTCTAGAACGTTTCTCATCAGGTGTCAATATTCGGGGGACCCAACGTGCAGACAACTTTTTATCTTTAAAATATTTGTTGAAATATTTTCTATAGCTATCCGGCGAATGGTCGTCTATCCATCATCACCATATCGTGTATACGATTAACATTGTCTTGCGTAGTGACAGTCACTGGTCGTCCAGCACCCTTCGCATGGTCACATGGTTGTCTTCCCAGTTTAAATTCTCGAGACATATTTTTCACCACTTGGTAAGAAACAACATCATCACCTAATATACCTACCATGTCTTCATGAATTTCTTTTGGCGACAACCCTTTTTTCAAATATTTTATAACTGCACGAACCTCTGATGTTTCCATTTTTAGAATTTCTCTAAACTTGTCTGCTTAAATTCTAAATTATTTGAACAGGTAACGAATGACAAAACTACAATTGAACCAACGTAACAACAAATTATTAACACCTTAATGTGTTAAATTAATTCATCGTCACTCAACGCCTGCTATCCAGGGACGCTAAGTAATGATCTCCCTTCGTATTTTGTACAGTCCTTTGCTTATTTTTATCTAGTCTTTTTCTATTCCTCTTTCCTCAATATTCTCATCATTTCACTTAATCTTATCAAAAGCTCTCTTTAGGTCGATGAACCAAATGCACATTTCCTTCTTCTTCTCCTATTAGTCTTATCGCGAATATTAAGTATTGGGTTGGGTTGCACTGTTAATAAACAACGTGAGAATAAAAACGCTACCCCTATACACTTTTATTCTTTCAAGTAAAGTACATCAAATCAAATTGAATTATTATAATGATGTAGGTCGTTAGTGTTCCAGCTACCTGAAAAAAATTGAAGTTGTTAAACAACCAAACATCTTCTGTTCGCTTACCATGTAAGCCAGCGTTACATCGACGACGAAAAGGCCACCGGCCGATATTTTGAAATCTTCGTGGAGAAGTTGCAAAGAAAATAACATGAGCTAAAAGACTTCGTATTAAAATTTGTAAATAAATCACGACCTACTTACATTTTTACTAACGGGGGCGCTCCGCGTAGAGATGTGAACGCCCCTTAGGGTTCTTTTGATCTTCTTCGCCTGAAATTAAGAAAATAATTAAAACTGTCCTATCGAATGATATTTATTAAAATAAATAGTAAATATAATTCGATCGATCAAATGGGTTTGTTGTTATGATGTGGAATTCATTGAAATATTAATAGTATTAATCTTCGATTATATACTTACATTTCTGGTGCATATATGTGAAGAAACAATTATCAGCGATAAAGTAAAACTTATGTGAATTATACCAAAAATTACCATGTTGATCGGTAACGATTCGTATGTGCCTTTTTTGTATAAGTTCGACACCGCGACGTACATATAAATCCCAAGTGTCATGACGCTTTCACTAATGAGCGTAATGATCTGCGGTGCTAAAACGTCACTAATGGTCTTCGACGTGGCGTTTATCTTGTTATAAAACTTTTGGATTTTCTTTACGCCTCGGTCCATGTCGTACGCAAAAATGAGCTTTTTATTGCAAGCTACGTTAACAAATTTGAGATTAAGTTCCTTGAACGAGTCGTTGACGATGGCGAAAAGTGCCACGTATTCGCCGACCGTCGCCGACAAGCTGAAGTCCTGGACGTGCAGGACGACGTAGCACAATCCCACGAGATTCAACGGCACGGCTTGGGTCCCGTCAAAAACGAAAATAAATATATTAAAGCTGATTTGCATCAGAATCGGCGAGATGCCCATATATTTGATGTACTTGTAGCGCGGCTTAATGCCTTCGTTTTGCAATTCTTCGTCCAAATGGATCAGTTCGCGCCACAGCTTCATCGTTTTCGTTTTGTTTGCCAACCTTGACACGTTAGACGCAAGAATTTTTAACGTGAGCGATCCGATATAGCACATCCGGAGGTAGTCAAAAAGTTCCGGAGCTTTGTCGCTTCTTGCCTCCAACGCCAAATTCAACCCGAAGAAAATTGGCGTTATTATGGCGCTCAGAATTGTGGTAAATAGCATATAATAATTCGACGGCGTCACCGTCTTCGTTTCCATGTCGATTTTAAAGTCGAGTAGGCCGATGAATTTCAATAAAAAGTACAACGGTTTAAGCGATTCGATGATATTTCCTGCCATCGATCGCAAATAAACGTGCGTCGCAAGTCAGCCCAAAGTATGCACTGACCAAGTTAATAATCGTAATGTGAACTTGAACTAATTACTTATTGGAAAACCGCGACACGTAAGTGGTTGTGTGGTTAAATTTGACTCGACTATAGGAAATGTTTGTGTTCGTTGCTATTCGTTGACCCGAAATTGAATTACGACTTGCCACCCTTACGTCGCAAAATGTTAAATTTAATGGTTCAATTGTTCTCCAGATTCTCAGTTCCAGCTCCTTTGTAATATTAAATTGCCTATTATCGTCTATCTAGTTGGTACCCATCGAATGACGTTAGCGAAATTTCGCGCATCGATTCATTCATATGCATAAATTATCGTGATCGCGTATCTGATTTTAATTGAAGTGGATTAAGGGATACCGTTTAACCGGATTTTGCTTTGGAATGTTGTACACGCTTAGTAAAGTGTCTGGAATATTAGATGTACAAGGAAAAAGTTGTGTCAATACACTTTACTTTATGGACCACAAAAACAATTCAATTATTTTGTTTTTATTATTAAACTCATTAAAAAATGGAAAGGAAATGTTGACAGTACATTTATAGCTTACATTATTTTTTTTTAATGGAAACTATAGCAAGCCACTTCAAATGCTATTTAAAGATGTGACTTGTCGTTGGTTTACAAGAAGCTGATAGAGATTTTGAAAAATGATAAAAAATTGATGTATGCATCGATGTTTGTCATTTTCTTATTGTTTTTTGTTTGCTTCGATTGTTGGTTTCAGAGTTCAAATCTTCAAAATGCAAGCCCAGAAATTTTGCAGGAACTTTCAATCAAAAATCAAAAGCACTAAAGGAACGTTTTCGTGCTCATCATTACAGAAAGTGCCGCGTCACTTATTAGTTCCAATCCAATCCAAAAATCAGTTGGAGACTGTAATTGTCTTCATTCAAGCCTTCACATATTGGCGATAAAACCAATTATTCGTAATTGGGATGGGTCAAGTAGGATCGGATTAGTTTGCTTTTTTATTGAATTGATTGGCTTGGGTTGGGTTGGGTTGACACATTTAGTCTAATATCGAAGTTGGGTTGGGTTGAGTTAGGTTGGGTTGTTGGGATGAGTTGGGTTGCGATGGTCAAAAATTGCTTATTTCCAAAGAAATGAATATTCCTTCACAAAAATGATTTTTATTTGATTTTTTTTTAATTTAGGAATGAATACTTAGCATGGACTAAAATTCTGTATCATTTCTATTATAAGTAAAAAAATATGCAATTTATTTTGTTGGTCACAAATTACTTATTTCAAAAGAAATGAACGTACTCGTACTCGGATGTGTTGCAAGTCGTATAGCCGAAATAACAGTTATGGCAGCAATGAAATAGTATATTATGCAATGAGCATTTAATGATGGTTATTAAGACACGAAATTTACGAAACCACCCTTGGCGAGTTTCGTAATGAATACCAGTGTCTTAATAACTATTAAATGCGAGTTGCGTACACTATTTTTTTCTACGTCAAAGCATGAAAATTAGAAACAAAAAGTGACAATCGTCAAAATTCATTCAACTTAATCACCAATTCTCCAAGCACAGCTGTCAAAAGTAATGAATTTTAGATCTGTCATTGTCATGGCAATTTGGATATTGACAAATTATGTCGTGATGCAGCATTTCTATTGGTCGTAAACTTGTATCTTAATGAAAAATTTGTATATAGATGACTATCATTTATGTACAGGTAGCGAATGTTTAATATATCAATTAAAGTGTAAGAGTAGAAAAAATATTTTTTATTCAAAGTTAACTTTCACCGAATATGCGCGTCTTAATGCATGTTTATTGATAAAATGCTCGAAATTTCCATCTAATCTAGACACCTTGATGCATCATATATCATCTTATATTTATTATTACATTAGTTACATTTTCGATTGCAAGATGAAATTAAGTCATAAAAGTCAAGAAATGGGAGCACAGTCGTAAATATTTCTATTCTGACCCCTGAAAAACATGAGAGCATTCGATTTTTTTTAATAAACGCAAATAAAATGATCCAATACTCAACGCTTTCTTATTTCAATATCGAATTAACTTGGCATAGATATTGTATTATTATGACGTGATCGACATAAACTAGCTTTTAATTTCATTTCAAGTTAAAATGAGAAAGACAAAGACAAAATCTATACTTACGTTAGCTGTGCAGATCTGCGAGGGTATTATTATACACAATAAACCGAAACAGCTGTCGACCATGCAATAAAAAACCATAGCGATGGTTATCCCTCGTTGATTCTCCTCCAAACGTGCAAATACAGCGTAGAAAAGTATAGCAAGCGAAATTAAACTATCGCCAATCAACGTAACCATTTGCGGCGATAAAACACCGGCGATTGTCCTGGACAACTCGCACAACTTGCAATAACTTTTTTGAATTTTGCTCAAATCGGCGTCGATGCTTCGCACGAGAATGATTTTCGTGCCGCGGTTCACGCCGTTGAATTTAAGATCGAGCTTCCTGAAACAGTCCTGCATGGCGGTGACGAGCGTGAGATATTCGATCTTCACCGCACAAAACCACATGTCTTGTATTTGCAAGGTGATAAAACAGAACCCCATTAGATCAATCGGCGTTCGACTGATCATTGAGCAACTGGAGAACAACCGCATGGTGGTTTGAGTCGCCATGCCGACGACACTGCACCATTTGATTAACTTGTAATTTGGCCTGTCTTCCTTTTGCAGTTCTTTGTCAAACGCTATAAGCTCAATCCACAGCTGCATCGTTTTCTTTTTAAACACCGCTCTAGATATATTAGACACGACGATTTTTAACGTCAACGAGCATAAATAAAAAGCAATGAGGTATTCGATGTATGGGGTTTCGTTGTGCGTGGTTGTGAACATCGTCAAGTAAATTATAATGCAGATCGTCGTTGTAACGCTAGAACCAACCATGGTCAATATCATGTATCCATCGCTGGGGATAACGCTGGAGTTTTTCGTGTCGATTTTAAATCCGAATATTCCCATGAAGTAAAAAACGTAATACATGGGTTTGAGAGCCTCGACGATATTGTCCATATCTTTGTTATTCACGAACTAATTGCGGTGCACTCCGAGCGCGAACTGACTGACGAATTAAATCGACATTTAAACGATGCAAGTAATTTATTATTTATTATCGGTGTAATTTGTGAAAATGTTTGTTTTACAACGGAACAGGTGATTGATGGCTAATAAGAAAAAGGGTTCGTTTAAGGAGGTACAAAAATGACAGTTTTATTATGTCGTTAATTGAGCCAGGGCCGGGCTATAAAATTTGACTTGGGTTCAACTAATTAAAAATATATACTCAGTGACATATAAACTGGACCAAATTTGGCAGAAACATTGGACTAGTCTAAGGTAACAATTAATTAAAATTTCATAAAGAAAACACTTCATCTTTTTGATTTTTTTTAATAATGTGTTGGTCCGCCCCTATTTCTGATACTCTCATTGACCCGCCTTGGCATTGATTCCAGCAGGTGATCAATGTCTTCTTGGGGTATGGCATCCCAAGCAGCCTGTACTTCATGCCGTAGAGCTTCTATTGTCAACGGTGGGTTCGGTAGATTCCTCAATCTTCTACCCATCATGTCCCACACGTGCTCAATGGGCGACAAATCGGGAGATCTTGGCGGCCAAGACAAAAGATTAACATTGGTCTCTTCAAAGAAGTCAAGAGAAACCCTTGCTACGTGAGGTCGTGCATTATCTTGCTGGAAAAGTGGGTCTTCCAGCCCTCGAAGATATGGAAGAACATGTGGTTCTACCACTTCGTCAATGTAGCGTCCGGCGGTCATACTGCCCCGAATGAAGAGCAAGGGTGACCTACTGCCGTAAACAATAGCACCCCACACCATCAACCCCACAGTTCGGTGAACATGCCTCGCAATCGAAAAATCAGGATTGCGCCTTTCTCCACGTCTTCGTCTAACAGTCATCCGACCATCATGCATTCCTAAACAAAATCGCGATTCGTCACTAAAGACAACTCGATCCCACTCCAAGTTCCATTGAAGTCTTTCCGTGCACCAGGCTAAACGTTCCTGGCGATGTTGAGCAGTGAGGGGTAGCACAAAATGTGGGCGGTAAGACAGCAAGCCAAAGGTTCTTATTCGACGATAAACTGTTCGCAAGCCTATCGGACGACCTTGTTCACCTAACCATTGATCAGCTATTGATCTAGTTGTAGAGAATCGGTCTCTCAAGGCCATTAGTCTTAAGCGGCGATCTTGACATTCATTGGTTCGTCTTTGAGCCCCAGTGCCTCTTCTCCGACGTTCAACCCCATGTTCAGACCACGCTTGATAAACACGCATTATTGTTGAGTGGTGCCGTCCCAAACGGTTGCCGATTTCTCTAAACGAAAAACCTGCTTCTCGTAAAGCAACAATCCGCCCTCGGTCAAAGTCACTCAACTGCTGGTAAACTTGAGGTCTCCTTCCTCTAGGCATCGTTAAACACTTGAAACACTTTAAACTAAAGAACGGGATCCGAAAAAGTGGAACAAATTCAAAAAATGACTCGATAATTGCTTGTCTATCACCACCTCTAAAAAATGACACAAAGGTCAAAAATCCCATGACTACTTGATGATTGGATTTCAAATTTTAATCAACTATTTCCCTGGACTAGCCCACTATTCCTGCCAAATTTGGTCCAAAAATTCCCACCCCTTCTAAGTGGTGCAATTTATATATCACTGAGTATATTTATTTCTTGAAAATTAACAGCAATGGAATTTTTTTCATATTTTTCTCGTAATCATTTAACCTCATATAATAACGTACCGTCGAGGTGTTCCGCGAATTTTAGGACACACTGTAAAAACATTCGCTGAAGGTATGTCGGCACACCATTTTATTATCAATCTAACTTTAACGTGCACGTCCGCAGGGATTGGATGGACACTTTTGCTCAACCTATCCCGTGCATGGTATTATTTTACATTGTTTTACATTGCATTAAGGTCGAATCTTCCGGCGTTTGTGTGCATTGTCGACAACAAGTTTTTGTATCAGACGGATGACCAATACTAGTCATTTAGAGTAAAAAACGGCAATACTACGCAAAATCGTTTAATGATAAGATAAGTAAAATTCTCGGTCTCGAATGCTGTCCAAGTTTTAGACGTACGAGTTTTTTGCTTAGTTCTCGGCTGGTACGTTCGATTGTCATTGCATGGATATTTTTGCTGAACCTATGCCGTGCATCGTATTAATTTATGTTGCGGTCAGGTTGTGTTTTCTAAAACGTGTTTTTTATCGCAGGGGATAACCAGTAATCGTTAAGTGATAAACAAGGAACTACGCCAATGAATAACGATATCTAAAATTCCCCACTCTTGAATGCTACGGAAATTTTGCATGTACGAGTTTTTTATTTAGTTCTTATCATGTATGTTCGATTGGCTATACAGTCAGATTGAAACGCAATTAAATCCTTATAAATACCATATAAAAGTCGTTAACAGCATTTAAACTAAAATATATTTTAATAATAAATACTTCCGGCCAAAGAATTTTATTTTGTCTGTGATAAGGCGATACTTTTATTTGTGCATACGATGCTGGTGGACAGCGCATATTGTTTGCATAAGTTATTTTTAATTATATTACGAGGGGAGGTCATTATTTAGCGTCCGTGACATAGTAGACTTTGAGTGAAGTTGAATCGATTTGAGACATTAAAGTATTAATCAATTGTTGTTACGTTGAATTTTAGTTTTGTCACTTTGTCAAAAGTTGTTCAAGATGTGACGCTGGGAAGTCCATCAAGATCTCAAAAGTATAGAAAATCTTTGGAATCTATTTCAGAAATTCCTTATACTCCTAATAAATCCCTATCGCTTGTAGTTGAACTTGATATGTCCAAATCTGACTATCAGAAACTTGCGAATTCAACCAGAGAACAGTGCTGTGAGTTGTTTCGTCGTATAATGTAATACATCAAACGAAGCTTCTATGTTATCCACCGAAATCAGATTCGCAATACAGAATGTAGTGCTGAAGTGAAACTGCAGTCTTTGCTGGATCTTGTTGATTCAAGACGAAGTTATTAAAAGCTTATATCAAGAAAGTGTTCGGAACTTAAATTTAATTTGTAAGAGGGGTTGAGATGGCACTTCTGGCCAAAATGCATATAAACAAAGATTTGTCGATGATGATGGAAGTAAGTCTGATGCTAACATATTCTTCACGTCGGTTGTTCCATTGCAGTTAATATCAGTTGACCAAGAAACAAAAAATACCATTGTTTTATGGAAAAATCCCGGGCCATCGTCTACCACTTCTGCTTCGATTACGGGGGTAAATGAAGATCTGATCAAACGATTTCACGTTATATTGCAAACACTCTCGAGTGGCCATGAGATTGATATAATCAGATTTCAAGATTATGCCGTGCAAACAGTTCGGGACAACGTGAGGTTGTATCCGTGGTTTTATATACAGACTTCAATGCATACAATTTTGATTCATAGCGCAGCGATTATAAAGTCTGTAATATTACCAATTGGACAAATGTCCGAAGACGCACAAGAGTTTACCAATAAATGTATAAAAAAGAATAGATCGGATTTTTCACGAAAAATTTCCCGAACAAAAACCATGGAAGACGTTTTTTCACGCCTACTATTAACGTCTGATCCATACATTTCTAGACTGCGCAAATTACCGGGTAAAAAAATGAATTCGTTCCTACCAGAAGCAATAGAGTTATTAACGGCGTCAAGTGTCTCAACAAATGCACGGAGCTCGGGCAATGCGTCGTCGGTTGAATTCATTGACTGTTAATCAGATTGTTCTGGTGACGATGAATAAAGTTGTATACGTTAATTTAATCTCAATACTTTGTATTAACCTAATTTTAAGGAAAACTGCAACGGTTTTCTACGCAAGTCGTACATATTGAATCCGCTATTTTGACTTCAGATTCGAAATCAGCGACCCCAAAAGCCCCCTAGTACAGACTTTCAGGCGAATTGAAAACTTGTCAGACTTTTGGCCGTCGATTTGGGTTTCCGTCCTACTGTGGATCGTGTCAAGGAAAAAAGACGGTGAAAATTGAGCAAAGGAATTCTGTTTCATCAAGACAACGCTCCTGTCCACAAAAGCTATGTTGCCATGAGCGATATTCATCAGACGTGGCCCCTAGTGATTTCTTTTTATTTCCAAAATTAACGGGGACCAGATATTACGACGATAATGAAGTGATGACGGCCGTAAACGACTGGTTGCAAGAGCAACCGAAAGATTTTTTTCTAGAAGAATCAAAGGTTCGGATCATGGTTGGACCAAATGCGTCGACGTTCAGGGAGATTATGTAGAGAAATAAACGTTTGATATTTCTTCAATTTATTTCCTTCTGTTAGGAACCGTAAATACTGATCTCCCCTCGTACATTGTCACAATTGTCTATAAACTTCTTCAGTATGACGTACCATACAATTCCTATATAATTGTGACAATAAATATATATTTTGCTCGTTTTGTATAAAATATCTTATACATTGTTTATACAATTCCTTCAAACTATATATTTTGTTTTTAAGTCAATTATTGTCGCGATAGATTATTTAACATCGAAGTTAATTACTGACGATTGCAAGCGAGAACGAAACGCTTGATGCACCAACAGTAATAACATGGATTACCAATCTTTAAAATTGAAATGCATTGCATTTATTGCAAGATTACCATCAATATCGTATTTTTATTTAACTGAATTTGACCACAGAACAATGAACGGTGTATGTCCGATTAAAAGCTCGTTGTCCGCCTTGTCCGTTGATACGTACAGATTACCAATTAAAACGGCCCTTGTTGTTCGAAATAGATTCACCACTTTGTACGAGTGTGAAGCCATGCATTTTGCACTGTGCTCTCGAATACGGATGATCGTTGCACTTTGATTGGAAAACTCGGTCGCCATTCGAGCTGCAATTTTCCCCAGATTTGCACCAGAATTATCGTACACATTTTTGTGCTGCCCGGTTCCGTTTCCGGTTTCTTTCATCGACGTTTTCCTCGTTCCCTTAAGGTTTTAATACCAGAACACAACAAGAGGTTTGTGAACTATTCAATAACAAATATCCTGACAAAAAAACTTATCACAAAAGCGACAGTTTCCAAAATAGAAAGAAAGTTTTCTGAACTCGGACATGTGAGGGGTGGTCGTCCAACAATCGAAGAAGGTACTGATTTAGATAAGCTGTTGTCTGTAGAAAAAAAAACACCATAGCACTACAATGGAACTAGCTGCAAATAATGAAATTTCTGGAAGGTCAGTTATAAACGTTTTAAAGAAACATAAATGGCACCCCTGCAAAGTTCAATTAGTTCAAGAGCTTAATCATGATCCCAGGTAATGAGGTAATGATGGAGCGGTGTAATATTATCGATGGCAACTTTTCAAATCGCATCATTTTTTCCGACGAAGCAACGTTTCACCTAATCGAACAGTGAATCGCCATAATTATCGATATTGGGCACCTGAAAGTCCGCACTGGATGAACAAGACGCACACCCAGTTTCCTCAAAAATTCAACGTTTGGGCAGAAATTGTACGGCATGGAATTCTTCAATTTTTTTTATCAATGGTTCTTTGACAAACGAAAAGTATTTCGATTTCTTAAGAGCAAACACGGAAGATCTGGTAGTTATGGTTTCAGCAAGATGGTGCTCCGGCATATTTTGCTGTTGGTGTTAGGAATTATTTAAACGAAATTTTTCCTGGTAGATGAATAAGTAGAAGGGGAGGTTTTTTATGACTTCCGAGATCACCTGACCTAACTCTGATGGATTTTTTTATGGAGCTATCTAAAGAGTAAGGAACAAAAACCACCCAGAGACAGTAGAACAGTTCAAGCAAAGAATTCACGCAGAAATAAGATTAATTCCACCCGAAATGGTGGTCAGTTCGAACATTTCATTTCATTTCATAATTATTTTTCTTTATTTTGTTATTTGTTATTTTTTGTATTTCATAATCATTACAATACACACAATGCAACGGCAATTTTTTTTATTAAATCTTGGAACTCTTGATTGTTATCAGATTTTGGTTTTAAAACTAAAAGCAATTATCTCGAAAATTTCAAAATACAATATCATTTTTTTTCACATTACTTGTTTGTTGAAATGAAATTCGAAAATGCAGTAGTCGTGTACTTAAATTAAAATGAACATTAAATAATAATAAAACGAAAATTGTAATGCGTGTGTGTTGGCAAATGGACGTTCATTAGAACAACAAAGTAATAAAACATTAACGATTATTGAAATACCAGTAGTAATTAAATGATATGATCTATAAAATAAGTAATAAATCAACTGTCGTTATGCCCATTTAGCACGTTGTAGCCGCCCTAAAGCCGGGACGTGTGAACAAAACCATATCAGTTAAAATGTATGGAACCATGTCAATGCACTTTTTATATTCTTTATTTTATTAATGCGATTGTATAATACATTGACGTGTATCGAGTCGTATGACAAAGCAATGGTGTAAGATTCAATAGCTGATTAAATGTATTGTTAAACACGCTGCCAAAATATGTAGCAAACAATCGCTTATCAAATCGACAATGAACTCCACTGATCAATTTAAAGTCAAACGCGAACAACAGATTTAAATGGTGTTTTCCTTCCATTTTTACTTTTCCCCGAATCTCAATACACTCGCAATACACAAGTAGTTATTCCTTTTGGACTCGTCCAAATCAATGTTGTAGGATACCTTATAATGCACGATATTAAATACTTGAATCGTTTCTCTATATTGATTTCATATGATTAAATAGTTCTTACTATTGCTGATGTCACAATTAAGGTGGTCTGATATGGTTGAGACCTTTACTCGGAATCCTTTGCAACTGGGACATTTTTGTCGTTTAACACATTTCTAGCAATTTCTCTACTGATGGTGGAAAACTTGAAGCTGGCGACCTAACTTTATTGCTGACGTTCCAACTCTGTTTCTTGCACTTTCTAGCATTCTGTTGACCGCAGCTGGGGGCAAAACTCTTGGGGGGGGCACTTTTTGCTAAGTTTATGTAAGGAATTCCTTGTTCACAATCCTTAATCGTACGATAAATAGTTCTAATTGAAATATTTTTAGTATTGCATGCAATGGCAATACCATAAATATAATGCAATTCGAAATATCTCGAGAGGCATTTTTTGCCAAAAGTTTTCAAACTTATGTGACTAGATGATTCATCTGATGTGTACTCCCTAAATTGCAAGATCGAACTTATTAAAACTGACTCCTCCGCTGAAAAAACAATCGACGTCTCATTCAAACACCGAAGACCTTTCCAACAATCGCAAAATTAATCAAAATCAGTTCAATAAAATCCAATATCAAATATGAATCGCGCGTAAGCAGTCGCGCTTCGCAAATAGACACCGCGCTATAGGAAGCCCTACACGTGGGGCTCGTGCGCTCCGACAAAGCAAACAAATGGGACGAAATAACAGACAGGAAGAGTTTATTTTCGTAATTTTCATCCGACGAGCGTTGTTTTCTCGTTCCGCCGGCCGTCAGGAAAACGCGCGATTGGACGGACGCCGGAGAGAAGGGATTACGATCCACAGGTGTGGGAAGGCAGTTTAGAGCGGGGCGCAACAAGTAAGGGATGGAATGAGGGAAGCGTTGATACCTGAGTCCACGGCGTGATAGGGAAGTTGTAAATTAGCTGCCGAGCACACTGGAGATAGATAGTGCTGTTCAGGTGCTCAATTGTGACGGTCGCGCCAGCTCGATAACACCGCACCGCCACGTGCTCGTTCAATCTCGATCCGCCGGAAGAGAAACAAATTCCGGTGAGTAGAACAGTCGGTGTGATTAATCAAAGTTGGAAATTAAATACCAAAAACCGATCATCGATCAAGATATTTATTCATTGATGAAGAAATGTTTTATATTATAAAATGCGGCCACGTTCAACTTTTCAAACCATTTCATTAAATTAAATTTTTACCACATTTGTATCATACCACACACCATTAAGTTAAGTCATTTTCCTTAATGGCCTAATTATAATAATCAGACCAATTGTTTCCAACAAACATTGAGTTGTCGGCGTCTCAATTCTGTGAGGAAGTTCTCCAAGAGAAAATAACACCGTCATATTTTTTTCCAAATTATTGTATAGTTCTGTGAATTTTATTTTGACGTCTAAAATCATTATATTGTTAAATTGTTTGAATGTCAATGTTTCTCTTTCACAAAAGTCATGTAGATCCTATTGTTTAAATTTATGTTTGTCTTAAAACCTAGAGATGATACGTTGTTCTAATTAAACCGTTGAAAGTTTCATGTTTAAGATCATTATATTGTCAATGTGTTTACATTTCAATGTTGCTGTGTCGCCAATTGATCTTATTTCTATAATTCATGTCTAAAATTTGTCTTAAAATCCAGAGATAATACGTTGTTTTAGTTCCCTTTATCGTGTTCGAATTATATCTTTAAAAAAAATTCATGTTTGATCTTTCGAGAAACGTTATATTGATCGTATTTTTATAATTTATGTATTAAATTTGTCTTAAAACCTCGAGATAATACGCTGTTCTAGTTCCCTTTGTCATATCGTAATTGTACCTATCGAAAATTTCATGATTAACATTGACAAAATGTTCGTTCTATCACCAAACGTTATGTCGATGTTAATTGTTAAAATTTGTCTTAAAACCGAGAGATATTACTTTGTTCTAGCTCTCGTTATCGTGTTCTAGTTATATCTATCCAAATTTTTGTGTCTCATTATTATATTCAATCAAAATATTAAAATTTTACGTTTTATAAAACATCATGTCGATCATATTTTTTTAACAATTTAATTATTTTTTTTTCATTTTTGTCGTATATTGACAAACTTGGAAACAATCGAAAGATTAAAGCAAAACGAGATAAATTCATAAAAGGGTCAAGATTGACAAAAAAGTTTTAAATAAAAAAGATTAAGAAAATGCAAATTAAATTATCAATACTTCCGGAAATCAAAAATTTTACTGAATTTTCAAAAAATGTAAACAAACTTGCGACTTATTTCTTTAATTTAACTAAAGTGGGGAAGAAATCGAAAAATTAAGCAAAATTGAAAACTGGACGAATGAAAAGTAAGAACCAAAGTTAAGAAAAATTGTAAGATTGTTTAAATTAGAAAAATACTGTGATATCAAAAATTATGTTGGTCAAAGGTTGCCATGTAATGTAAAACGGTTGTCTTAGCTTAAATCATCATTTTGAAATAATTCTGTCATTGTCAAGCTACACGACTGACATCTGACAGCTGACAGCATCTGACAGATGACATCATCAATAACTTACAAACGTGTTAACCCACTTATTTCAGTTATTTCAGCTGTAAAATAGTAATGAACTACAAGTAATGAAATACTAATAGCGTTTTTTATTAACACTAAATTACAGTAATTATTGGAAATGTCACAATGACTTTTTTGGCAGATTTTTACCACCACCACCCTTGACCAAGATAATTTTTGATATCACGGTACATTAGCTGATTTTTTTAATTTTCAGTTTTAACATTTTGTAAATTGCATTTTTTTCACAATTAATCAAATTTTCATCAAATCGACAAAATTTTCCGATCTTGTTGCGTTTCGATGATTTAGTGAAATTGGCTAAAAACCTGGAGGCAACACGTTGTTCTAGCTCCGTTTATCGCGTTCTAATTATATCTATCAAAATTTGAAAATTTCATCGCTTGCATTTTAATCTTCTTCTTTCACGGAACGCCAAGTTGATCGTGTTTTTACAATTTGTTTCAAAATTGTTTTAAAACCTCGAGATAATACGCTGACAGCTGGGGGTCACTGTTTTTTATACAATTGCTTTCGACAATCAGAGTCGAGAATTCCCAGGCAAGTGAGTAACCAACTGGAGCGTCGTAATTCTACCAACTTTGCGACAAAAAACTGAAAGTTATAACAATATATTGATATGATTATCCTCCACAAATTTTTGAAGATTGGGTTTTAATAATCAAAAAAGTTTCAAGTTCGTCTTAGAATTTTGTGCAAACGTATGTATGAGTTCGACTGTTTTTCTTCTATGTAAATGCTTTCGTAGTAAATTTAACAGTTGTGCGGTTAAGCGGACATGCTCATTTTTCGGCTAATCAGAGTCGAGAATTCAAACATAACGGGGCTATCGTAATTTTAACGATTTTTATATTTTAAAGACTAAAACCATAACAATATATTGATATATTATATTATATTTTATTATTTTTCTTAATTTAACGTTTGTGAGCTTAATATGTATTCTGATGCTCAACCACAAAAAAAAACGAAGCTAACAACGGCGGTAAATTATTTTACAATCGCGTAATTGAAACACGAGGGCCTCGTTTAAGAGCTACAAAATATGCCCATCAAAAAATCGCATCCAATCGCACCACACTTACAACAAAGTTACATCTGCTCAAAATATTAACACAAGGGAAATTAAATTTGCGTGAGGTACGCGATGTTTGCTTAATTAACTCCAACCAGTCGACGGACTGAATGCGTCCGAAACGAGCGAAATAAAGCGAAATTAATTGCGCGCAACGCGGCCGGGACGAAATCGCGATATTTCGTATACATAGTATTTTCCTTCAATTAAGAGGTTCGTGTGTGTGAAATATTTACAACCGTGCGAAACGTCGCAGAGAGACGTCGACCTCCCCCTGCTAATAAAGCGTGCCGTAATCAGGACTCATTCCGATGCCCCGCTGCAAAATCGATGTTCGAGTAGTTCGTTCGCTTCAGATCCGCTTCGGATCGACTGTCGTCGTGAAATTAAAATGAAATAATCGGGTCCATCCGTCGAAATTGAATAAGTTTGGAGAAGCAAGCGGCGGCATTGAATTACGCAAATGTGACTTAGACGGCGCTAAATAGTTTTCGTCCTTTTACGTTGCTGTGGAAGTCATTAATTATATTTAATCCGATTGCAGAAACATTTTAGTTAATTTGGTAAGTTTCGTTCCTTGTCGACTTCATTTGTTTGAGTGTTGTAATTATCTGCAATCGGAAAAGAAAAGTACATATAGGTCTTGAGCGTTACTTCCGGGTTTCATGGAATTTAATCCACAAGCTTTATATATATATATATACGGGAAATGCATAAATTATTGAAGTAATTATTTCTCATTCGATTTTAATGAAGTGTACAATAAATGTTACAAATTGTAATAAACCTAATCCAATGCGTTGAAGCAAAAGTCAACGTGATTCAATGAAAAAAACGTTTGGTTTACCGACGGCAAAGGAGTTTAAAAGGTAAACGGGGTTTAATTGGGCGATTTTAGTCAAATTGAGCTTTCCAAGTTTAAATTAAGTCATCTTTATATTTTTCAATTTTAAAGAATGCTGGAGTTTAAATCGCCGTTCCATTTGAGATGGAAATAATGTGTTAAAATGCATACTTGATACTTTCGGATTCGTATATAAATAACATGCGTTCTTTTCTATTAATCTATATATCGAAATATTTTACGTTTCTAGCAATTTTCTGTGTTATCGTGTACATGTTAAGTTGGCCATTGTTTGTTTACGCTTGCATTGTTCTTATGTGATTTAAGTTTTTTTCCGGTGACTAATTCATTCTAAATTGGGCCGAAAAAAAGTGATTTAATTATATATATCAACACGTTTGTGTAAATTAATTGTAATTCCCTTGATGCTAAAAATAACACTCGCAAAAGCTTTCAGCGCTTACATTGATTCATAACTGTCGATTCCCACACAAACATCTTTGCGTGGAATCGTTGTATCAATAAATCGTCGGGCTCCGATTCTAAATTACTGTTATTGTTAAAGCGAATTGCCTCGTTTAATTGGAGTTGGTAACAGGCCCCGACGAGCACATGAATATGTATACAGCGAGTTCGTGAATTATGCCGCTGTACTTTCTACATCTTGGGGCATTAAAAGATTTACATTTTCTTGCTTTAAATTTATTATTTAAATGTTGCCATTATGCGATAATAAAATTATTACATTTCAACAATAAAATTGATACGTTTTCCATGACTTGGATTATTATGACGGCACTGTTTAAGGTTATTTCGTTTCCATTGAGGAAGCATACATGCCTATAATTATTGCAGTTTATTCGTCAAGTTGCTGTAAAAACAAATTATGTCGACTCACCGCTTCAACGTCATTTTTTTACGAAAAGGAACCTACCCTCCAACCTGATACATTACTTTGTTTTTTTTACTTCCGGTGTCGTTAAACAATTGCAACCTCACGCAACTGAACCTGGCACAAAATACTAACTGTGTGCAGTTCTGCTTATTTCCTTCGGAGTAAGTTTACTCCCTTCAGAGTACATGCTGTCTTCCATCCAACCAACTTTACCATTTCGATATTATTTAACACATGTGAACTCACAAACGCCTTCGGGTACTCTCGCGGGGTCTCGTTCTTTGAGTATGCAGTCATGACTGTCAGCTCGGATTGATTTACGACTTTAAATTTGCGTTATTATAACACGCGCATCCGGTTTATACAATAGAATTTACCTTAACAGTAATAAATACTATTAAAATCGATAAATGTATCAAAGTTACCATAAGTTCAAAATGAAATTATAAAAATTGTAGACAATGGCAAATTGTTCTTTTGCATTCTTTTGCAAAATATTAACATGGGTTAGGTTGGGTTGGGTTGGGTTGGGTTGGGTTGGTGATCTTATGAACCCATCTTGATAACGTCACCATAGCAACCAAACACTGTACATATCACAATTGAAAATGAATGTAAAAAGTTGTCAAAATTGTCTATAACTCGTATAAAAAATAAAAATATATAAAATACGTAACAAATACATCAAAAAATATTATTAAAATATTATATAAAATAAGAATTGTTTAACATGCAAAAATACAGAATGGAAAATACAAAATTATTTAAAATTAAAAAATTTCGAACGTGCGGATTACAGAAAATGCAAAATATTACAAAATTATCTAAAATCATTATTTTCCTTTTGTAGTTGTTTTATTTTGTCTTCTACACAGATTTTTTTATAGTAATATTAACGTTTTTTTGTATTTTTCAATTTTTCATATTTTTTGTATTTTAGACAATTTTTGATATTGTTTAATTTTCTTCAAATTTACAGCCAAATTGTTTAATTTTCTAAGATTAATTTTGTCAATATTTAATGTTTTTGCAGTGTTGCACGATATTTTGTTTTTGGATTTTAGACAATTAGCAATTTTTTACATATTTAGTTTTTTTTAATATTTTATGTCAGGCTAACGTTTTGAGGTGTTTACATTAAAAATTTAATTGTGTTAATTACATGTTTCGGATACTTTCGCATGGTCTCGTTCTTTGCAGACGCAGTCATGAATGCCACCTCGGATTGATTTACAACTTTTACCTTAACAGTTGTAAATAATAAGGACGGTTGGGTTGTGTTAGGTTGGGTTGGGTGCATGACAACACGTGTAGTTCAAATCCTTTAAAATATTCGAAAATTTATCAAAATTGTCCAAAACAAGGAACGCCATCTCATTCACAACGTGATTTACTAAATTTAAATTAGTTTTAATCTGTGTTTTTCCTGTAAATGTAGTTAGTTTGAGTGGTCTATTTATCACTTCCACTTTCAATTTCATACATCTAATATTTTATGCTTTGAAAATGCTTCAATAAAGAAGCGAAACGTCAGCTTGAACAAATTAATGGCTTTTTCCCCCAATCGTTTAAACCCGCATACTCTTTTTCGCAGTAATTTTTTTTTGGCTATTATTGATTACATTCGCTAAATTTTCAATAATTCCTACCTATCGTCATCCCATTCATTTTTATTTTATTTTCAATTCTATTTTTACACTTTTGTTGGCTTTGCAATTTCAGTGTATTTGCCAAAGCACGTAAAATACGTTTTTTTTTATATAACATTAACAAATACGCCGTGCACACAGCACAAAGCCAAATATTTATATATCAAACAACAAAAGTTATCATAAACACGAGTCCTGCTCCCTCGAAGAAACGGGGGTTGATCTATTGTTTTTTCCCCTCTTATTCTACTTGTATTAATTTGTTCCATTGCGGACCTGCAATTATCGCTTGTTTGCTTTTCATCTGTAACAGCGTTTCATTTACATTGGTTTAATATTCACACTTTTGTTTTTTGGGAATGTGCCCGATTGTTGTTTATGTTGTTTGGTAACGATGTTTTAAAATATTTTAGGGTTTGTGGATTTAGTACCGCAATGCGTATGGATTCGCTTTTAAAAACAAAAATCTATGGTTACGTTCAAAAATAAAGAAAAATCATCTAAAATAAAAATTAATATGAACGAAAGCTGTTACGACTAAACAAAAAAATTAAAAGGAAAACGAAACTAAAGACAACGCAAAAGAAAAAGATAATGTAAATAAATAAATAACATGAAACATTAATGGAAAACGTATGGAAGAAAAAATAATTTAAAATTAAAACACTAGGCAATTTAAAAAATGCAAGGTCGGTAATGAAATAGGTAAAAAATAGCAATGATCTTTAAAAACTAGAAAGAAACCAAAAAGAATAAAATTAGGAAAGAAAATGGGCAATTGGGAAACAGTTGCGTATGTAGAACAAGAACTAGTTTAAATAAAAATATCAAAAAAATAGATCGCTAAAATAACAATAAAATGGAAAAATAACATCGTTTATGATCTTGAACGATGTCCATAAATCTTCATCCAAGTTGACCATCTATCGTGACTTACAGGACCTGTACAAATAATCTGGATACGAACGTCAACAAAGAATTAATTCAAAGTTACGATGTCCCATACATCAGTGCTGTGTAATAAAATCAAACTAAGTTTATGGTTCGTTTTCGTTATATACGTACATTCGTTTAAGTCCATAGTCCGCGTCTAAGTTTTAATCACTAATCCGTTATCACAAAGAAATAAATCATATAATATAAGTCGATTCTACAATCGGTACAAATCGCAACGTTATTAGGATAAGGTTGTATTGAATAAATTTAAATCAAATTGTGTCAACATGTCAATGACCGCCAGAATATAAATCTGCGTTTCGCTTTAATCAAAAGCGATTTTCATTTTGAGCGCATTTCGACGTTCCGACCAAGCTTTTATTTCATATTAGCGATGTGGGAGGTTCCAGGATTCCAGATAAATAGAAATCCAGCTTTCGATAAGATTCCGGGTATTAAATAACTAATAAAAGGTACGAACTCGTGTGGTATTTCGTGCCTGGCTGTGTTAGGTTCTGCAACCGTGTGGGGGTTATATAGTCTGATTCGTCAAATCCGTCGGAGATTTTTTTTTATTAAATTCGCGTACACCCCATCAGGGTGTTTCGAATCATTTATATAAATTTGAAAAAGTTATCGGGATGGATGAGACATTAAAATATTTTTATATATTAGTAAGTAATAGCCTCTAAACAAAACCTGCGTGGCAATTGAAATTTGGGTGGGGGGGGGGGCTGATAACTTGCAAAGTGTTTTTTGATATGAATGTCAAAGTACCAACCCAACCCAACCCAACATATTCAATAATGGCAACACTGGAAATGCAAAAATGTCAAAATTGTCAAAAATGCACACACAGTGTCAAATGCTCTGAAACGTAAAATAATCAAAATTTGGTAAATGTCAAAAGTTATCATCCAATTGAATTTTGAATTGAATTTTTTCAATTTTCGAAATTCACTATGTTTATGTAAATCTATGCTGAACGGCTTTCGTTTAACATTGGAAATCAATTTACAATAACACATTCCGAACGCATGAGGCTATTTACGAATTTCCTTCAGCTTTTAAACAACTGTGTTGAATATCGCTTCTGTTTAACATGGTAATCAATCTAGAACGGCACATTTCGAAAACACTAATTTTATAAATTAATGATTGGGTCGGGTTGGGTTGGGTTGGGTTGGGTCGGGTCGGGTTGGGTTGGGTCGGGTCGGGTCGGGACGGGTTGGGTTGGGTTGGGTTGGTTGTTTTTATTTGTTTTCCGGAAATCGTCTCGAAAACAACATTTTCCTGCTTATTTACGCACAGGAAAACTGAATTTTCCGGACTGTACTGTAAAGACGCAAAATACTATGTAACTAGAGTTGTCAACAAATCTGACAAACTTGATTTTTGTGGAATTTTTAAAAAGGTTTTCTTCAATTTGTAAATTTCGTCTTTTTTACGATTTCCGGAAAATTTTAACACAAAACACGTCAGTGTTCTTACTTGACTCGGAGCTTTACAATACTCGGCACAAAGTCCCTCGTATTTAAATTTAGCTCCTCTTCAGTAATGTGAGATTTTCCTGACTTTTATATAAATAACGATTACGTGTACTAAAAAATAAAATTTGTGAAAAAAGTCAAAAAATACCAAAAATATATAAATTGTCAAAAATTCCGTGCTTAACAAACGCAAACAATAACCAAAAATGGAACAAACATTAATTCAAATTAGGCACTAAAAACGTCGGTGACGTAATTTCTCCGCCACGTGTAACTGCAAACGATTCTAACGGCAATTAGCGAAATAACGCCGCAACCTGTGCATTTGACACGCGGAGGTGCAATTAGTGACGTAGCCGGCAACGATGCAATTTTAAACGGCGCACGAGGTGCTCAATAAAACAAATCACCCGTCGCAGGAAGTCCAATCCAACAAACGAGCAATCCGTCAAAAGCACGCCAGACACGTAGGAAGTAAATCCGCCGGGTGCCGAGCAAACAACTCGACCGTCGATGATTACACTTTGATGTCTTCGAATTTCCCCGCAGCGCCTCCCGAACGATTAAAATAAGTGTTTCGCTGCATAATGCAAGCGGGCTCGATTTAGCGGCTCAAAGCAAAATCTTAATGTGAAAATGGCACCGGAAGAAAAACGAGAAAAAGTTTAATAGCCTGCGTCTTCGCGAGGCGCTCTTAAGAGCGTCTAATTCGTCTCCGCGTTGCAGGTGCTACTTATATAATGTAATCCAAATTGAAAGCGTGTCATTTCCGTCTTTCGCGTGTGATTTTTGTTGCTTCTTGGCGCGACTAAGAGGGTCGTCCATGAAAGGACTCAAATAGGATTTCGTATAAAACGTCTTTGTCGAGTAATTTTTAATCTTTTTTAATATAACTGGTCGCTATTTAAAGATTTAAACTGAATTCAAAAATGTGGCAAATACAAAATACGTAACCGTGATCACAAACAATTTGAAATCAAATACATTATAAAAAGCGAAATAATTGAATCTAAAATCCGTTTATTACGCAACCGGTCACAAAAAGAATTTTACGCGAAATACAAGCCCCCCCCCCCGTCTTTCGTGTCTTCACCGGCGGGCACAAATCCGATATTAACATAACGCGAAAGTTCGAATTACTTAGATTATACGTCGCCGTTTCGCAAGCAATAAATCCTCTCGCGAAATCAAAAGCTCTCGCCGACATCGGCGCTGAATAGGACGAGCTTCAGATGGTGTACAGGATACGTTCTCGTCGAGTCTCGACGTAAATTTATTATGACACGTTCGTTCTTGCACCTGAAACTTTCCGTGATTGAAATGATTGAAAATGATCCAATTTATTTGCCGATGTAATGGAATTCAGGGTCTGATTTCTCTGTTGCAGATGTGGCGAATATTTCTATTAGCCGGCTTATTGCACGTCGTGGGAGTGATGAGCAGACCTAGGGAAGCTTTGGATGGGCGCCTCTGGACAATTGACGACGAAATGATGATCCAACCGAGAAATACGATCGAGGACATGGTTAGGCAACGACTCATATCGCCTACGATAAACGACGAAGGTAAATTGTTTTAAAATTAATAAATTAAATCGCAGACACCACAAAAATGAAAAAAATTGCACTTAATTATTTTTAAAATTGATGCCTTAATGTTTAAGTCAATACGATACTAAATATTAAATAAATTTAATTAATTACCAAATCTCTAACCTGTCCATATTTACAAATCTCTTGCTGCCTTAAATAAACGTTTCGCGTTTGTCATCTATGGATTAAAAACTAAATTTACGAACCTCTCGACGTGTTATTCGTCGAGTCCTGCACCCCTATCCAATTAAATTCCAACGCACCGCTTCTGACGCTTCCCAATATGCACTGTTGCCATAAATTATTGACGTTTACACTTTAAAACCTTGACTTTTATGGCACAATTGTTCCTTATAATAGATACGCGAACATACCTTTTTATGACGTTTATGTACAAGGGTTTATTTAATGTCAATGACTTCCTATAATTTTTATTTCACATATCTGATCGTTAATAATAAATGTCGATAACGTCCTTGTGAGATAGTTTATCAAAGTTGCTATTTTTGATTTTTTTTATGTGATAATTCAGTTTAAATTGAAATCCGTGCTTACGTCTTGTGGAGAAATATACAAAGGAATCCATTAAACCGCACGTCGATTTAATCCCGAGGGATGCAGCCCACCTTAGGTGTCAGATAATAAAAGTGAATGAAAAATGTCGAGTCAAAATAGTGCGTCATAAACAACGCTGGAACTCCGACCACATGGCTACCGATCGTAAAACGTTATCAAATTATGGACTCATATGGATGTGGTGTTATATTTGTTGGTGGTCGCTGATTTAATCAATTTATAAGAATAAGCGAGAAAGTAATTAAATATAAATTAATTGCTTCATTTTATAATCATCGTTGGGTTTATTCTTTTTGTTTGCTCCAAAAATTGCACCGCATAATTACCATACGTAAATATCCGCACGGAATGCATCGTCAAAATTATTCATAGTCGTGCAGAATTTTAGTGCCATCGTGACTCAACCAGGTAACACAACTAAACCCAACCCAACCCAACCTAAATATTATAGCAAAAAATCAAAAATGAAGTCAAAAATCCACCATTTGCGACATTTTCAAGAATTCAAGAACGTCGTTCCAAAAAAATTGTAAAAGATACAACATTCAAAAATTCCACACGAAGTAATAATCTTCAAAAAATTTTAAAAATGTCATTAAAAGAACACAAAAAAATTTTAAATGCACTTCAAAATGCCTTCAAAAGAGGTATTGTCCTCTGTTTATTATTTTTCTTCGTGTTTACTGTTTCCAGTTTATTTTACTTAATATTAATTTGATATCTTAATTAAATAAATAATGTCGTAAATTAGTTCAAAATTGTTGCCGCTCAGTAATGCACTATTATGCAATTTTCTGCTATGATAACTGAACTAATCAAAATGTTATCCTTTAATTAATTTGGAATGAAAACAATAAGTGTTGTTATTTATTGTGTTCATGAGTGTGCCGCCTACGAGCTTGGTTACAATTGTTCGAAAATGTCATCAACTAGTGCGTGTAATGTTTTATTTATATATTATATTTTATATATATATATATATATATATATATATATATATATATATATATATATATATATATAAATAAGAAAAAGTGCAAAAAAGATGAGCTGAATGTAAAAACGATCAAAATTACTCAAAACGTAAAATAGGCGAAAACATCTTAAATATAACAGCCACCGGAAATGTATAATAACCCAATCCAATCCAATTCAATATAAAAATTGAACGTGGATGCAAAAATCAAAAAAGTAGAGACGTTGGGTTGGGTTGACTTTCCAAAACTGCTAGTTATGGTGGACGTTGCATTGGACAATTTCGAGTGATTTACGGCGATTTATTAAAAAAATATACGATCAAAGTTTCAAGGAAAATGCATAAAATTAGAGTTATATACGACGACTTATTAGAAAATCGTATAAGTCAATAATTGAAGTGTCAATCAAAGACAAAAATGTAACATAAAGTGTAAACAAACAACAAATGCATTCGATTTTCACGTTGGGTTGGGTTATGTTGTGTATCCAAAAATATATTTGAAAATTTCGAATGATTTGCGACGTTTAACGAGAAAAGTGTACCAACAAGCAATTAGAACTTTTTAAGCAAACACAAAATCGGGTTGATATTTTTACGTTTCACTAGAAAAGCCATTAACATTCACAAATTCACACACAATTGCATCGCGGCTGACTTATCAAATTGTAGTTATTGTGAAAAAGCGAAAGAAAATTATCAAACTATCAAAATATAACCCGTCCCAATCTGAATTATCAAAATGTAAAATATATTCAAATTTTACACTTGATTGTGTTATGTCAGGTTAGCTATTTAGCAATCTCGAAGTGATTTACGACGTTTTATTGGAAAAATCGACAAAGAAATAAATAAACTGTCAAAGAATAACATAAAATCAGAGTGATTTATGACAATATATTAGAAAATCAGAATTTGTAAAAAATGCCAACCTTAAAGTTTGTGACACTTATTTTGTTAACACCCTGTATGCAACAACTGTAAATATGCAATACATTCGTTCAATTTTCACATTGAACTCAATGAACTCAACCCAACCCAACCCAACCCAACCCAACTGAGTTGAGTATCCAAAAATGTCGGGTTGACTATTATATTTTACAATGTAGAGTGATTTACGACGTTTTATTAGAAAATTGTGCCAAAAAGCAGGTAATAAGCGAAGATAAACTCAAGGTGGTTTATATTATTTTGGTATTATTACAACATCGCACCTGTCAATTGCAAAAAAAAGCAAATTTGTCATAAAGACTACAATAAAATGCAAATATGTCCAAATTGTCAAATCACATCCTGCGCTATCTGAACAGTCAAGAAAACAATATAAAAATTGAAAAATTAATTAACATGTATTCAACTTCACATTGGGTTGGGTTGGGTATCTAAAAATGTTTGGTTGTTTATCATATTTGACAAGTTCGAGTAATTTTATTAGAAAATTGTACCAAGAAATAATCAGCAAAGACACAATCAGAGTGATTTACGGCGTTTTGTTAGAAAAGCGTGCCAATTAAAAATAAATTATCAAACAAATTGTCGGTCTTGTGAAAAAGTAGAACAACGTTTCGATCGAAACTGCCAAAAATTAAAAATAACCGTAGCCGAAAATATTCTAACCTAACCCAACTCATCCCAATAACAATGAACAGAATTGCAAAAAATAAAGTGTCAACGATATCAAACTGTATTCAATGTTGACATTGGGTTGGGTTGTGGTAATGTGCTATGTGGTATTTTCGAGTGATTTACGACGTTTTCTTAGAAAAACGAACCGAATTAAAATATCATATTGTAAAAATTCTTTGTAATAATAAAATTTACTAAAATATAAAAATATTGTAAGAAATATCTATGTTAGCAAAGATAACAGCCAACTGCAACCCTTTATGTTAGAAAAATCAAACCCACACCAATTTCAAAATTTAATTCAAATTTATCTTCAGGCAGCACTACACGTGCAAGTTACAAAATACGGTTGTATTATAATTCATCGCCAATTTTGTTTTCTCAAAGTGATTGTTGAGTTGTAATGGGTAGAATTTCTACTTCCAAGCTTCTTGCTAAAGTGTTTTTGGTTACATGACGTCATTTACGAATCCTGTTACCGGTAAAAGACAAAGATTTTATTTGCACTGTTTCAAGACCTTTGGGTTTTTTCCGTTTGCAAATATTTCACACAGCAGTGGGCTTCAAATCCGATGCGTTAGCATATCAAAAGTTCCGGGAATAAATTTCAATACATCTACGTCTACGTCTTTCATCTAAGCAGGATGTATGTGCGGAAATGACTATTAGGACGTTCCGTGGCCTATATTTTCAAACGGTGGGCCAGGAAATTACACCGAACTACGAAGAAGAGTCAATGACATAACATTTTAATCTATTTTTTTTTAATAGGTGATGCTATTTTGTAAATTGGGAAATACAATACACTGAATAATAAATCAAAGTCGTTAGACGTTGACTTTTTTTACAAATTTTGATTTTTTTTGTTGATAATTTTTACATTGTTCATAATTTGGCATTGAAAAAATTGTTGACATTTTCGCATTAATTTTAACTTTTCTGGTTAATCTAACATTGCCGAGTTAGTCAATTTTGACTTTTTTCAATTTTGACATTTTTTAAAAATTTAATTTAAAATTAATTCCCCCTTATTCGGTTCGCCAATCGCCGGATTGAATTTTCAACGCAAAACGACACAAACCACCCCCATTTAAATGAAAGTTCTAATTCTATCTCGTATTCGATATCGTCGAGATAAAACAAAGGCAATCCCGCGAGGAGTCCTCACAAACTGCGCTATACTCCTGTGTACAAGTTGCCGAACAATAGGCGTTAAAACTTCCACGCAGTAAATTTTACACAGCTAACTAGTTTATACGCAGCTCCCCATCTGTCGCCGAGTTGTGCATTAAAACAAGTTGGTATCGTCAAGAAAAATCGCAATTCCAATTTTCATTATCGAACTCTCTTTACACGGTTATATTTTCTTGACAAATTCGTAACAAGAATGAGAAAATATAAACGATTATCTTTGTACCTAATACAAACCATGGTCTTATTCCTGGAAAATATGCGAGGGTAGTTTTGCTTTTCATGGCATCTACCTAGAACTACTTGGAAAGCTCTGTGGATTCGTATTTTGCAAAATTACCAAATGGCATAACGGGGTTTGGTTGAAAAAAAATTTCGTCCGTTTTTATATTTAGATAATACAAAAAAATCCCCTGGTACATAAACAGATCTTTTTACGCTACTACCCGACAAAAAAATTATCATAGAATTTTCTTTTAATTATTGATTAATTTGTTGTGATTTTGTGCCAAATGTAACGTCTTCTTTGTTGCAGATGAACGCTACGAATTATTTTCGCAGAACCCGCAAGAAAAGCGAGGATTCACGATGCTGGCTCGCTGGGCGCCGTTCAGCAACATCGGTAAACAGAGGTCGTCGATCAGGGAACACAACAACAGGATATCGAACATGGAAATAGTGAGCGCGGACGCGAGAGCTCCTCCCAGGCAAACGGGCCAGCCGCTCAGATGGGGTTAAATGAAATGTCCGTTTGGAAGGGTACGCGCGCATATTGACCACTGATTTTGTTTTGAATGATGACGATGATGACGTAAGATCGGTTACGTGTCGAAAACTGTGCCAATTTTAGTGCAAGAAATTTTAATTGAGTCGAATTTGAATTCTTGAAATGAAATGGTAAATTTTAAAGCCTGAAGTTAATGTTAGTGTCCTGTCGAATGTTGTCGTTGCCAGTCACGTGCGCAAAGAAACATTGCAATAAATTCAAAAATAAATGCCAAAAATGTTCAAATAATTAAAAATCTGTTAACTGTCAACTGCCGACATTTTTATAAAATGCAAAAGAAAAATCAAAATTGTCAAATTCGCAAAATATTAAAACGTCAACATTCTTGAAATGTCAGAAAATTGACAAACGTCAAAATTTGACAAAATGCAATACATGTCAAAATTATACCAAACGTCAGTATACAAATAGTGACAAAATCTCAAAATTACAAAAAATTTAAAATTATCAAAGTGATCAGTCAAAATTAAGAAAAATGGAAAGAAGGAAAAACGTCTAAAATTTAGGAAATTGTCAAAATGCCAAAATGGAACCAAATAAAAAATATTGGCAAATGTACGAAATTGACAAATCGTCAAATTATTCGAAGTATCAAAGAATTCTAAATGGACAAATTGTCAAAGCGCAAAACGTGAGTTTAGAAAATGGCAACTTAAATAAAATTAAACATAGAAACTGGTAAACAGCAAAAAAAATGAAAATATGCACAATGTTACAGTCAAACCTGCAGTAAATTTAAAATTAAATGCCAACATTTTTCAAATGTTTAAAAGCCGTCTAAACTGTCAATATTTTTATAAAATGCAAAAAATCAAAATTGTCTTATTGTCGAAAATGTAAAACGTCAAAATTTTTGAAATGTCAGAAAGTGCAAACGTTGGGAAAATTCTTAAAATTGTCGAAAAATTCAAAATTGAAAAAATGTCAAAACTGACAAGTGTCAAAATTTTGCAAAATCACATCTCAAAATTATATCAAATGTTAATATACAAAAAGTGGAAATTTCAAATAATCGAAAATTGCTAAAGTGGTCAAATTTCCATAAATTACAAGTTGACAAAACTGCAAAAAATCCAAAATTGTGAGAAATGTCGAAATACAGTGAACGACAAATTATTAAAATGTGTGTAAAATGTCCAACTGGCAACAATAAAATTAGTAAAACGTCAAAATGCAAAATTTTCAAAACGTCAAAACTTGCAAAATTTATAAAATTTACAAAATGCAAATAATTACGTAAAATATCAAAAAATCCGAAAATTGCATAAAATGCAAACAATTGGATTTTTTAAAATTTTGAAACGCAAAAATGTTGCTATTGAGGCCGCAGTATCTGAAGCAATGGAATTGGTTGGGTTGTGTACCGTTCTGTTGGGTTGGGTTGGGTCGGGTCGGGTTGGGTTGGGTCGAGTCGGCTTGGGTTGGGTTGGGTTGGGTTAGATTTGGTTGGTTTGGGTTAGGTTAGGCAATTGATAATAAAAAGAAATAAAACCCAACAGTGGGGTGGGGATTGACAAAATCATCATCAAAAACCATCGATATCGAGACAAAAACCAAACATTCCTTAACAGCACCTAATTTTTAAATTTAATTCAAATTGTTAACCAAATTTCGAAGCCAATTTTAAATTTAAAACAACAAATTATGCTAAATGTAAAAAAGAACTAGTTTGCAGCTACCCAATCCAACCCAACCCAACCGAACCCAATCCAACCCAACCCAACTCAATCCAACCCAACCCAATCCAACCTCACCCATACAATACAAAAATGGGAAAAAATAAAAAAATATGCGAGTCAATTTAAAAAAATTATATAAAAATTGGCCCAAGACTTGAAAGTAGGCAAAATTGGAAAAAAACATCAAAATGCAGGGAATGACAAAACATCGAAATAGACTAAATTATTATTACCAACATTGCACAACTTGCATAAAATCCCAAATTGACAACAAATTAAAAATTGTGTAAAATGTCAAGTGCTACAAATTAGTATAACGTCAAAATGGCAAAACGTCAAAACTTGCATAATTTATAAAATTCACAAAATCGAAAAAATGCAAATAACATATGTGGCATATTCAAAAAAATCCAAAAATTGTCAAAATTGCACAAAATTGTCAAAAATATCAAATAGCAAAAATGATTCAATTGCCCAAAATTAAAAGAAGAAAGCAACAGTAAAATGTCAAAAAATGACAAAATACAAAATAAAACAACAAATTGTGGTAGTAGTAAAAAAAACTAAAACTACCCAACCAAAGCCAGTCCAACCCAACCCAATTTTAAATGAAATTAATGCAACAAATTCCAATTATAAAAAAATATTTTGCAGTATTTGGGGCGGTGTCCCAAATGCAATATTACAGTTTCCAATATGAGATCTTGACTAAACTTTCAAATTAAATTAAACGAACATTAAACGAAAACCAAAAATACAATTAAAATTTTTGACAATAAAGGACGAGTTCCTTAATAAAGGACGAGCTCCTTATTTGAAACGATAAAAGATAACGACACGTTTTGACTTTCCAATTCCCCAAGAACTGATTTAAAATATAAACAATTAACCCAATAAAATTTCCATCATAGCCCCATCACTCCACCACCCCCTTCGCGATCCACTTAATACAACCGAAGCGCATCCGATCGCAATCACTTGCATTCTACCCGGATACGCTCGGAAATATTTCCCATTCATCGCAAGACGTACCGCTTTAAAGCAAAGGATCGGCGCAACTTATTTAATCAAAGCTCCGCCTCGCAACGTTTATTAGTAGCGAGCGGAGAAATTTCGCGAGCATTTTTTTAATTCGCCGTTTCATTTTGTATTTAGATATGAGCTTGTGGCGCCCGATCTCGACGTCAATTTGCTATGCCATCGTGCAATTTGTCGCAAGAATGCAATAACACGTTTCGTCTATAGACACGGAGAAAAAAAGTTAATTAAAATAGACTGCCGTACCGCGGAGTTGCACCGTAGGTACAATTTATGTTACTTAATATTAATTAACTTGGGTAATTTCAGCAAAGCTCGAATATTCGCAGTATATTATTAAAAACATGAACGTTGCGGATGCGCTGCAGGGGTATTTGAGAGGAGGTTAATTTCTGTTACAAATAAATTGACGTAAACAGGAAATTGTGTACAACAATGCAAAATGAGTGAAAATTCACATAAACGTAAGTTGTAAAGAATTAAATTCCCTAAAAGAAAGTCCGCGGGGGCGTATTTGTATCTTCGATTGTTTTTGAGTGGGAGTCATCATAATTGCAACATTTCGTCATACATAACAATTTAAGATAAACATATGTCGTCGTGGGGTTTCTGTTAAGAAATTTAATTCTCTACAACTTTGTTTTATCAATTTTTGATTTGTTACTGTTTTTAACGAATCAATCAATCAAATCTCAAGTCTTCGTTTAGGCAAGAATCACCGAACGTGGTAAATGACACAATGCATGATGCAACTGCTGCATCCGATGACTGGCAATTTTAACGACGACGAAACTTGACTTAACTTTTGGCGACAGATGGCGACATTATCTCACGCACATAAAATATTAACGACGCGTTCGAAGTTTACGACTTAAATAAATGCAATTGAGGTCGAGCGACGAAACCCGGCGCACATTGTCGCACAAATTAAAGGCTCGTTTGCATATTTCGCATTTTCAGTGGTCAGGATGCGTCCGCGCCTCCGCTTGAATCTCGATCCGGTACATATAAGACTGCAGCGCTTAATTTATTTGATATTTTGTAATAAATTACTGTTAACGTATCGCATCTAGTGCATGTCATGCGCATTTACTCGTACCCCCGTCTCTGTAGCAACACGTAGAGTAAATTCACTGTAATATATTTATAGAGTTCTTTGGGACGAGTGTAATCTAAAGTGTGTTAAATAGAACATGGATGACACAATAAATCTGGGTATTTTCATTGGGCTTTTTGTTGCGAGTTGAGAGGATGTTGGGAGTACGTCTGATGGTCGAGGATGTTGTCGGGCGTCGTGAGTGGCACTTGGAAGCAAGTGCCTGCATCGTCCGCACGGCGTCCATCGATTTCGATAATAGTCAAGAATAGTAAAAAGTTGGTTATTAAAAATTGTACAATATGGGAATTAACAAAAATGTGTACGTCAAATGTTAAAAATTGCATTTCTTCAACAACAACCAAATATTCAAAACATCAAAACGTCAACGTCATGAAATATGATACAATAAAAAATTGCAATGTCGCATGAGGTCCACATTGAAAACGTCAGAAACCGCGAATTGTCAAAAATGTTAAAATTGTCCAAAAACAAAATGACAAAAAAATATGTTAAACACACCGCTGCACAGAAACAATTAACCGTCACAACGACTCGTAAATCACTCATCCTATTATGCAAAACGGGAGACGTCCATAAATTAAAAGCTGTCCGCAGTTAAATTAACCTGTAGAGCTCGTCCATAAATCTCGCATTAACAACCCGTCGCTGTACAGAAACCGTCAAAACGACTCGTAAATCAATAATCCTATTGTGTAAGACCGGAAGACGTCCATAAATTAAAAGCTGTTCGCAGTTAAGTTAATCTTTAAAGCTCGTCCATAAATCTCACGTTAACAACTCGTCGTTGCAGAAGCGATCACAGGCGAAGACAACAGTTGCACAAACAACAAATGCAAAGTACACTCGTATGTTAGAAATGTCATGGCAAACCACAGTTCAAATACGACCATAAGTTATTCTAATATAAACCAATTGTCATCGCTAAACATTTAATAATTTAACTGAGTCTGCTACAGCGATGCTTAGAAACAATTAAAGGCCAGGTCCGCGAACCGTGCTTGCATAATAAGATGTATAAGGTTATAATCCAATTTAAGTGCACTGTAACCTTGAAAACGCGATGATGAAATTTTACCAAGTTGAGTGTTTGTATTTTATTAAATGTGAAATTTGCAACTTGTACAGAACTCGGGGAAGGGTAAATTTTGAATGGATTTAAACTTTCAATTTTATTATTATAGAGCTAGTTGATAGTGGAATTTCGTAAAATTTATAATTTTCATTTACTGTCACTGGGTAACTCGTGTTTATTTTGGTAAGTGCCAATTGCATTATTTACCACGATGCTTTGAAATTATTCATTTATTAAATTGGCAAATTGTAAATCGTAGACTTGTGAAATGTTGATATTTTTATGTTATTGTTTTTTTTAACTATTACCAAAATATATTATACGCAAATGTAATGTAATGTAATGAGACCATCGTAATTAAACATCCGGGAATCAAATTGCATTTGAAATTCTGCAATACCTTGATTTTTCACTTTTTTTATTTATCAACTGTTTTCGATTACAAACATTGGGTTTATTTATAATATGTAACGTCAAGATGAATGAACCCAACCATTTTTTTTTCGTTTTCTGTTGGGATCCAAAGCAATAGTTTTATTTGACATATATTCTATAAATAGCAAAGGAAAAATAACCATAACTAGGTTTAAACCCAACTGAGTAAACCCAACATAAATATATATAGAGAGAAATGTAATATTGGGTTTATATGTAACGTTTCTTTTTTTTTGGTAAATCGTCAAAATAATTGAACCCAATCATTCTTTTTATGATAAGATTGCATTTTTTAATTATATTGTCCATCTTATAATTTTTTCCGGGATATGGGCAATTTGGTTTTGTGACTTGCGCTTTTGTTGTGATATTTTCCATTGAATTAAACCCAGAACATTTTTTCGAAGAAATTGTTTTGGGTTTATTCTTTGGTTTAAGCGAATTATGTATGAAATATACAAGAATTTTTTATATAAAAAAGAAATTAGACATAAACTAACCCATTTGGTCTTTCGTTTCAAATAATATTATTTTTTTTGGTTTGGGTTGGGTTAGGTTTCGATGGGTCGGGTTGAGTGGTTGGCCGGTGTTGGTTCAATCAATTCGAAATTTTGAATTTGAATGGTCGAGTTTAAACGTCAAACTAAACGATTTATTTTCGATTGGGTTGGATTGAATTGGGTTGATATTATAGTAACAGAGTGAACGTTGGTTTCAAAATATGTTTCCCGATATTCTCTCAACAACGATATGGTTAGGTTGTTGTGTCCAATTTTTTCCTGTTGATTTTCGGTTGGGTTTGCCTTAATAATTTATCCAAATTTGTGACAATTTCCCGGAATTAACCCCAAGTAAGTTTTTATGTTGGGTTGGGTTGGGCTCGGTTGGGTTGGGTTGGGTTAGTTTAGGTTGTGTTGGGTTGGGTTCAGTTAGGTTGGATTTGCGTTAATAATTTATGCAAACTTGTGACAATTTCCCGGAATTAACCACAAGTAAGTTTTTATGCTGGGTTGGGTTGGGCTCGGTTGGATTCGGTTGGGTTGGGTTGGGTTGGGTTAGTTTAGGTTGTGTTGGGTTGGGTTCAGTTAGGTTGGGTTTGCGTTAATAATTTACGCAAATTTGTGACAATTTCACGGAATTAACTCCAAGTAAGTTTCTATGTTGAGTTGGTTGGGTTGGGTTGGGTTGGATTCGGTTGGGTTGGGTTGGGTTAGATTAAGTTGTGTTGGGTTGGGTTTAGTTAGTTAGAGTGGTAGTTAGATTATTTTTATGCCCCTTTCGTGCAGTCAATTTATTTATCATCTATTATTATTTCAGCTGTTTTTACTACACCAATTTTATGCCAAATAATGCAAAATTCACAATTACCAAACTTAAATAAAACAACCCCGCGTACGAACGACTTAATTAAAACGCAAATACGTTTTTCCGTTCTTGCGAATTGCCAGGAAAATTTTCTTGGAATTACAGCAATTCAACTTGTGAATAAAACAATGGTACGTTTAATCGTGGAAATTTTTTGTTTGTTCGAAAATATGCAGTTGGTAATAAATATATTGAAAAACTACTAAATTTGTTGCTATTGTGTTTGTGTCACCAACCATTTCCCCATTCCAACCACACACATAGTATTCTAAAAATTAATAATAAAAATTAAGAATAAATTCCATTAAAAATCTTACTGTTTTTTTTTCTTAAATAATTAATATCTAGTCACTCAATCATCACAAATAAAAAAAAAACGACTACAACGACCCGGTCGCAGGAAAAGGCTCGTAAGGTAAGTCATAAAAGGTAAGACTTCTATTTGTAAGATAATAATTAAGTAGACCAAGTTCAGCACAATAAAAAAAATTGCACAGTTTGAGAAACGCTGTCGCATGCCTAATCATCCCCCAACGTTCGCCCGGTTCACTTTATTAAAATTTTAATAAAGTCGTGATAAATTAATTCACATCGATCAGTGGTACGAAACTGATAACGAAGAAACTAATCATCGCTTAAGAGCCGAGCTCTTTACGAGATAAATCAATCGGAAGCGATTGATTAAGCACGGGAGAGACGAGATTAATCGACGATAGCTTGCAAAAAAGTCCCTTGACTTTAAATGGCGAACATCGAATTTAAAACAAAAATGTTAAAATCAGTAAAAGTAAGTAAGTAAGTAAGTAAGTATTACCAATAATGACAACTTCAGGTCAGCACAAAAGTGTTAATTATGAATATTTATTCTTATTATCTTTATTATTAATTTTCATCTTTTTGTGGTGCGCTGTTTTCTTCTTGTTGTGTCCATCGGTGTCGTCCAAAAAAAAACTAGGATAAAATTTTATTATTGTATTTTCATTTTATTTTCTTGTCTTTTACTTGTTGTTGTATTTCTGCTGTCCACAATCTGCTAGTTTCTTTGAATTCCTTCCATTTGTCTTATTCTCTTACATTTTTATTAAATTAAATTTGCGTCAACTATTTGACGAATAACAACCTAAACCTTGTTATGTCATTGATTCTGATCTGCATTATTTTTTATGGCTGTTTTTCCTTCCGGTTGCTATGTAAAGTTCGTATAAATATCTGTCACGATTTTGACGTTGCCATTTCAGGGATGAATTACCTGAAAGGAAAACACCAATGCGAGCTGATCCGCACGTACACCGCACTGTCAGAATTGCCGCCGAACGCCGGCGCGTGGACACACTTCAGGAAGAAATGCCGAGGCCTCGTGCTCGCGACGGAGTCAAACCCGAGGACGAAGTTCGTCTTCAGGAGCATGGTCAGCATCCACATGGAAAACCAGCGCCAGCTGAAGTACTTCTCAAACGTGGCCCACCCGTTCAGCGTGCTGGCGATGTACCGCGAGATAATCATGTCGCTCGTTTGGATGTTCTCGTTCACCTTCGACACCTTCACGAAAGCGTTTTCGGACGAGGGCGCGATGAAGGCGCTGATGAAGCTGATGGACGTCATCCAAACGGTGCACATAATCGTCAGTTTCTTCATAGGATACTACGACTACAGTCTCCAAGAAGCCGTCCTCGATCGAAAACGAATAGGGAGACGATACCTGGCGAGCTATTTCCTGATTGACATCTTCAAGATCTGCCCGTTCGAGCGGTTCCTCACCGGAATTACCTCAATGGTGTTCGAGACGCTCGGCGACGTGATGGTTTTGGCGCGCGTTTACACAATGTGCCAGTTTTTCCGGCAGATAACGTTGAAGCTCGAACTGGGAGATCTCCATCACGAGCTCATCTGCTTGACTCTGGGCGCGTTCGTTCTGGCGAACTTGAGCACTTCGTTCGTTTATCTGATCCCGAAAAGCATGGCGGAGATCAGCGGCAAAGCTATCCCGGACTCTTGGACGCACGGATTGAACCTGACAATGGGCAGCAACGTCTCAATGGCGACGAAGTACGTCCAAAGTCTTCACAAAGCCACCGGGCACCTCTTCGCGTGCACACAAGGCATGTGGACCTCCGAGAATCCGTTCGAATGCATCATGTTTTCAGTCATCATATTATTCGGGTTGATATACTTCGGGTACGTAATGGCGCTGGTGTTGGTGCTCACCAAATCGTACAGGATCTCCGAAAATAAATACGAGCACATGTTCGGGCAGTTGAACATGTACCTTCAGGCCAAGAAGTTCCCATTGAGGATGCGCTCGAAGCTGCACCATTACTACAAGAACCGGTTCAAGCAGAGTTTCTTCAACGAAATATCCATATTGGACACGCTGTCCGAACACCTCCAGCACGAAATAACCCTGTTCCAGTGCAAGCCGCTCATTAGGCGCGCGTGGTTCTTCGAAGGTTTGCCGAAAAGCGTCGTCGGTCACATAATCGCGAGCCTGGAGAGGACGGTCATCATGCCGAACGACGTCGCGCAAAACAACTCCGACGATCCCCAGTTCATCTACTTCATAACCAGGGGGACGCTGAGCGTCGTGTTGGAGACGGGCAAGGAGCTGAGGCACATATACGACGGGGATTACTTCGGCGAGATGCCGCTTTTGGCCAAGCACACGACCTACAGGATGTCTTCGGTGACGGCCAACTTGAAATACGTGGCCGTCGAGTTCACCGAACTGTACGGTCTGCCGAGGCGAGATTTCGAACGGTACGTCTTGTCGAGTAAAGAGACCATGGAAAAACTGGTCCAGACGGCGTACCAACGTGACGAATATTTAAACGACGTGGACGAGCGGACGCACGTGGTCAACAATCATCTGACTGAAACGTCTCACAAAATAGGAATTGGTCACGGCCTCTTCCGGCGATGAATTTTCACAATTACTAACGTGCATTGTTGTGTTTCCTCGAAGTTCGTTTCCATTAAAGTTGTATGTCAACAAATATAAATTTTATTTATACTTTATGAATAGTTTATTTTCGTTTATTAAAATAAAGCGTGCAAAAAAATCAACCAGAGACGTTTTAAACCCTTTTGCCGCCAATTTGGGATTAGAGAGAGCAAGGATTACGTGATTATGGCCGTGCGGACGTCTGTAGTTGCGTAGCAGTACGTCTAGATAGCGTTATACTCCCTCTCTCACACACACACTTTGCATCACAAATATTTGTAATTAAAATATTTAACTTATTATTTCTATTATTATTATTAATTAAGTTAGGATAATTGCAAATAATTGTCTTACTGACTCTCTTTGAACATTGACAAATAACCCATGTTCTTTTTTTCAAATCGCAACCCAATCCAACCTGACCCGATCCAATCCGACCCAACCCAATGAATAAAATTCTACATTTTATTATCTTCTTTTTTGAGTTGGATTAGGTTCGGTTGATGAACCCAATCAAAATCGTTCAAATGAGCAATGAAACCAAAACCAAAGCAATAACATTTATGACAAACATAATATACAATTAAATCAATTAAAGTATTTTGCATCGATATCCTACAAAATATCAATAAATTGAAGTCCACTTCAAAAAAGAAAACTTTTCCTTGCGGGACAGCTCTGGACTGATTGGGCGATTACTAACCCAACCAATCATGTCAACCAACGCAAGTGTCCATGCCCATGGTCAAATTGCAGCTCATAATGGACGTCATCTGCATCAACATTCAATTTTTGAAAACACATTTAAACACTCGAAAAGAAAAACGATTGCGTTCGTTCACCTGCATGAACGGTACAAGATACTGCAAAATTGGTCATGTAATAAAGTCGTAGAAAATTTACTTCTCAAAAGTCCAAAAACACATGTGTCCATAAGTAATGGTTTAGAAATGGCAAGCATTCAAAGTTGAATCTCGCAGCTCTACACTCACATCAAGGTCGTGAACGTATGCGATGCAATGGCCAAGCATCGTCGGCACGATTGGCACTGACCTTACTTCGTTCTGCGAACCGACGCAATCGAGCGGATTGATCGAAGGCATACATTGCCTTCGATAAATCGCAATGCTGATGCAGCGGTTTTGTTATAATGTCCTTATTTCATTATATGGCCTTGTTGGGTTGACATATTTTGGTCGCCTGTGTAATACCACACAATATGACATTTTTAATTTACGATTCAACACTTTTTATAATCGATCGTTAAAAATTACAGTCGCTGAAATAAACACAGCATCACTCGCCAATTTTCTTGGAATTAAAACAACGATTAACTTCAGATATTTAGTCAGTACGCTGGGCAAACGGCACGAGATGGAACCAAATAAGCCCCACGTTGTCCGATTGAGTTCATTTGGATATTTATTGCTATGCAGGTCGTCGAATCAACTACATAACCATTAAAATGTTCAAGCAGCGCATAACTTTTTTTCCAAATTGATTCGTACTTATCATCATTTGTTCACGTACACAACCCAACCCAACCCAACCCAACTCGAGATATGCCATACATCATGTGCTAAATAATTTAAATAGTCGACTTTCTGTGAAAATGGAACCTTTGGTATGTTTATGATAACCACCAAAGTAAATGTCACCTTAACGTTGAAAAAATTCCAAACCAACCCAACAAAACCAAATCCAACCCAACTCCATTCATTGTGCGCGAAATAATTTAAAAACAAACTAATCGAGTTTCTGTGAAATTGTCGCCTGATGACCATAATTATTGCCATTGTTTGTCTTTCGCCCTGTGGTCTTGGTTTACTTGATCTACCCCCATTACTAAACCTATTAGTCTTAATTTCCGTCTTCTTAACTTTTGCCTTCTTGGTCCCATAATAAGACAATCCCGAGCTGTTTTAGAAATTGGATTATCATTATAAAATATAGTCGAATCCAACCCAACCCAATCGAACACAACTAAACCCAGCCTAACCCAAATGAACACAACTATACCCAACCCAACCCGATCGAACACAACTGCACTCAACCCAACCCACCCCATTGTTGTCATAGGCATTTGGCCCTTTCTACGTCGAAAGAATAATTTCTTAAATTCTTTCTCAACCCAACCCAACCCAATTTTAACTCGTCACTATCTAACGATTTTTAACCTTGTCCATTACTTTTCATGACAGTTTATTCCCAAACTATTCAATCGTTCGCTATGATCAGCAATGATACAGAGGCATTAAAGGCGACGCTGCTCGAAATAATTAAATTTAGTTGCCACGCAAAGCCTTCACGACCAATTCTGACAGTTTTGACAGAATCCCAGTCCAAACATGCACCACCTCAAACCGGTCCACAAATGCGAGCTGAAATTTTCCTACGGCCAGCTGCCGCATCTCCCGCCGACCGCGAGCAGGTGGGCCAAACTCGCGAAGCACCTCCGCGACTGCACGCTGGTGTCGGAGGACAATCCCCGCACGAGGTACTTCTTCAAGAGCAAGGAGAGCGTGAGCATGGAAAAGCGGCGCCAGTTGAAGTACTCGCCGAGGTTCGTGTTCCACCCTTTCAGCACGGCGGCGATGTACCGCGAAATAATCATGGCGATGGTGTGGATGTTCTCGTTCACCTTCGACAGTTACATCCACGCGTTCGCGGAGTACGAGTCGTGGTTCAGCATGCTGGGGCGGTGCGTGGACGTGCTGGAGTTTTCGCACATATGCGTGTGCTTCTTCGCGGGTTACTACGACTACGCGCTCAAGGAGGCGGTGCTGGATTACAAGAGGATAAGCAGGCGGTACCTGTTGACTTATTTCACGATCGACTTCGTGAAGGTCATCCCGCTGGAATCCTTTTCCGATGATGATCTGATGGGGCAGATCTCGTCGTTCAAAGATCTGCTGCTCATATGCAGGATTTACTCGATGTTTCAGTTCATGCGTCAGATAACGCTGATGTTCGACTTGGGGGACCTGCACCACGAGCTGATGTGTTTGATCCTTGGCGCGTTAGTTTTGATTAATTCCAGCAGCTCGTGGATTTTTTTGATTCCGAAGACGTTGAACGAAATACGCAACGCGACCGATAAGAATTCGTGGACGTACGAGATGAGCGCCAAGAACTTAACGAAGGCGACTAAGTACATCCAAAGCTTGCACAAAGCGACCGCGCATTTGTTCGCGTGTTCGCCGGGGATGTGGATGACCGACTGCCCGCAAGAGTGCCTCCTGTTTTCGATCATCATCCTCTGCGGGCTGTTCTACATCGGGTACGTGACGGCGTTGATCTTGGAACTCTCCAAATCGCAGCTGATCTCCGAAAGCCGATACGACAAGATGTACGCCCAGTTGAATATGTACCTGAGCGCGAAGAAATTCCCGTTGAAGATACGCACGAAGCTGCACCTTTATTACCGGACGCGCTTCAAGGAGCATTACTTCAACGAAGACTCAATACTGGAGACGCTCTCCGAGCATTTGCGTCACGAAGTGACGCTGTTCCACTGCCGGCCGCTCATAGAAAGCGCGACGTTTTTCGAGGGGCTGCCCAAGAGCGTCGTCGGGCACATAATGGCGTGCTTGCAGCGGATGGTGCTTCTGCCGAACGAATTGGCGCACGATAACTCGCAGGCCGATCATCTTTACTTCATAGCCAGGGGAACTCTAAGTCTCGTAGTGGAAGGCGGCAAAGAACTCAAGCATATATACGACGGCAATTTCTTCGGCGAGTTGTCGATCATGGCCGAGTGCAGCAGCTACGAGATGTCTCCGACGGTCGCCACGATGAGGTACGTCGCTGTCGAATACACCGAAATCTACACGTTGGCAAAGCCGGAGTTCGAGAAGTACGTTTTGTCGAACACAGTGGTCAAAGAGAAACTGATTCAGATAGCGACTGAACACGACGAGCACATCACGAGGCTGGACGAAGAAACGCACGTGGTCAAGAATAAATTAACAGAGAAGCACATGAACAAAATCTTTGTCAATGAGGGCTTGCAGCGGAAGTGAATTTCGTTAGTGAAACTAACGTTGTTGTATGACACAATTTTATGCATAAATATAAGTTATTATCTTCTCAAAAGTTAAAAAAGTTAAAAACTTAGTTTCAATTACGCTGACGTTTGCTAGTTGGATTACATAAAATACGAGGCACAGATCCAGCTGCACAATCGGTGACATTTTCAATTAATTTTTTAATTTACGATTTTTCTCGACAATAATACTAATACTTTTTCAAGTTTTTACAACATGAGTGTTTTGATTTCTTGGCTTACTAATTTGGGTATTGTACATCAAGTCCACGACTTCGTGTGTCTATCTGCAATGGTTTAGAAATGGCAAGCGTTCTGACTTTGCTTTTCTCGAAACATTTTTAACGGTACACGAAGTTTCTTCAATACTGGCAAGGTACAAAATTGCACGTAAATAAAATTGTGGAAAATTGATTTCTCCAAAATAAAGTGTGGTGCGGCATTTATCGATTATAGTTTAGAAATAGGACGCGTTCGAATGTGCAACTCTGCTTTCGCGGTAACATTTCCTGGCTTTGGACACCTCCCGGTTGTAAACCATGATATGTAGATATACAATTGAGTTCTCTACAACGTTGTTGTAATATAATTTTTTTTAACAATGTGGTGTGGGTCGTGAAAATGGAAAAATCGTAAAAAATAAGAATATTTTGAAAAACAAGAGTAAAAAAATTTAAATTTTCAAAATGTTTCACAAAATTGTAAACAAGATATCAAAGAAGTGAACATTCTGTTGAAAACGTCACTACATTTAAAAATCTTTTCAAATACTTAATTGTAAAAATATGACAACAAAAATGTCAAATAGGCAAAAAGTACAAGTTGTAAAGAAGTTGAAAAAAGTTGGGTAGCGTTTGGTTGGGTTGGGTTTGGTTGGATTGGGTTGGGTTGCAACTTAATTTTAATAAGTTGCAACCCAACCCAACTCTAGCTAACTCAACCGAACCCAACCCAACCCAAGCAAACGCAACCCAACCCGATCCAACCCACCACAACTTTCGCAGTTTGATATCCTTCAGGAATGTCTACCTTGCAATTTATAATTTTTGTTGTTGGGGTGGATTGGGTTGGGTTGGATTGGATTGTATTTGTTTGGGTTTGCTTGGATTGCGTATGGTTGGATTGGGTTGCAACGTATTAAAATTAAGTTGCAACCCAACCCAATTCAACCCTACGCAATCCAACCAAACCCAACCCAACCCAACCAAACGCTACCCAAACCGCCACAATCTTAGTCCAAACGACTGTAGTTGCAAAACTATGATTTTTTTATATATAACGACAAGAAATATTATTTATTTCGTTCAGCATTAAGGTTTAAAAAAATTAAATTAAAAATTAATCAATTTATCGAGTATTTTTTGTAATTTATTAATATATACTTTGTGTATTAATTTTTTTTTTATTTCACAAGTCCAAGCAGTTTGAATCGCGAAACTCCGTCTATAACTTTCAAACAGAAGCCCCAGTTCAACTTTAATTGTGCAAAAAAATTCTTAAACAACATACGAAATCATCCTGAACCAAAACCAACCTAACTACAATAAGGACTCATTAACGATTGCAATCGATTATCAAACAACATTGTGATCTTGCAATAAGAATGGAAAAAACGTCGTTTAGAGGATCACTCAAACTAAATTATAACAAACACGTGCGGTTTTGATTGTCGAAAAACGAATACCCTATTCTCCTTTGACTTTCACAAATGTTTAAAATTAAAGTCTAACCGTAAGACGTCACACCACTTATTTTACCAACTTTGCACTTCATGAATTTTAAACAGTTGCGACAGTGCGCAAATAATCCATCATCGCCACCTTGATTACGTTGTATTTGCCAACTAATATCAACTCAACTTTAATTACAAATGTAATACTAAATTTACGTATTTTTACAAATAGATCGCTTAAACCCTTAATGAAACTCATCTAAGTTACTTGATTTATAATATTTTATCTAATTATTTTCACTATTACCTTTTTACATAATTTTGAATTCATTTTTCCTTACGTGACGTTTCTAATTCAAATTTCTATTAGAATTTTTCTAAGATACTTTACAAATCTTTATATATTCATTTGATTTCGTACGAATACTAGTTTTGAGACTGTCAAGTATAATATTTTCAACTATGTGGCCTAAATTCGCCCTAAAACCATGAAATAAACCGCTTTTTCAAATACTTTGTAAACAACAACATTCTTATACGAAATGAGCTCCAGGTTAATTAGTTTATAAATTATATAATTTTTGGTAATTTTGAAAAAGAAATTTTTACATAAAATTTCCTAATAATATAAAAGTTTTTATTTTATCTTTTATTATTTATATAATTTCCAACACCCTCCTGGCATCAATTTAAAAAATAAAAACAATCAACCAAAAGTATTTTTCGACGTGGATTTGAAAACGCACAATCACACAAGCCGAACTCAACTCCATTCGTTTGCGTCAAGCTCGGGACGATTAAATAGGGCATTGTTTTGCTCGGCGTCAACGGGCCGGTTCATTAAAACATCGCGGCGCACTTACGCAATGACACGATCGCCATAATTGAACGATTCGTATGCCTAGAACTATTTCCCAGATGGAAGTGTGTGTATGTTATCGTAATCAGTGAGGGCACATGTGGTGCACGCATTTGAGACATCATCGCCGTCGTCGCTGAGAGCGCGTGTCGTCGCCGGCCACTTGCCTCCTAATCTCGCAGAGGCAGACAGTTGCGACAGTGCGCAGTCGAGGCGCCAGCGTAAAGCGCCGCTCAACGTACTTAGGTTTAGGGGGTGTTGTGTGAATATGTGAGGTTCGTCCAAGGTAATGCGATTTTATGTACTTTATTTGTTCGTAGAGCAACACTCGATGTCAAAGCTCATTTTGAAAATTTTGTTTCAAGTTTGGGTCAACACAATTTTTATTTGGGGATAAAATATAAATTCAATTTTTAATAAATATTTTTTTAATTCTAATTTAATAGTTTTAAAAAAGTGCAATATTCAACTCACAGTAATGGAAATGGAAATTTCATCCTCGTGAGTAATGCCTACCATTACTGCTCATTAAATAATATACTATTTTAAGTGTGTGGGAGCGAGATCGTCAATTAAATTAAATATCTTGCGCGCATTTGAATACTTTTCGTACAGTCTATATTCTACGCCACTGAACTAACTCGAATTAATTCGTTTTGACTAATTTTTATTTATTTTTATTTTTTAATGCAAATTCTCTCCAATGGGGAATTTAATTTTAAACCATTGTGACTTTTACTTTTACTTTAATGTTGCATGCGTAATAATATATGTTATTGTAGTACTCACCTATGTTGTTTTAACCAGGGACGTTTCAATGTGAAGGTAACAGCAACTGCAAAAAAATGTCTAAAATGTACATAACGACCTACAATCAAGACAAAAGATATAAAACGCCTAAATTGTCAATGCAACCCAACCCAACCCAACCTATCCTAATCCAACCCAACCCAAATTTATAAAAAAGCAATTCTGCAAAAAAGCTAATTGTGAAAAATTAAAAATATTACCATTTTCAAAATTGTCAAAATATCAAATAGTAAAGAAATTATGTCAAAAAGGTTTGCATTTTTAACACATTTGTCACTTATTATATTTTTTAAAACTTTGGAATAATTGACTATTTTTTATTTTGACAATTTTGCCCTAATCATTGATAAGTTTTGACAATTTTTACATTTTTGTATTTTTTGCAATTTTTGTGTTTCGACGTTATTGGTCTCAATGTTTGCAATTGTAGTATTTTTACATTTTTCCCATTTTGAATTTGTTGCTCTTTGGACAACTTGTAATTCTCAAAATTTTTAAATATTTGACAAATCGTCAATTTATATATTTTGGAACCAAAAATGTAAAATTAGAAAAAATAACAAGATTGACAAAAACGCAAAAGATTGTCAAAGTTGACAAAATGGCAGTTCAAGTAAAATTGAAAACGTAAAATATATTTAAAAAAAAAGAATAACAAATTGTAAAATTGTAAAAAAATTACAAAAATTCAAAAAACAAATGTAAAAAATTAAAAAAATTGAAATACATTGCACAAAAAATTACCAAATCACATTAAGATTTTTGTCTTTTTATTGCATTTCTCGATTATTTTAAAAATAACGATATTTTATAATTTATTGAAAAATTGTTTTATGCCGAAATTGTTAATAGTTGCATATTTTGTATTTTTTAACATATTCACATATCTCTAAAATTCGTTAAAAAATAAGCATTTACATATTTTCGCCAATTTTTTGTTTGCATATTTTGAATACATATTTTGATGGATTGAAAGTTTTACCAATTTTGATAATGTTGATGATCTTTACAACGCAATAAAAACTGCAAAATTACCCAACCCAACCCAACCAAATCCAACCCAACCGTTTCCAAACAAACAAAAATCAATTATGCAAAAAAACTAATTGTCAAAAATTCAAAATATTACCATTTTCAAAATAGTAAAAATGTCGGGCAGTAAAGTAAATTATGCCAACATTTTATAAAACGTCAAATATGGAATATGAAATATGGACGGCTATCACATTTATCAAAAATTGAAACTGTCAACCTGTCAAAAAAGTCAAAATTGATATATCAACCGTCGAAAATTTCAATAGGTCTCAAAAAATAACAAATGTTGAACCATTTGAAAGTTGACTCCAAATATGAAACTCAAAATTGCCAAAAAAGTACAAAAAATCAACTTGCAAACTATCAAAATTCATAAAAATGCATTTACGTCGAAGTTATCAAAAAAGAATGCAAAAATTGCATAAACATATCAATGCGAGTGTCAAAAATACAAACTAAAATTATTAAAATTATCTAAATGTCAAACTTGAAATCTTGAAATCATTGAAAAACTACAATATGTAACAAATAAGAGTTACGTTCAAATGTAAAAAATTTTGAAAATTAAAATACTATAAAAAATTTATATATAAAATCTCAAAATTCGTATTAAGATTTTTGTTGAGATTTTAATGGAGTTAATAATTGGGTCAAAAGTGCAAAAAATGATAAAGTTGGCAAAAACTCAAAAGATTGTCAAAGTTGGCAAAATGTCAATTCAACTATAATTGAAAAAAATGAAAAAATTCATATTAAGATTTTTTTCTTTCTAATGCCGACATTTTTTGGCATTTTTTGATTATTTTAAAAATAAATAATTTATGATTTTTTTGAAAAACTGTTTTACTGTTTGTATTTTTTAATATTTTTTAACAAAAATTTACGTAAATACAATTATATCCGCTGTCAAAATAGGTTACCAAAGTTTTGTATTTTTAACATTTTCTCATTTAAATCATTTTGGAATAACTGTTTTGCAAATTTTGATATTTTTACTTTCGTCATCAATTAGAATTTTTCACAATTTTGACATGCAATTTTTACCCAACCCAACCCGACTCAACCGAATCTAATCCAACCCAACCGAACCCAACCGAAATTTAGAGAAAAAAAGCAATTGTGCAAAGAAACCTAATTGTCAAAAATTCAAAATAATCCCATTTTCAAAATTATCAAAATGTCCAAGTGCAATTTTTACCCAACCCAACCCGACTCAACCGAATCTAATCCAACCCAACCAAACCCAACCGAAATTTAGAGAGAAAAAAGGCAATTGTGCAAAGAAAACTAATTGTCAAAAATTCAAAATAATCCCATTTTCAAAATTATCAAAATGTCCAAGTGCAGTAAAATAAATTACGGCAAAATTGCATAAAATAATAAACTTATCAAAAATTCCAAAAAATGTTGAAAACTGTGTCAAATTGAAAAAATATCAAAATTGACAGAATATCGAAAACTGTCAATGTCATAGTTGTCGAAAATTAAAAATGTCAAAATTTGACATTTGACCAAATGTCACATGCAAAAAAAAATAACAAGAATTGAAATATTTAAGTTCTGCTCGATTACAACGTAACTTTTCGTTGGACTTTTACGTTTTTATATCGAAATTGCTCAACGTTTTGTTTGTGCCCTCGCCGTCGATGCGTTCCAATGAATCGTAAACACTGGGTCATTCAGTGCTTCACAAACGCAACGTTCACCACTTCGCCGATAGAGGATGTCCTGTATATTGTTTGGGCTGGAGCTAAATATCCGGCGCTCACGCTTTGACGACGCACATAAAAACGCAACGAAAAATGTGTCAGCGCGAATTTGCCGTGGATTCGAACAACTCACTGACCCGGACACGAATCAACGCGGAACAATTTTAAGCGCAACAACGCAAAAGTAAAACGAAGTAAACCGTGAACAAAGATTAATGAAATAAACGAACAAATAAAAATATAATATACAACGAGTTACGAAACATTTAAATACAACCTGACACATCGAAATATTTTTTTTTATGATTGTTATGAAATATCGTGGTCGCAATTTATTTACCAAATTTCCCAGAAATTATCCAGCTCGATCGCAGCGCGCCGATGATGAAAGCGCGCTATTAAATTTGCCCCGAGTGGGGCGAAGATACTGAAGTCTGAAAGCATTTGCCACCTCGTTACCGAACAATATTCTCGCAATTAATATCATCGGAGTAATAGCATCGCAGTAATGGCTCCGGCGTGGACTTTATTAACCGTATTAGGCGCTGCACCCACCCACTAGTAATTTCGCCAGAACTGCGCTATATAGTTCTGTTTTCGCACACACACACACACATACGACCGACGATTCGCAAACGTACGCTCAATTAGCGAATTACTATCTTGACGCACTTTCCATTAGCAGCTGGCTGAGAATAGGGCCTCGTTTAAATTAAATCCCATTCGCTTACGCGCAGATCTAATTTCTCCGGCGAAAACGCGGATTTAATTAAGACGTTTTAAAACGCTCAACTGATGATTAATACGCGCGCCGGGCGGATTTGAAATCGCGACGGTCGAATCAGATTACTTAACGTTTAATGAGTCGAGCTAATGATACGCTTTGTGCTCGAAGGATCATGAGACTTAGTATTTGCATGCCCTAAGTTGTATTTTGACTTTTTTTTAAATTTCCAATTTTGTTGTTTGTAATTTTTTTACACTGGTAGCAGTTTTGATATACTCAGTGACATATAAACTGCACCACCTAGAAGAGGTGGGAATTTTCGGACCAAATTTGGCAGAAACATTGGACTAGTCTAAGGTAACAATTGATTAAAATTTGATAAAGAAAACACTTCATCTTTTTTATTTTTCTTTAATAATGTGTTGGTCCGCCCCTATTTCTGATACACTCATTGACCCGCCTTGGCATTGATTCCAGCAGGTTATCAATGTCTTCTTGGGGTATGGCATCCCAAGCAGCCTGTACTTCATGCCGTAGAGCTTCTATTGACAACGGTGGGTTCGGTAGATTCAATCTTCTACCCATCATGTCCCACATGTCCTCAATGGGCGACAAATCGGGAGATCTTGGCGGCCAAGGCAAAAGATTAACATTGGCCTCTTCAAAGAAGTCAAGAGAAACCCTTGCTACGTGAGATCGTGCATTATCTTTCTGGAAAAGTGGGTCTTCCAGCCCTCGAAGATATAGAAGAACATGTGGTTCTACCACTTCGTCAATGTAGCGTCGGGCGGTCATACTGCCCCGAATGAAGAGCAAGGGTGATCTACTGCCGTAAGCAATAACACCCCACACCATCAACCACACAATTGGGTGAACATGCCTGGCAATCGAAAAATCAGGATTGCGCTTTTCTCCACGTCTTCGTCTGACAGTCATCCGACCATCATGCATTCCTAAACAAAATCGCGATTCGTCACTAAAGACAACTCGATGCCACTCCAAGTTCCATTGAAGTCTTTCCGTGCACCAGGCCAAACGTTCCTGGCGATGTTGAGCATTGAGGGGTAGCACAAGATGTGGGCGGTAAGACAGCAATCCAAAGGTTCTTATTCAACGATAAACTCTTCGCAAGCCTATCGGACGACCTTGTTCACCTAACCATTGATCAGCTATTGATCTAGTTGTAGAGAATCGGTCTCTCAAGGCCATTAGTCTTAAGCGACGATCTTGACGTTCATTGGTTCGTCTTTGAGCCCCAGTGCCTCTTCACCGACGTTCAACCCCATGTTCAGACCACGCTTGATAAACACGCATTATTGTTGAGTGGTGCCGTCCCAAACGGTTGCCGATTTCTCTAAACGAAAAACCTGCTTCTCGTAAACCAACAATCCGCCCTCCGTCAAAGTCACTCAACTGCTGGTAAACTTGAGGTCTCCTTCCTCTAGGCATCGTTAAACACTTGAAACACTTGAAACTAAAGAACGGGATCCGAAAAAGTGGAACAAATTCAAAAAATGACTCGATAATTGCTCGTCTATCGCCACCTCTAAAAAATGACACAAACGTCAAAAATCCCATGACTACTTGATGATTGGGTTTCAAATTTTAATCAACTATTTCCCTGGACTAGTCCACTATTCCTGCCAAATTTGGTCCAAAAATTCCCACCCCTTCTAGGTGGTTCAGTTTATATGTCACTGAGTATATATTTTTTAATTGCATTTTTGTGTTTGACACTTTAACATGGTTTGTATTTTTGACATTGACATTGATATTTTTTTGCAATTCGACGTTCTTTAATAACTTTGAATGTTTTTCATTTTTAATTTTCACGTTTCACAAAAACGCAAACCTGTCAAAAATCCAATGTTCGAAAACGATTACATTTAAATTTTGTTTTCAGAATAAAACGTTGCCCAAAATTTCGTCCCACTCAAAATTCGTCAGGTGAATAGTTGTTCAACGAACGACATAAAACGCATTTATTAAAATCGCCAGTGCGGAAAACGAAGTGGATGGTGTGTATTCGAAGTAAAAAGTGCTACTTCCGGTTGACCGAGCCATGACCGGTCGGACTAGACTTAAAATAGACATCTTAAGGGTCTTTTGTGCGTTAGTTTTCCACGCGTCGTGGACAGGACAAACATCCGGCCAAAATGGTAGGTATAGATATTTTGATATTTTTATTTTATTTTGTATTTGTTCTGGAACTAAATTCCATTGCCACCTATTTTAAATTAACGCAATTTTGTCATTTTATGCAAATTTAAATTTGCTTCATTACGAGTCCTAGTTACCTGCAATTGCGCTGTAAACAAAATAAATCGATACACGTATTTGATTGCAAGCTTTATGAATTGTAATATTTAATTATCGCGTACCAAATTTACACGACTGCTACTAATTTAACTTATTGTGACTCGTTTCACGTTCAAAAGCGCACTAATCAAAATTGTTAAAATATGTCAAAAAAATTATTTACGTTGCACATTTATTTACCCCACTTTGTTGTCGTCGACGTTTTACATAATTTTCATGTAAACACCTAATTGCTTAGTGCTTCGATCTTTTAATTCAATCAGCCGACATAAATTATCAAATAACGACACCGAGGTGGTCGCGTCTCCGAAGAAATGTGACGCAACGACGTGGATCTCGACGTGAACCACTGGCCCAAATTACTCACAAGCGCAGATGTTTACAGCGACATGATTGTTATTAAATGATTTATGTTTTATGTCGCCAGCGTGGAAAGAGACTAGGAGAGAATTTATGAATATTAATTGCTGGCCCAGTTTGTGCAACTGGTCACAATGCGGCTAAAACATAAAAATTCCATTACGTACTTAAATGGAATTAACATGCGACGCGAAATTCGACCCTCGCAAAATTACATTTTTTTGCCTGGAAACAAAGCGAGTCCTAATTACTGGTGACATCTGGAATTCGTCGTTCGAAAATATCAAATAGTGATAGCAAATATATAATTATTAAAAATATTTATATACCGGGTGGAAAGTATCAAACCCGAACATAGCAGAATTGCATTGGAATATACGTTTATGCATATTCCTGCTCCCCATTTCCACCGATAAAAATTATAATGACATCAAATGAAAGAGAATAATAAACGGCATCAATTGATACTTCTTCTCTTCTCTTAATACCTTATCATTAGTTTTTTACAAAGCAATTTAAATCAATTATGCAGTTGTCAAATCTGACAAACAGTGAGTTGTGCCGACAGAAGCACGGCCGCCCATAATTTATAGCACCTGGCTATAGCATATTAATTGCTTTGTAAAAAACTAATGATAAGGTATTAAGAGAAGATTTTAGTATCAATTGGCGCCGTTTATTAGTCTCTTTCATTTGATGTCATTATAAGTTTTATCGGTTGAAATGGGGAGCAGGTATATGCATAAAAGTATATTCCAATGCAATTCTGCTATGTTCGGGTTTGATACTTTCCACCCGGTATGTAATAATTATTTTTTTTTAAAAGAATAAAAAAATTGCACAAATCAAACTGTAACATAATATAGTTTGTAGTATATTTGATTGATTGAACATTATTCTCAGTATAAAACCATTTTTTGTGATAATTTCATTAAAAATAACGAATAGTAACAGAAAAATGTTGAACAAAAGTACTCGTTATAAAAAATACAACTTTTCGCAAGTTATTGACATTTCAACATAAATAAATAATATAAGAAAATATATAATGCAAATTTAGTATTTTGTTTCAAAACAATTTGTCAGTGTATAAATAAAATGTAAAGATATTACAGGAAACCGAAAAGTTAAGGTCCGTTTAAATTTGATCCGTTGTAAAAATCAAATGTCAAATAAAATGACACTGAAAAGTAAAATAAAATTTAATTTTGATTTATTTCGAATTTATCGAATTTCGAGATTTCTGTTATAATAAAAGCATTGTGCGGAAATAATCACTTGGAACAACACACCATCAAGTAAGTAGATCCGGTCACAGTCAAGCGATTGTCATTTAGTTAGCATAGCATGTACAGTTCAAGTGAAAAGAAATGATATAGGGCTAATAATGCGATTATTACGACCACCCACTATTTTTCGCATATTTTATATATTTAGACTTTATATTTCTTATCAAAAAATAATGTAATAATAAGTTCAACAAAATACACATTAGTTACAATGAGTTTATGTGTGAGTATTAACGCGTCAATACTAATATTACTGCTACGTAATTGCAGTGGTTTTTATCGCCGACAGTTGCGAAGTAATCACAAGTCTGGACAATACGAAGTTAGTTGGTCATGGTCAATAAAGACCACTACGATTACGTGACTTTGTAACTCATGCTTGCATGAGTTCATGCGACTTTAACGTATGTATGTGTGGTGGTCTGATGAGCTGAAGACGGAACGAAACAGCCTTAATGTTAATATTAACGCGATGGTTTTATAACACGGACGAAAAATACGATTTCAATCAATCAATGAAAGTGTGAGTGTTGCAGTGCTGCAAAAGTGGTGTATAACAAGAAACCCAATCCAACCCAACCCAACCCAATCCAACTCAACCCAACCCAGCCCAACCCAAGATTTCAATCAAATTAACATTTTCATTTTATTTAATTAATATTAAATGCATTTTGTGTCAATAGTTTCCTTCATTTGATGTAATCATAAAGCTCTAATTTTAGTATACGTGTTCACACTTTGTCCTTTTTTTATTAATTTTTTTTTACTTTTAGTACTATTATTTTAATTTCTGATTTTTTCGACAGTTTTTGCAATATTTTATAATTTTATGTAATTTGACAAAGAAAATCCCAAAACTACTTTAAAATATGTCACAAAACATAAAAATGTAAAAACATCAAACAAAATTGAAACCACAAACGTAAACAAAAATTAAAATAATACAAATTTAATTCTATTCTAAAAAATCACATTGCAATTTGAAAAAAAAATTGACAAAAATGTGACATTTGTTGAAATATTCAAAAACGCAAAAAAAAAGTTTAATGTGAACACAAAACTAAAAATATTTTCAAAAATACAAAAATTAAAGAAATGGACAAAAACAAAACAAATAAATTATAACAAAATGTAAAAAAGCAATTAAAGTTCAATTTATTGTCATTTGGCGTAAACGTGAAATGTCAAACGTCAAAATAGCAAAAAAAATATTAAGAACATAATACGATGATAGCCGTTTCGTCGTTCTGAACTCATCAGATCTCATGATACATCCGCTGAGATGTAGCCATGCAAACAGGTGTGCACAATTTGTGTGAGTGCGCTAACGCCATCTAGACGTCAATACACCCACGGGCTGCTATGTAATTACAAAGATGTAAATCACTACCATTAGCGTTTAAGTGGCAATTTTTTTTATTGCACGATTACACAGTGGAGATCATCACCAGACTAGTTAAAAAAATTGTAACGATTTACAATTCGATTTAAACAAAGGGTAGCTTTATTTTCATTTTGAAAATTCTCGTGGCCATTATTCTTTTTCGAAATCCTCTCACAAAATAAATTCCCATCGCCGATGGTAATCCTCTTCATTGTGTTCTTGGGCAAACTATACTTTGTACGGTTTAATTTTTTAATTCTGTAAAATTAGTCTTCATCTTTGTTATCGTCTTCTTTCTAGTTCCACGTTTTAAAAATTCTTAATATTTTCATCAATTTTTTTTTATTATTTCTTGTACTGGATAATATTGATTTTTCGATTGTTCCGTGCCCGACTTTTTGGATATTCCTTTTTATTTTAGCATAAACTCCACTAATCTGTACATTAAATCCTCAGCTGATATCGTCGACCTTATATCAAGCGCCGACCTATCAGAAGCGCCGCACGTGACCAAAATCACCGGAAGATGCCCCAACGACACCGACCCGGGCCCAACCTGGGCGTACAGTTTCGGAGAAAGGGCCCAGGTGTCCCTCAGCACCAGCTACTCGTTCCCTAACGGATTCCCGCAAGACTTCTCCATACTACTCGTCGCGAGAACTTCAGGTTGACGCGCCCAACGACTCGCCCCACAAAATAACCCCTAAACAATTTTCAGGAACTTCATCGACCGTTTTCACCATATACAGCGACGAAGGCGACGAACAGCTGGCGATCGGGGTCGGCGGCGACGAAGTCACCATGTACTACGAGGACGTCGACGGGCTGCCGGAAAACGGGAACTTGATTTCGTTCGGGACTTTCGTCGACGACAGAGAGTAAGCGATTTATTTTTTTTATGGATTTCGTTAAATTCGCATTCGACGTCGCAGTTGGCACCGTCTGGCGTTCAGCGTCAAAGGCGATTCGGTGACGTTGATCCAGGACTGCCACAACATAATAACCAGGCAGTTGGCGAGGGAGGCGACGTCGCAGCTGAGCACCGCGGGGATCATCACCATCGGATATGAACTGGTCGACGAGAAGTTCTTTAATGTGAGTCGCGACGATTGTCGAGTTTTCGATTAATTGCGATCGTTTAGGGCGACATCGAATTGCTGAAAATTGCACCGACGCCGGACGAGGCTTACGAATTGTGCACAAGACACGCACCCAACTGTCTGATTGCGTCAAGTTCGGGAGGAAGCTATACGTACCACTATTCTAGCAGCAGTAGCGGCGGGCACGGTTCCAGTTATTATAGTAGTAGTAGTAGTAGCAGCAGCAGCAGTAGCAGCAGTTCAACAACTATCAAGGGCGGCGCTGCTACTATCATGGAAGGTGGCAGCGGTGTAAAAATAATATCCGAAAATCTAACCGGAAGTGATTATTTGTCAAAAATAGGTACGAAATGTCAACGTGCTAGGTCTTCTTGGTCGAAGTCATCTAGAAGAACAGTTCTTCTAGATCACTTCGACCGAGAAATATGTCAAGGCAATTTTCCTAAACAATACCCTTAAAGCTATTTTCTAAAACGGATTGACAATCAACCATGACTTTGATTTAATTTGTAAATATTTACAGTTTAGACACCAATTAAATTTAAGGGACCTATTTCGTTTACACCCTACATATAACATATAACATAAATAAGTTCAAAAAACCTTCCAGGCTTAGAAGACATGAACCTAAATAAAATACAAGCAAACAATTTTTTCATAAACGCAAACGGAGAAGGTGTCAACATCGGCGTCATTGGAACAACCGAACACGTAACTACCAACGCTACCAAAGAAGCAACGATTAACACCACCAGCGATATCCTAACGAACGAAGATGACCTCAACGGCACGGAAAACCCATTCGGATTTGATTTAAACGCAAATTCTGCAACGAACATCGAAGGTGAAGGAAACCTTGAAGAAAACAACACGAATTTGCTCGGCAACGGAGAACTAAACAAACACGGCGGAGCTCTCATTGGCCCGGATTTGAGCGGCTTCAAGACCACGACCGAAAGCTACAGCACGACCACCGAAGATAACTACATTTACGAAACGGAAGAAGAAGTTTGTATACTGTGACCAGCGACAGTCACTACCGCGCATGCCCTAAGTTATTTAAATTTGCATGCGCAGTAATGAGTGCCTGATGGGCCCCTTTTATATCCCCCACCCACACTTACACATCTTATTGCAGAGCCCCGATTTCGAAACCTCGCCGATATCGCCGGATCAAACGTACGGCTCTAACTACCCCTACAACCCAAACAGGGGACCCCAAGGGCCTCGCGGTTATCCCGGCCCCCCGGGACCAATAGGCCCGCAAGGTCCTAAAGGAGATCCGGGAAGGGATGGACTCGCAGGAACGTTCGGCATTCCCGGACCTCCAGGTCACGTTTTTATGATTCCGGTATGATTGATGTGAACGCTTTGATTTCGATTTAATTCCGCTTTGATTCAGATGAACATCCAAGGTAACGAAAAGGGCCCCGACACGCAAGCGGAAGCCTTCAGGCAAATGCTATCGCAACACATGGTAAATAGATTGTATGATAGGGAACTAAACACGCTTAACATTTTTCAAACTACTGTGAAAAAAGTTATTTGTTACATTGTTAAAGATGTCGATGAGGGGCATCGAAGGTCCGATGGGGTTGACAGGAGTGCCAGGTCCCGAAGGACCACCGGGACCGGACGGTCTCAAAGGCGAACCCGGCGAAGTTGGAGAACCGGTGAGTATCTAAGAAGCTTCAATACGTCTGATGATTGATTAGGGTTCGGGAGGAATTCGAGGTCCGATTGGCACCACCGGTCGCGAAGGACGGAGAGGTCGACCGGGTCGAGATGGAGATAGGGGCCTGACCGGGTCACCGGGCTCGAAAGGCGAACAAGGTTTGATCGGTCTACCAGGAATGCCCGGAGATAAGGGCGAAAGGGGCGCCACAGGCGCGACCGGAGAGCACGGTTTGCAAGGCCACGAAGGCATGCAAGGTGAAGAGGGGCCAACCGGATTACCGGGAATGCCGGGAGAAATGGTAAATTTTTATTTAATATTATGAAGCAATCAAATTAAAAGAAAATAGGGACCTAGAGGTTTCTCTGGACCTCGTGGCTTACCCGGATTACCTGGGAATCCCGGTATACCAGGTAGCGAAGGCCCGATCGGAAACAAAGGAAACTCCGGCCCAACAGGACAACCAGGAGCTCCAGGACAATCAGGACCACCGGGAGCTATTGGCCCGCCAGGACCACAAGGACTATTAGGTCCCACCGGCATTATGGTAAATTTTATTACTTCATAAAACCGTTTCGTTAACTTAACAGTGATTTAGGGTCCTCAAGGCAAACCCGGATTATCGGGCTTGCCGGGATCCGACGGTTTACCTGGACATCCTGGGAATCCCGGTATACCTGGGAGTAAAGGTGAGCTGGGAATACAAGGAACGCCGGGTCCGATCGGCTTTCCAGGAGCTAGAGGCCCGAAAGGCGACGAAGGAAAAAGGGGCTTCCAAGGAGATAAAGGCGATAAAGGAGACCGAGGATTGGAAGGAGAAAAAGGGGATGTCGGAACCAAAGGAGAAACGGGACCGCCCGGCCCGCCAGGAATTCATGGATTAGAAGGACCCGAAGGGCCAAAAGTAATTATCGATTAGATGCACGAAGTGGTAAATTAAATAAATTTCTTTTCATTTAGGGTTACGACGGTCCCAGAGGAGAATCGGGCCAGGTCGGGGTGACTGGAGAAAAGGGTAAAATCGGAATGCAAGGCTTCGCGGGTTACCCCGGTCCACCCGGCGAGAAAGGCGATAAGGGCGCAACAGGTCGATTGGGTTCCACCGGCGACAAAGGCGAAAGGGTGAGTCAATGATTATTTATATATTTTTAACTTTAAATGATAAAATCGTTCAGGGACACACCGGCATACCAGGAGAACGAGGCGAGATGGGTCCGCGAGGTTTCAGAGGCGCAAGGGGTCGTAGGGGATCGGAAGGCCAACAAGGACCGAAAGGTGACACGGGACAACCGGGATCGCCCGGCCCTCAAGGGGAAATCGGACCGCAGGGTTCTGATGGACCTCGAGGACATCTAGGACCTTCCGGATCTCCAGGTCAGAACGGCAAAGACGGCATAGCTGGACCGCCCGGAGAAAGAGGACCACCGGTAATTATACAATAACTTTTGTTATTTAAATAAATTGACGAATTCGTTAGGGAGAAACCGGACCAGCTGGTCCGCACGGTTCACCTGGAGTGGTCGGCCCGCAAGGACCGATGGGTGAACCCGGACCGATTGGGGAACCAGGAACACCGGGCACACCAGGAGTCCCAGGTGAATCCGGCACACCGGGAGAATCCGGTAAAGAAGGAGCTCCTGGGCCATCAGGACCGTCGGGAAAATCGGGGCCGCAAGGTCCCAGCGGCTTGCCAGGGTTTCCCGGCGAGAGAGGACTTTCCGGATTACCAGTAAGATAATCGTGAAATTTTTATCGACGTAAATTGTTTGTGTTAATTAATACAGGGTATGCCAGGGTTGAAGGGCGATACCGGAGCGATAGGACCGCCCGGGACGAGTGGTGATAAAGGACAACAGGGCGAGCCTGGCAAAGATGGAGGACCGGGGCCGGAGGGACGGAAAGGACCGCCGGGGCCGCCAGGTTCTGGCGGAGCTAAAGGCGAAGCCGGAGAGCCTGGTCCGCTGGGGCCGTCAGGAAGGGATGGTATTCCAGGTGCTAGAGGACTACCCGGAACTCCCGGACCTGTGGGACCGCCAGGAGAAGACGGCGATAAAGGTGACATCGGCCCACCGGGAGAAAAGGGTTTTAAAGGCTCCAAAGGAGAATCGGTAAGAAATATTACCCATCAATGTATGTCTACTTAAAATAAATCTAAAGAATCCACTAATTTATGAGCGACGTTTGCAAATTATCCGGGACATTGTCGAAATCATCCTTTTCATTTGTCGCGATCATTAGACGTTTAGACTGGGAACGATGTCGGGTTCGTCCACTCCTGTCATTGCCATTTTTGTTGATTTTTAATATCTATCCTAGTTTTTGTATCCCTGATATATATTTTTTGTTTAACAACTACATGTTCGCCGTGACGTTTTACCTAATCAAATACATTATCCATCACTTGTGACTTTGATTTTTATTTTATAAACGCTTAAATGATTATTAAGGGTCCCGATGGCAGCACTGGTCCGCAAGGACCTCGAGGCGAATCCGGACCTGTGGGACCGATTGGTGAAAGAGGACCGCCCGGAGAAATCGGTCGGCAAGGACCCAAAGGAGAAGACGGACCAACAGGCGTCGCAGGCTCATCAGGACCGGCAGGACCGCAAGGACTGCCGGGTCCATCGGGAGTGAAAGGCGAAATGGGCGACGTTGGACAAAAAGGACCCATCGGAGCACCTGGAACGCCCGGAGAAACTGGACCTAGAGGACCCAAGGGGGCGGAAGGACCCACCGGACCTCCCGGCCCAGAAGGCGCGCAGGGAACTAAAGGAGAACAGGGAGAGGCTGGTCCACCCGGCTCAGTTGGTGCTGACGGAAAAATTGTACGTGTGAATTTAATTTCTAGAAATTTCTAAATAAAAAATGTCTTAATTTCATAATTTAGGGTGAACGTGGCGCACAAGGTCAAAAAGGCGAAGAGGGTAAAAGTGGAATTCAAGGAACGGTTGGACCTAGAGGACCAACGGGACCGGAAGGTTCGAAAGGATCTGCAGGACCTCCGGGCTTTCCAGGTCCGCCTGGAGAACCTGGACTCGTTGGATCGAAAGGTGAACCGGGAAAGGACGGCGATGACGGCAAGCAGGGTGAACCTGGTGCGTCTGGAGAAATTGGACCGGCAGGGAAGATGGGACCGGTTGGTCCTCCTGGAAAATCTGTAAGTACAATAACGTCGCATTTTCCAAATCTTTAAATAAAAGTTACCCATATTTGGTTGGGTTATACGTTAGTAATTTCTAAATAATTTTAGATGAGGTAGTAATCGAGCTCAAGCTTGCATCAAACTCAACGTCATTATTAAATTTACCATTTACGTCTTCAAATTGATTTAAAACCTAGATATAACACGTGGTTTAAACTCCGTTTTATTTTTCAGGGTCCTGAAGGTCCAGCCGGACTCCAAGGAAGCACCGGACTACCGGGAGAAAGCGGCGTCAAAGGCGCGCAAGGCCCAATCGGTCAACAGGGTTCCGTGGGGCCGCAAGGAATCCCCGGACCCCAAGGAGCCCCCGGATTACGAGGATCTCCAGGTCCCGCCGTAAGTCACACTCGCATCAACATCACAATTTGATCACGAAATTTCTTTAGGGTGACAACGGCCCCACTGGCAAATCTGGAACTCCCGGATTGGCAGGAAAAATCGGCGAGCCTGGATCCAGGGGGCAAAAAGGCGACAGGGGACGCAGGGGTCCCAAAGGCCACCGCGGTGAAATGGGAAACATCGGCTTGAAAGGCGAAAGCGGCGAAAAGGGCGAAAGAGGACCCAAAGGACCGACCGGACTGGACGGCAAGAAAGGAGAAATCGTAATGTTGAAGAAACGCGGCGTATTTTCGATTTAGACTAATTTGGGATTTTAGGGACCGGCGGGGCCGATCGGGCTGAAGGGCAACGACGGACCGACTGGCTTGCCGGGCATGGAGGGGCCGACGGGATTGAAGGGGTCGGAAGGTATGGCGGGGATTAAGGGCGAATCCGGACCTCCGGGAGCACAAGGACCGCCCGGTCCACCAGCGGAGATGCCGCTGTTGCCTCCTGAAATACTCTTCCAGCGGGATATACCCAGATATCGGAGAAGCATCGAGGATCTTATGTAAGTCATTGTGAAAAATCAAACCTCTTCTTTGATATTTATTCTACGCTCAGTCCAATCCAATTGATTATTTAAATCTCTTTCCTCCTTCACTATGGTTAATTAATGACAAAGACATTTCTCCCACTAATATATTTGAAATTAACAGAAGCGAATATGAAGATTTAGAAGAGACAATCACGACGCAAATACCGAAAGGCGACGACGACATCGTAGCAAAAGAAGACGTCGGACTCAAATTCCTGGACATGTACAGCAGTATTTATTCGATGAGGCAAGACTTGGAGAGGGCCAGGAAACCGGTCGGAACGAGAGATAACCCAGTCCGTTCTTGCAGAGATCTGTATTACGGCCATCCTCAGTTTACTGATGGTAATTATTCGTCTTGATCATTATTTTTTTTATAATTGTTATTTCAGGTTGGTATTGGATCGATCCCAACTTGGGAATGATAGACGACGCAGTGTACGTATTCTGCAACATGTCTGCCGAAGGAGAGACCTGCGTTTTTCCCGACATACACAGTTCGACGATGCCCAATATTCCCTGGCGCAAGGACAACAATAAAAACGACTGGTACTCGAACCTGAGAGGAGGTTTCAGAGTAAGTATTTTTTAAATATTCTTGTTACTATACTTGAACGACGTGGTGATTTGCAAAATAATTTCAGATAACCTACGAAACCATCGGAATAGTACAGATGACGTTCCTCCGCCTCCTTTCGCAGGACGTGTACCAAAACTTCACCTACACGTGCATGAACAGCGCCGCCTGGTTCAACACCAAATCTCACAAGCACGACTTGTCGATAAAACTGCTGGGCGAGAACGAACAGGAGTTTTCCTACCAGTCTGTGAAACCGTCGGTCATCTTCGATGGATGCAAGACGAGGAAGAGCAAAAGCGAGACGATCTTCGAGGTTCGGACGAAGAAGTTGAATCAGCTGCCCGTCGTCGACTTTTATCCGGTCGACTACGGCATGCCCAACCAGGCGTTCGGTTTTCAAGTCGGACCCGTCTGTTTCAAGTGATATTTACCGACGACTAGACGTCCATCGATTTCGAACGTTGCGATTCGTTTCATTTACATTTAATACATCTCGTTATTATAGCACCTATTTATATGTAATTAAGTTAAGGAGAATGTATATATGCGCCACTTAATTTCGCGATGAACACTGCCAATTATTGTATGATATCGATTAGGTTTAAGTTGTACAAAGAGTGATAAATAAAAATTTAGAGGTAATTGTTTTATTTTTTTTTAATGAATATCGATAGGAATTCTATACAAAGCAATTAAGGCATTTTGATTTTTTTTATTATTTGAAATCCCCCAATATTTTGATTTTGACATTTAGAAAAATTTTGGTTTCTTGTAATTCCGAATTTTGTGTTCAATTTTGAAAATCGGTACAGTTTTGTTGTATACTTGACATTTTAACCTAACCCAACCCAACAAAAATGCTAAAAGGTATACATACAAAATATTCAAAATCCTCAAATGTCAAAATTGAACATTGTCTTAATATTAAAAATTACTAATTGTAATATTTTTTAAAAGCATGACGTTTCCAAAAAATTTCTAGAAATTCAAAAAAACTGACGAGCTCAGAGAGGACGAAGCAGCTAGTTGGAAGTATGTACAGTAAGCTATTTGCGACTTACCCTATTTAAGCAACGGTTGGGTGATATTAGAATAATATTTAAAAGAAAGAATGTGGGCAGGTTAGAAGTTACGTATTACAAATTTAATTAATATTCATGATCGTAGAGACTTTGACTACTTTCTCGTTTCTATTTAAGTCAAACTTGTGTAACATAGTACTAACGTAAACCAATTGTCGCCCAAATTTTAGATATTTTTAATATAATTTGTTGCCTACGTGTGGCTTTGTGTCTAAAAACTACCAATCCAAATATTCGTCGCCCAATCCAATCAAAAAATGTACCTATAATTTTTTGAACGTCCATTTCTCGCAGTAAACGTTTTAAATAATTTATATTTCTTAATGTAATCGAGTTGTTCTGATTTTTTCATACAATTACATCCAATTATTTCTATTCATTTTATTTAATTTAGGGTCGCAGCTCGTCTGAAATCAAATAACACAACATGGAAAGACCACCAATTTTTTTGGGCATTTTTGTCATAATTTTATAATTACTTACACATTTGGCTACCAATTTGGGTTTTTCTTATCGTAATTCTCAATGCAACCCAACGCGACGGGTCCTAACAACATTTTCCCACGAATCAATGAGATTTTATGCTTTGTTGTTTTTTTAAACACCCACGTATTGATTTTTGGCAAAATACCTTAATCGTAACTTAAAATCCTCTTAGTAATTCAGTTAGATTTATTTTGCTGTAGGTTCCTGATCGAAATTTTACGGCGATACAACAATCATAATCATAATCACAACAAACTTAATACAAAAAATTTCGATAATATTTAAATAACAATTGTTGCACAAAATTCCAAAACACACAAAATTGCAATAAATTACAAAAAAATGCAAAGCAATGTCGAAAATGCCATAAAATAACAACCGTCTACTTTGGAAAATCAAAATGTTTCATTGCCACATACTCAGAAACCACGAAATGTTTTAAATGTATGATTTTAAGTTAAGCACAAGCTGACTTGATTTTATGGCTTTCACCGAGAAGTTCCAAAATTGAACCTAAAAATTTTGTACCTCTTGGGCAAACATTGGGTTGAATTTAAATTGTTGTATAAAAAGTTCGCATGTAAAACATCTCACAAACTTGACGTTGTTTGCATTTTCAGCTTTTCGACATTTTTTTGTATTATCTCAAACGACAATATAAAAAATGTAAAATTTGTGAACTGTTTTGGCAAAAAAATAAAAAATACGAAGCGGAAGACAAAATTACTAAAAGTTATGACAAATTTGGACAAAGTGCCAATTGCAAAAAAATTACAAATGCTGTTAGTTTGTAGTGGGTTTGAGCTAAAAGTATCAAATTTTATAAATTCAAATTATAAATTCAAATAACGTAAAACAATTTAAAAAGTGTTTGCCTAAAACGTCAAAGATATTACAATATTATTGTAAAATATTTTAAACTCATCAAAAAAAAATTATGTAAAAATATCGAAATTGGGCAACGAAACGTCAATATTAAGAAAATTTTTCAGAAAGTGCTAAATGTAAAATTATCAAACATTTTCATAAGCTGTCAAAATATCAACGAAAATGCCTCAAATACATAAAACAGTGTTCACTTGAGTTCGGTTCATTAAATTCTTACAAAATTTCACCATTGAAAATTGCAAACAAAAACATAACATCGACAAAATTGACAAATCTGTTGTCATCATAGATTCAAAAATATATGAGTTTGTATTGGGTAGGTTGGGTTGGGTTGGGTTGGGTTGGATTGGGTTGGGTTGGGTTGGAATCAAAATTGACTTAGTTTATAGCTAAACTTTTAAACCTAAATTACTAAAATTGTAACAATGTAAAAATTGTCAACACAAAAATGGAAAAATTTTCAAAAATCATTGTAAAACCCAAAATACATCATCAGAAATTGTCAAAAAATATACGAAATTGCAGAAATTATCTAAAATATAAAACGTGCTGCGGGTGGGTTGGATCGAGTTTGTATCAAAATTGCTCGATAATACGACCGGTTAGACAATTTGATCATATTTTAGGAAAACACTTGTCTAAATTGAAGATTATTTACGCGCACTGTTGTGTATAATGGGTTGCTACCTAAATTAGATTATTACAAAGCCGTAGAGCGTCTGGTCACGCACGCAAAGAGAACTTCGTTTTCCGCGATGCCAATGAACCGACCCAGTCTTCAATTAAAAATTATTCAAATGCGAATGATGCAAGTAAATTCTTATTATAAGAAATCTTTGACGACGGAATTCGCTGACAATTAACATTTTAAAACAGATTGACAATCAAACATGGATCGTTTAATTATTAGTTCGAATCGCAATTGTGACTTGCGTGCATTTATTCTTTACTTGTGCTCCTGTGTATGTCGGGTTGCTGCCTAATTTATTGGCGTAAAATGACCAAAGCGACCACTTGATAGGTGACATATTTCTAATTTCCTTGTACATAAACAAAAATATTTGTTGTGATCCTGTGTGATCTACGTTTAGAATAAGAATTTTAATTAAAAAAATTTAATATGAATTTTGGTCTGAAAATAACTTCCCACCATGATAACTAATGTATTTGGAGCAACGTAAACAATCCAACACTGCAACTATTAATAGGGAAGCCGTTGAAATAAATTTCATTACAGGTACAACATTTTTAGAAACAATTTTAATATTTGGTATTCGCTTAATTAAGATATTAATTAAACTTAATCTTATGCAAATTAATTTGTGCTTTGTTTTCTCGAACCGTTTAACTATTTACTTAATTTTTTTAATATCCCCAATTAATGTAACCCTTAATATAATTTTAAAACGTCCTAGCAAACTGAAAAAAATCCATACAATTTTACAGGTAAACATATTTTAGACGTATTTCTTGAATCAGCTTCTGCCAGATTTATGTTTCACTTTATATGTATAATTCAGACAGCAACCCAAAATACACAACAACGGATTTTCTCAAAACCAGATTCAATTAATTTTTCTCGCGTTTCTTCCCCCACTACATACTTTTACAAACGACGCGATAATCGCAAAGCGAAACTCGTAAAAATAATAACGACTTTAATTGAACGTAATTGCGATGCGATTATCCAGTCATTGTGCGCTTGAACGTCGTTGCAGTCGGCGACTTACAACGCACCAACGATGAATTTGCTCTGCAGACTTTTCACCCAGTTCCTTTACTGGGCGCAGTTGCACCTGAACGTAATTTCGTTCGTGTTTCGAAAATCGGAGGAAAAGAAACAGGTCCCGCCGTGTAACGACCCTCTATTGAACGCGAGCGCCAAAGAACTTGCAGAGAAAATACGGACGAAGCAGGTTAGTGTAATTTACTCAACCGTTTACTAAGCGCTGTCGTTTAATTGGTACGAAGAAATATAATTAGCAATATTTCGCAACTGTTGCGTCAACGAACGGCGACAAAATCAAATCACAATCAACAATGAGTCATTTTCAAGTCGATATTTGTTGCATATAACTGCAATTCTAATTTCCGCTCGCGTTTAACAAAAATAAAATATGTTTGGGCCAATCACACGTCTAGATTTACTAAGCAGCTCAACTGTTGGCTTTCACTGAGGTTATGTCAAATTTACTTCCATAAATTGTGGCCTTGGTTGTAGCCAAGATTTGCATTTGCACGACTTTATTATTAACTGTCAACTCCGCAAAACCAGTTGCTTGAAAAGCTTGTAACAATCAATCTATTTTACCATTACTGCCAACCTTAAAATATGTTTCTAGATTTTTTCCCGTAATTAAACAACCGCCAAAATTTCCCTCCAAATTTTATTTCAAATCGATTTTTCAATCGAACGAATAAAAATTAAAATATTCTAATCTAGCAATAAAAATTTATATCTTTCGTACTTACAACATTTAACGACCACATTGTTTGCTTCAACAATACGTGATCTGTGACTAATTCCATTTATTTATTTTTTTTGTAGATAACCAGCGAGGAATTAATAAAAGCGTACGTTCGTCGAATAAACGAAGTGAACCCGATAATAAACGCCGTCATCGAAAATCGATTCGACGAAGCCATCAAAGACGCACGAAAAGTCGACGAATTTTTGACGAATGACAAATTAGACGTCAACGATCTTAGGAAAAACAAACCTTTGTTGGGAATTCCCGTGACTGTCAAAGAATGCCTGGCGTTGAAAGGTGACGGCGGTTTAATGTCAACGTCAAGATTTTTTTTTTATTAAATTAATTTATTAAAATTTAATTAAAATTTTTAATTCAATTAGGGCTGAGCCACACCGGGTGTTCGTTGACCAGGGAGGGGGTGAAAGCCGAGGAAGATTCCGACGCAGTTGCGCTTATCAAGGAAGCCGGGGCGATACCGTTGCTAGTTTCGTCGACGCCGGAGTATTGCACGTCAGTGCAAACTGACAATAGTATAATCGGGCGTACCAACAATCCGTATGACACCAGACATACATGCGGCGGATCGTCTGGGGGAGAGGTACAATTTTTAATTTTAACGGTTTCATGGCGTTTTAATTTTTTTTATCTAGGGCGCGTTGATCGGTTCAGGATCGTCGCTGATCGGGATTGGAACAGATCTTGGCGGATCGATCAGGCTACCGTGTGCTTGTAATGGGATATTTGGACATAAACCGACGTCAGGTAATAACGTAAAAAAATGTTGCGGAGTAGCGGGGGGAGGGGGTCATTGACAAGCGAATTGAAAATTTAAAGAAAATATGTCAAATATTTCGAAATTCTTGAGAAAACATTTTGCAAATAATAAAAAATGCAAATAACAAACGTCAAATATGCAATCACAAAATGTCAAAGTTAGTTTTATTTAACACACTTTTCGTACTGTCAAATTGACAAACGTCAACTGTCAACAACCCAACCCTAATTTTAGGCGCCGTATCGACTGGCGGCATCTTCCCGACCTGCGACGACGCGAAATTCCACGAAAATTTGTGCGTGGGCCCGCTGACCCGTTACGCCGAGGACCTAAAATTGACCTTCAAAATCTTAGTCAGACCCGACAAAATCGAAGAACTGAATCTGGACCAAAAAGTAAAAAAAAAAAAACTTGCGACGTACTTCATAAATTCCCGATCCCTGATTTCAGGTCGACTTGACCAAACTCACCGTCTATTACATGGTGGACGCCTATCAAGATTTGGGCCTCGGCAAAGTGCAGCACGAGCTGAAAACCGCAATAGAACAGGCGGCCGGTTACCTCCGCAACAGTTCGCACTGCACCGTCAGCGATCACAAATTCGAGCAAATGGGAGATTCGTTGGAAATTTCGAGCGCGCTGGCCATGAATTACGACCCGATACCCGATGCGCTCACAGACTCCGAAGTAATTATTACAAAAAAAAAATATCAACAAATAAACCTAATGTCACTTTTCAGATTAAATACGGACTGTGCAAAGAAATCTTTAAAAAAATATTTCGAAAATCGATGTTTACTTGGGAAACGTTAATTTTCACGGCGCTAAGCCGAGTAAAATTCATGACGACGGCGAACGATCGAAAAAAATATCAGATCATGGCCCGGAAGTATAAGGAAAACTTCGTCGTAAGTCAAAGCAACGCGCTCTAATAAAAAAAATTCAATCGAATGTCGTTTAGGACAAATTGGGTGACAGCGGCGTCCTTCTGTTGCCAAGTTGGCCGACCTGCGCCGATAAACACGGTCATTTCTTAAGCGCCATCCCAAAAGTCAGATTTCTCGCTATAATGAGCGTTCTGGGGCTGCCGGCTACTTGCGTACCAGTCGGACTCGACATGAACGACCTACCGATCGGACTACAGGTAACAATTAACATTGGTGCAACACTTGCTAAAATAATTTGTAGGTGATCGCTGCTCCAAACCAAGACAGGTTAACATTGGCCGTCGCCGAAGAATTAGAGAAATATTTCGGTGGTTGGCAACCCGCATCAGCGGACGCTTAAACGTTTGGTTGGCCCGAACAAAACATCGCTAATTTTATACATACGTGGTTTTTCACATCTTTACAATGCTTTAATTATAACAATCATGAGTACTTACGTCTTTCAATTTCCCCCTTTTCCAATTTTTTCATCTCGACAGCGAATGTAGCAAAACTACGTCAAACACTTCATCACTTCACTAGTTATTGACATTAAAACTGCACGGCGACACAAAAGCACGCGATCTATCGATATCGAAGGATTGAAACTATTTTTTGCGTATTATTTTTTACTTAGCGTTCGAAATATGACATTTCGGGAGCGCCTCTTTTCGCAAAATATTGAACTAAAATTATTCGAAATTTGAAACTACGCCAGCGCCTCTTTACGCGCAATCGTGAACTAAAATATTGCTACCGATATTACCGTCCACCCCCACGCGGAGAAATACGTAATTACCGTTAATAACCAAAACCAAATAATCAACGAAGCGCAACGACACACGACCTAGAAATTTATTCCAAATCGTCGAAGACAAACCACAAAGTACTTACTCGCAAGATTTATTATCAAAATTCGAAAATACAATACAATCGTCGTAATCCCTAAATACATAACTCATATAGGCTTGATCTTAAAATGTAAACCGATTAACGAAAAAACGAGGCATTTGAGGTCCTGCACGAGATAGTAGAAGCACCGCAAACCCTCGGGGTCCTTCGACTGGCTCACGTCGACCAGCGACCCGGTCTTCGAGGTGGTGAACGAAATGTGCTCGTCGTTGATGACGATCTCCAGCTCCTGGCGGCCGATCCGGTCGGGCGGCGGCCACAGCGAATCGTCCTCCTGCATGATCTCGGAATCGATGATGATCCGCTTCAGCTCTTCCATCACGCACTGGTGCACGTAGACCTCCTTGCGGATCATGGTGTCGTTCTTGTAGTTCGAGTTGTTGGCATAGCGGAGTTTGCCGTCCGGCCGGAACTCGAATTCTAAGAATTCGTGCCCGAATTTGCCCTTGTGGCCGACGTAATAGCGTATGTAAAAGTCGGCAGTCATAGCGTACAAACTTATAAAATTGTATTGAAACGCGTTGACATCACAAACGAATAGGTTAACAGTACTGACGTGAAGTTAGCTTAGCTACCTCACGTCAGTACCACCGCTACCAATAGATGAACGAGAAATCAAGATTATTTATTATTAAAATTAAAACGATGATTAAAAAATATTTTAGAGCAACTTAATTAATTTAATTGATTGATTGTTTCGTAATTTTGATAAAATATGCGAAACGTTGGAATAAAATTGCCAACTCGTTTATTTACAACGACGTTGGCTATAAAATTTCTCGGAAATTAAATTACGAGTCTCAACCTGATTGGTCGGATTTGCCAGATCAATTAAACATTAAATAAATTTTACGACCAAACTGCTGGATTTTCCAAACAAATTTTGTAATAATGCGATTTAAATCACATGCGACGTGAAATGACCTCAAATTAAAATTGATGCACAAATTTCGTTTGCCACGTATCGCGATAATTTACATACGTCACGATCGTCTAGTAAAAGACGACCGATGCGTCCGGTCGCGGAGCGACGAGGATGGAAGCGCGGAGTCGTGTCGGCCCGGGTATGTTTCCCGCACGTCATCCCCATTATCGGACGGCGGTGCGTGTTGAAAAAGAAAATCAAATCCAAGTGTCACTTTAACATTTTGCTTGTTTTTAAATACTTTTAATTCGATTTTATATTAACGTCATTAACGTCCAGTAATTTATGCGATCAATCGCGGCCTTAAGACAAAGGTTAACGCAGTGTGATCCGTGTCGGGTGTCGTGGGCAAAATGAAAGTCGGTGTGATCAATGTCCCGTGGATAGTGCAATATTTGTAGGAAAATGCTCTCGTGATTAAGTGGTACGTGTGCGTTTGCGAACGAAGTCGCCGTTAACGGGGCCATCGATTGGAAAAATCGCGATTTCTCGCCGTCTCGGCCCGCAAATCGACAAACATATGTAAGGTTGTGGGTCGATGTGTCTCTGATTAATTTTTTCAGATATCTTGGAACAAATCGCGGATTTATCTATATATATATGAAGATTACGTGAAGGTGTTTTTGAGTTATAATTGGCGTTCGTCCGTTTGACGCGTTTGTGATAGGTTATGCCGAAAAAAGATTGACACACTAAGGTGAAAGGTGTTGGTTCGGTGTGGTCATGAATTTTAACGGGTGTGTTTTAGGAGGTGAAACATGGCCTGGACGAAGAGACGGGGACAAGGCACCCCCAGCCCTGCCCCGGTGCCGACTGTCCAGATGTACAATCCTAATCAGCATTCCAATCAAGAGGTAAAGTATATCAGTTATAATATATATATAGCCTTTACACACACATTATTTATATTTAATTGCATCCTTGTGTATTGTGATTTTGTAAAAATCTCTGCACGATTTCTTCAAAAAGACCTGAAAATCCAAACAGTAAACAACAAAGTGACAGCTCTAATGATGGTATTTATGTCCCAATTTTATGTTATTATTATAATTTGCTGCTATTTACAATGAATCAAGATATTCCAAGCATTGGAGTGTCTAATGTGGACGTTGAAGAAAGTATTGAAGCTGAACTGAATGACGAAGAAGCTGATTATAATAATGAAAAAGATGACAACGCCAATGGAAATTTCACAGAATCGCAAGGTGGACAGGTTGGTGTACAATTTATTTCGTATAATTTTTGCATTTTTGATATCAATCCAAAAATAGTCAGAATAGGCTTAGGGAAGCTCAAAACGTATATTTTCGTTAAAATCTCGAGTTCCAACTTACTGAGATTTTTTTATTGTACATGCATTTCCATAACGTAACAATAATGAAAATATAGTAATTAAAATTATTTCTTTTACAGGAACAGCAATGATCACGGAAATTCCAACAGGGGAACCAAAAAAGTTTATAAGAAAAATAAGGATGACTGAAGCTACATGCGACTTTATGATCTCGTGTACCAGTACCGTAGCTCAGCAGAGTAACTAAAAAGATGATTTTAAAAATATAACTGGTTTAACTTAACCATGGCAAATAAATAACTTGCCCGAGTGCAGTTCGGGCAAAACTGTCAAGTGGTTAATTTGTGTTTAGGCCGTTTCCAAAACGCTCAGGATCTGCTATGGTCAATTATTGCCATGGATTTTGTTATTTTCATAATAAAGCCAGTAATTTTTTAATACAAATACAAATGTATATATTTTTTTATTTTAATAATTATAATATATCAATGTAATTTATTTACTGACTTGCTCTTTGTCTTTAAAATCTTTGTGTCGGTAATTTAATTAATTTAATTTTTAACCAGGTCCAGTAAAATTATTAAAGTAATTGACTCAAATTAAAGTTGGAATCAGTTGAATCAGGATAACCTGCTCCGTCACCCAGTCAACAATGTGTGTGTAAAGGTCACTAATATTATTCTTGTGAATAATAAATTCTTATTTAATTAATTCATATGTAAGGAACTTATGCTGGGTTGTACAAATGCTACTAACTCTGTTTATAAGATAATAACTTCACCATGAACTTTCATTGTACAACCTGTATCAAAATGATTAGTGCTCTTTAACAAAGAATAGAATATTTTATATTTATCCATATTTTTAGACTCCTTCACCCACAATTCTCAAATATTTTCAGAACCATTGGCATCATCAGGACGTAAATCCCTCGCCGAATACCTGGTACGGTCAGGCCCCACCGACCCAACAAACTCAATATCCCTACCAAGACCAACAACAAAGTAATTACTGGCAAGTGCCGTACAACCAACAGTTGTCCAATCAAAACGTGACCCCCCAATATCAAGACCCCCAATTCAATCAACCGGCGGTGCCGCAAAACCAACTCCAACGCGGCTACTACCCGACCCCCGATTACCAACAGCAGCAAGTCTCCAACGATCACTACAACCAACAAACTCGGCAACAGTACAAGTTCGCGAAATCGAAAGTACAAACCTCGGATCAGCTGCTGGGGACCGTCGCCGGCGCGGACACTTGGAACTGGAGTTGGGGCGACGAGGACAACTCCAACGTCCAATCGCTGGCCGCCCAGAATTCCAACGTGACCGTCAACCAGAACTTAACGGAACCTGTTGCGAACGAAGAGTCGTGGAACTGGACCGTCGAAGACACGAACTCGACGTCCGCTCTTGGCTACGTGAAACCCGAAGTGGATTCCGCCGCCGGGTCGGAAAGCTACCAGCCGCAGAACGTCGAGACTTCGTTCCCCAAACCCGCCAAACACAAAGAGAACGTCGATCCGCAAAGAAACTTCGAGATCAGGTCCCCGGATCAGGTCGTGCAACGCGTCAAAGTCGATCATTTAACGCCGCAGTGGTCGATGGACTCGCAATTATCGCAGGAATCGTCCGACGATGTCGTTCAGACGTCTGAGAGCGATAAGATATTATCGCGGAGTTCCACCATCAGCCAGTCTCCCATATCCGGTCACGATAACATCGACGGGTTAGCGCAGCAAATAAAACAAGATAACCACAATCTCCAAGAAATTAACCAGAAGGGGTATGAAAATAAAGAAATTTTAGCTAACGTAAAAGAAGAATTGGCGCTGACTCCTCCATCGAATCTAACTCCTCCTCCACCTGTTAATCACACCCTTTCCGACGATTCGAAAAATCCTTATAAACGAACCGCGGGCCCTTCGCACAAAGCTGCAAATTTATTCAGATCGACACCACCGGCTGAAAAACTCCATTTCTACCAACCCCCACCTTTTAATCATTCGGTTAACTTGGAAACATTGCCTGATAATTCAGAACAACCGGACTCGTTGCCGTTACCTCTGCAGACGCGTAAAATAACGCCAGATAAAACCGCCGGGTCGGCGTACCCAGAAAATAACGAAATAGCTCCGATTAACGAGCGCAATCAATATTTAGAGACTGGGCAGTTATCGGACGAAAGTACCAATCAATTGCGATTGGAGAACGTCGACACTTTGCCCCCGCCGGGATTGCGACGCATGGTTTTGGGTCAGATGGAAACCAACGACGTCAATTTAAACCTGCACGTGAACGAAAGCGCCGACGAGCCCCCGCCGGGTTTGAGCCGCATGGTTCTAGGCCAGACGGAGAGCGCTTCGTCTCTCTCGAACATTCTCAGTCAAACCGATAGTAATTTGAGCCGCATGGTGCTGGGACAGACGGAGAGTTCGTCGTCGCTGACGAACCAGATCGAGGGACCCCCCGTCGGTTTCCATAGAATGATCCCGGGCGAGTCCAGTTCGCCGGAGTCGACATCGAGATACCAGTTGATGTCCGGCGGGTATCAAGACGAACATAGACGTGAAGATTACAATTCGGAGGTGGAGATGAACCAATTGAGCAGTCGAATCACGCCGCAGCCTCGCTCGGCGACAATAGGAGCCGATACGCCTCCGGTTGATGTTTCGCACAATGTTAATCGGTCGGAGACGATCGGTGGCGGTACGGTTGATGCTTCAAGTAATGACAACCGTGTAGGTGCAATAGGGGTTGATAATAATATGAATAATCAAGATTTGTCGATAAAGTCTGAGACCAGGAGGGAATCCATCGAAGGGCAGCCGCAAGACGACATGAGTAGTTTAGTGAACGCAGTTAGGGATTTAACCGTCGGGACTAACAGCGTCAATAACGAGGTTAAGCGTCGCAGCCGAGAAGAAAGCACCGACAGCGAGTTGGACGCCGATAGGAGCGCCTCGCCGACCGATCGTAAAAATCGTCGTTACCCCGACGAACGACGCGACAAGCCTAGAAACAGAGATCGATACTCGCCGGAAAGTTATAAAGACAAAAGATACGATAAGAAAAAACCCAGGGATAAACGATACGAGGACGACACGGACTATTACAGCGATAAGGAGCGCAGGAGAGGAGATGACAGGGATCGACGGGACGAATACGACAAGAAGTACGGCAGCTTGCGCCGGGACCGCGACAAAGATCGAAGGAAAAAAGACTACGACAGGAGGGACGCGAGGGAGTACGACCGACGAGACGGAGGGTACGACAGGCGAGAAGCGCCGAGGGAGTATGAGAGACGAGATGGTCGTGGTGGGTATTACGACCGGTACGATTACGAAGATCCCGCTAGGTAACTAACTAATGATTTTGTTTCCTTGCGCTAAAGCGATTATTTGCAGATCGAGACCGTCGAGTCGTTCGGATTCAATGCACGATTCGTACCGGGAACGAATGCACGAGTCTCGTAGATACAGAGATAGGGACCGCGAGAGGGATCACCATCGGAGATCGCATAGAGATCCGTTCAACCCGTATATGCAAGTTAGTGTTTTATGACGATAATTGATATTTTTTTTTATAAAAACTTTGCCCGCATAGTCTAAGCTAGTCTAGACTATGCAAAACGACAAGATAAAGTAATTGTAAGTTGCCTCTTAAAAAATTAAAGTTTAGGAATTGCTATGGGATACATCATCATAAGTCATATTTTATGTCCAGTAAGGAAATTTCAAAGATTTTGTTATCTCGTATGCTTTTACATTATTTTTCGTTTCTTTTTCCCTTATTTGTGTATTTTATTTGTACAATGATCAACAATGGCAATTGATTAACTTGTATTTTTCGTGAAGCAATTTACTTTTACACAGTCAATTTTAATTATTTTCAGGGATTCAGTTACGACCCGTACAGTCCTTACTACCAGCAGTATCAGTACCAATATTACGAAAATTTGAGGCGAACTAATCCGCAGGCTTACGCCGAATGGTACCGGAAATATTACCAACAAAGCGGTGCGCCTAGTTCGGGTGCATTCGGTGCTGAAGACAGAGCTTCGGTTCATTCCGGCAGGAGTTCCGCCAACGAAGAGCTGAAGGATAGGTACGTTGATCGCGACGACTCATTCGTCACAAGTTAACATTTTACCCATTTATTTTTTGATGCAATAAAATTTTTAATAGTTGAGAGTGACGTTAAATCACGATCTGTTTGAGTTTGTGTGTGCGTGTGTGTGGATTTTGTTTTCGATCAGAAATAGATAGTTCATGTCAAGAGCTAAAATATTTTTGACTTCTTTAATAATTTATTAGTAAGGAATTTGTAAGCTTTAATTAAGTTAGTAATCACAATAAGCGAGCAATAATTGTATCATATAAAAAAATATCATAGCTCTTGACTTGCTTAATTATGTTGTCTGCAAATGCCTACGCTACACCAAGCATATTCATATGTATTACTGCTGGGGCTGGGGGGTGGGGTGGCGAGGGTCTCGATGATTTATACGTTTAATTTGTAAAATGTGTGCTTATGTTCCATCGTCTAGGTATATGCGTCAGAGTTATTACAGTCATACGAGTTTACCTCAAATGGGAAGTTACTACAGAGAACCCCATATATCTAGCCAATACGGCATGGATGAGTCTAGGTGAGGCCCCACTACTTAATTGATACCTACGTGCAACCATCAAGTAGACTTGCTAAAATTATTTATAATTTAATCCCGAACAACGTAACCTTCGATTTGGTGTGCGTTGTTAGGTTGGGCGTTCGAAGTGATTGAAATTACTTATCGGCTTCCCACGATCCCCGGTGTTAAACATCTACTACATTCCTGCACAGATGTAGTAAAGTCGTCGAGTTGGGAAGGACGTAATTAGTTTCGCTCATCGTAATTTTTTGTTCGTTTGGGATCTTTTTTATTTCGCATTTTGTTTAATAAATATGTCGTACATAATTAAGATTCCAAATATGAGGGGTTCACACGTTTATTTACTTATTCGAGGTCATGATCATGTTCAGGGTTACGGTAATTTATTCGTTCGATGAAAATGAAAATTGTTTACAAATAAACTGTCGTAACTCCAATTGCTTGTACTAAATTTGCTAAAATGGTTTGTGTTCTGCTTCCGCTAATGCATGCGTTAATTCAATGCAATCGATTCGTCCCAGTCGTGTGAAATTCCGTTGTAACCATTAACTCGTTACAACCAGTTCACCGTCGCACCACTAGGACTGTCGTCGATCACGCTTTTCTCATAGCTGTGATGTTAAATCTAAATATCTAAGTGTTAAGAGGACTTTACAATATTGCATTTTTTAACTAGCTATAGTAGACCGTTTGAAGCGACCGATTCCTCGATAATCCTCGACGAATCAACCGTTCAACCGCAGCGATTGACCCCGGCCAAGTTTACGACGGCGCATGTCAAAGCCTCCATAAGTTCCGGCCAATTGGTCAAGATCCTGCCGCATTACCCGTTGGACGGGCAGAGCGCCAGCGTCGAGCTCGTCAACTTGCCCAGCGTCTTGTGCTACGACCAAGAGATCAAGGAACTCGTCGAGTTTCCCGGACCGTTGACGAAAGGACAGACGCACAAGAAGACCATCATCGAGTACTGCGAGAGTAAAATACGAAACGCGATGTGCGGGGACGAAGTCGCCGACCACGAGTCGTACATCTTGATGTGGAAGCTTATGATATTGTTGATAAGACAAAACGGGGTAAGTCATAATAATAAGGTATTTATTGAGATTTAAATTTGTCGTTTTAGATGGTCGTCGGCGCCGATATCGCCGAGTTGTTGATGAAGGATAGAAATCTGGAGGTTGGTCAGCGGCCGTCATCGGTCACTTCGAACTCCAGCAGTGCTGTAATTGAAAATGCCGTTTCTGAAGCTGGTAATGTTCCGGTGATCGATGGCACCGGCGGTGGGACAGCGTCTGTTTTAAAGGAGGAATTTGTGACGAATAAATTCAGGGAATATTTGATCTACGGTTCGGGAAAGGAGGCGTTGGGTGCGTTAAATTTTACTTTGGATAATTCCCTTAAGTATTTTAATGCGATTTTTTTTAGAGTGGGCGATGAAACATGGGCTTTGGGGTCACGCGTTGTTCCTGGCCAGCAAGTTGGATAAACGAACGTATGCTAACGTCATGATGCGATTTGCTAACGGATTAACAATGAATGATCCTTTGCAAACGCTCTATCAGTTACTTTCTGGAAGATTACCAGCTGCTGTTACGGTAAGCGGCCAAATTTTAGTTTCTTAATTTTCGTATTTTATTGTTTATTTCGTTCTTGTTCGCATTTTATTTCTTCAGTTACTATCTATAACAAACAATTTTAACAACTTATTTAATTGAACAATTTTGAAAACTTATTAACCCCCATTTGCACTTAAGACTGGTCATACAAAAACAGTGTAAATATTTTTTTGCCAATTTTTTTTAAAAAGTCAAATTAAAATAATAATTAGAGCAAAATTAAAATGTCATTCAAACAAACAACTCGGCGTTAAATTTGCAAAAATTGCACTGATGAATCAAACACAACAAGCAACAATGCATAACAATCAATGTCTTTCCTTCCAGGGCGTCGCTGAGGAAAAATGGGGCGACTGGCGACCGCACCTCGCGATGATCCTCTCGAACACGTCGTCCAGACCGGAGTTGGATCGCAAGGCCATCACGACCCTCGCCGACACTTTAATGACCCGGGGCAGCCTGTACGCCGCCCAGTTCTGCTATTTGATGGCCGAGGTCGGCTTCAGCCGATACGGAACCGAAAACGCCAAGCTGGTGCTGCTCGGATCGAGCCACCTCAAACCATTCGTCAAGTTCGCCACGAATGAGGCCATTCACCTCACGGAAATCTACGAGTACGCCTGCAGTCTCAACGAGTCGACGTTTATAATTCCAGAATTTCAGGTACGTAAAGTTTGTAAACTATTTTACATTTCATTGAAATCTTCCACTATGTATAATATTTCATTTTTGATCTTACCATTGTTAATTCTTCCCTAAACTTTTCTTCATCTCTATTACATGTGACAGTGTATAATTTATTGAAAGATTAGACTTAAATAATCAAAAAAAAATACGAACAATTTGGATTGTTACAGCCGTACAAGTATCTCATAGCCACGAGATTGTCCGACAGGGGTCTCCTCGAGAAATCCCTGGCGTATCTGGAACAAATCTCCATATCGATAACGCACAACCCGTCGGTGGCCCAACTCAGCATAATCAACCGCGTCTATCAATTGGCGGACAGGCTGAAGTACAACGATCCCATCGGCGACGCCGACGAAAGCGGCGTCATCGACCTGAACATCAGTCGGCCCGACAATTCGTGGCTGAAGGACCTCAAGGCCGTCCAGAACGACTACAACGTGAGTGTTTGGTGTTAAACAAGTCGATAGTTAACATTGTTAATTTAGATGGGGTTGATAACACATGAGAGCGTCAACGATTTGGCCGATCACACGCCAGACATGGACGCCTACCAGCAGCAGGCAACGTACGATCAACAAGTGCAGATGCAGCACGAAGCTTGGCAGCAACAGCAGATCGACGAGCAGTATCAAAAGACTGGGCAGCAGTGGCCGGGCGAGCAGTTGGTTGAGCAGCCGCATGTTGAACAGCAACATCACGAGGTTCCTCAAGAAGGTGATGGTTTAAAAATTTGTTAACCGGATTTTTAACCAAATCGTTTTAATTTACTAATTATTTAGATCAAATACTTATAATTAATGACATCAACATGTTTGGTTTGGTTCTGCAATGCAAAATATCAAAATACCAAATATGAAAAGTACATAAATTTTGATCAATCAAACATTGTTATGATTGGAAAAATCCAATTTTCACAATTTATTTATTTATTTATTGTCATTTAAGGTTACAATCTCAGTGAATATCAAGACCCCCAACAAATACAACAGCAGCAGCAGCAACAATACTGGGGCAATCAGCAGCAATGGGCCGAAACACAACAAAACACAAACGAGCTTTACAACCAGCAATCAGATCCGGGCGATTTACACCAACGCCAGAACGAGTACTGGAATAACGCTCAAACCGAGGTAGGTGTTCAAAACGACGCGTCTCGAAGTGCGATGTAAATAGCGTGGGTTTGCTTTTGTACATTTCCGCTTGCGTTTTACTTGCGTTTGATCTGACTAAATTTTTAACAATTTAATTTGAGCATTGAATTTATTTTTTCGTGGACATGTTTTGGACAGTTTTAGTTGTGATGCGAATTGTTGTCGGCATTTAAAAAAATCTGATTGGTAATTGTGGTTTCAAATTGGAAAAATTGCAATGTATTTTCAACCCAACTACGATTGAATGTTTGTTGTGGATTTCGTTGTAATCAAAATGAAATAATAAGCATTGGAAACTTTTAACAAAAATTATAAATGCGATGGTTTTTAGGTTTTTATTGATCTGATTTATTTATTTATTTATTTATAGTGTTATCCTTGTGATCTAAACTTGAAAATTAACTTTGCTCAAAATTGGAAAATATATGAATTGGAAATATCCAACAAAAATTAATTGAAACAAACTTACTCTTACCACACAGTTAAGACTGTGACTGTGTAAGTTTGTTTCAATTTATTTGCCAACCACAGTCTCCAATTTACTAATTTCATGACACTTGATTAAGTGTCGATCACTATGGAAAATCATTGTTGTTTTTAGTTGGGTTGGGAATTTTTGTTCAATTCAAACTGAAAATTTAAGCATTGGAAATTTTGTTTTTTTTTATTGATTTGTTCCATACATTGAGTGTATTTTCTTGTAATCAAAAACAAAATTTAAGCATTGTAAATTTTCAACCATAAATGTGACGTTTATATGTGGGTTGGGTTGGGTTGGTTGATCTGTCCCTGGATCTGGATTTTCGTTGTAATAAAAATCTGGGACTTTACATCGAATTTTTATGTTTTATTTTTATTTGTAATATTAAATCAGGTTGTAACAAGAAGCCGAATGAATCCTGAGGATCGTGTAAGTCTCCTAGTTAAGATCCACCCAATTTTATCGTTTAACGCATTTAAAATTTTCTTTCAAAACTGTCGCGAATCACTTTGCACCCCTAACTTATTTTCCAATTCATGTTTCTAACGATAATTGTTTTTTGTGCTGCCACCGACAGCCAGAAGAAGTTGAGAAAGAACCAGATGAAGTAAGTACACGCATCTGCAATAACTCTTCCATTTCTCTTCAAATTAACTCGACCTCCTTGCGCAAACGCCACACCGCAAACACCCCAAAGCCTTCACCGGCACACACGCCCAACTACAAATATTCCCTACTAAAAGACGAAATCGTAAATAACATGGACAACGACGACAGCAAAACCAAGTCCGACACGTTGCTCAAACAGTCGCGACGGTACCCGTTTAAAAACCGAAGCGCCGAGGAATTTCGTCACACGTCGTCGCACGACAGCTCGGATTGCGAGTGCGACTCCCTCGTGAACCACACGTTCAAGAACGAGGAAAAATCGCAACTGATCTGCTACAAGGACGACACGAAGATAATCGCCATCAAGAACGACTCGAAACTCACGAAGTACAACACCTTCGACATGAAGTTCGACAAGCGGGGGAAAATGGTCAAGTATAAATCGTTGGACGAGTCGGGTCCGAGGACGCTCGTTAAATATCTGGATACGCAAAGCAACGTTTCGATAGCCGCCCAGGAATTCGACTGCGATTTTAAACGGGTCAAGTACGAGTCAAAAAAGTCGAAGCACGACATAATTTGCGACACGGTCGATGCGTGGTCGAAAAAGGGGGGGAAGAACATGTTTTCGAACATAAAGACGTCGCTTTTTAAGAACGGCCCCCCGGATAAGGAGATGGTTTACAAGCCGTTGATTTTCGGCGGGACGTATCCCATCGACGTTCCGTGCAAGGACGTGAAGAGGAAAAATTCGACGCACCGCGTCGAGAAAAACGAAACGAACTTTAAGGTTTACCCGGGGTATTGCAAAAGCAACCATGTTTGCAACGCGACGAAAGTGAGGGAATATGGGCCGGCGAAAAGCTTTGACATTGACCTACCGATTTAACTAAATTAGGCTGTTGACTTGTATGTTAGTTAGATACGTGTTTGTTAAATACTTGTTACATGTTTGTTGTTACAACTGCTTTTTAATATTTGTATATTTTATGTAGGTGTAGGTGAAGTGTTTTTTATGATTCTTATGCATGCCTATTCGTAGGCCGTAGATATCCACTAATAAATGTACTATTTTAGAAATAAAGGAAATTGAAGCGATGATCGAGTTTTAATATTGGTTGATTGATTGGTGATGTGCTCAGACCCAGGTCTTTAAATTGTCGAGGTTATCTGTTTCAAATTTTATTTTATAATTATTCGCATAGGGACTGTTTCATCAGTTGATGATCAATGATAAATATTTATTCGCACAAATTCAATGTCAAGAATCTATAATCTAATAATGTTGATGGAATAGCTGAGTTGATATTAATGATGATGTGGGTCTGAAAGTGTTAAAATTTTTAAATGAACGTGTTATTAAATTATTTATTCACTTTGTCGTTTTCATGACTCATCTCGTAAATTGTTGAAGTTTCTTTTTGGTAACATACAAAATTAAAAAAATAGTAAAACAATGAAGTTACTAAACACAAACTTCTACAAGACAATTATCGTTGTGGAAAGCGACCCTTGTAACTTTTTAACGTTATTAATTTATTATTCATCTGCACTAAACTTAACATCATATATCGCCGTATTCGATGTGTTTGAAACTTGTCTGGAGAAACTCAACTAGGATCACAAATGCAATAATTTCCATTACGCTTTATTTTATTCGTTCGTTTCTCTGGACAGTTTTATTTTCCCCTCGCTTGTTCTCATAAGCTCGTGTCGCATGTTCCGCGAATTCTTCCGACTCGTATTTACCGACTAACAATTTCCGTCACATGTGTATTTGAAACGCTTACGATTCATCCAGTTACCATTTGCACGATCGCATAGTATAATACATTGTCGCTCTGTACTGTTACGCAGGAATTTCAACGGCCGCAAATTTCCATGCCCAACCAGTCGCAGGGACACGTCGCCGCCGATGACGAAAACGCGCCGAGCTTGCACGGATCAAAGAACGGGAGCCCGGTCAAGGCGAAGCCCTCGCCCAAGTTGGACAAGCAGACGAGCACCGGGTGGTTCGGCGGGATATGGAACCGACTTGCGCTGCGTCCGAAAAATCAGATGAAACTGCCCGACGATAAAAACCCCACGGTAAAGAAATTTTAGCGTTAGTGTCGTGGATTAAATGTAATGAGATTCACCGTTGCTGAGTTGAAGAAGGTAACGCGAAGGATGCATGCGAGTGTCATTTGGTGCTTTTAAATTCTTATAAGTAGTGAGTTTTGAATTGTTTAGTAAATATATAACTCTTATTTTTTATATTAATGTTTAAATAATTTGAATACAACGGGAATTTTGAAAAATGTTTTGGACAATATGCCAATTGGCTGTAGAAAGGAACAAAGTTAAAATTTAAATTTTAATCGTAAAATTATTTATTCGAAATTTTGTAGATTGTGTGGGACCCGGAGAAGAAAAAATGGGTGAATTTGGAAGAGGACGCGAGCGAGGTCAGCGCCGAGTTGAAACCCCCGCCGAAGATGTCAGACATGATGGGACATTCGCAGCTCGGCGCTGCGCCTGGTGCTATGAGTTTCCAAACGAATTTCCAGATGGGGCTTCCCTCACCGCCCAGTTACGATCCCGGGCAACCCCAACAACAGCTGAGTCAGCCAAGTTCGATGCCTTACTTGGCTCCAAACGGCAACATGGCTCCTAACGCTCCGAGCGTTAATCCTGTTATGCCGGTGGCGGGAGGAATAGCCGATGAACCTCCGAGACCTGCCCAGCCGAACATGTTCAAGTTGCAAAGAGGGCGAAGTGAGTGTCAAAATTTTTGTTTGTTTAAATTCCAGAAAACAAGATGTCGTTGGACTTAAACTTGTCCAACTGAAAGACAGTGAAGTTTTCGAATGACTATAAGTGTGTGAAATTGTAATTAAGTGTGACGTGTGTGGTGATCCAAGTCATCACTTGTATTTGTTGTATTCGCTGAAATTTATTTTTTGTATTTTAGTTGAAACAAACTTACCCTTACCACACAGTATAGTTACTGTGTGTGTAAATTTATTTCAATTTTTTTGCCAACCACAGTCTCGAATTTACTATTATTTAATTTTAGGTGAATCTTGTCGAATTTTTAAATCCCCTTAATATTATTCACGCGTAAACCATTTTATTTTCTCAATTTGCAATTAATAATATTCAACAATCATTGTAGATCTTAAAAAATCCTACGTCGATGTCTTCAATCCCGGCGGGAAAGCCACAAGCAGCGCTCCTGCCTTACTCCCGGGAATGGAATCATTCGGAGTTGCTCCGCCCGGCGCGACCCAAATGAACTTCTTCGTGCCGCAGCCGGTGACCGATCCAAACGCACCCACCGATTTTTTAACGCCAGCCCCAACAATCAACGATAACGTTCAGGTATTTATAATAAACTCGTAATTCCTCGATGGAACGTTAAAAAAACCGTGCAAGTCGAGTTTGCGAACTTAAACTCGTTTTGTGAGATTATCGGTGATCTCATCGTTAAGTAAGAGTTGCATTTGCGTCTAATTCTTACGTTTTTTCGATAGAAAAAGGGAGCGATCAAGTCTTGAAATTCGAAGTAAGAAGTTTGCATGAGTTTGTAAACGCGGCATGTCTCACCCGACGGATCTAGCTTGCGATTTATCCCGCATGCGATCGATTTGCACGTCGCTTGTGGCTCAGCATATTCGATTTTTGCCACCCCTAACACGTAGATTTATTTTTAAATAATTTGCTTTATTAATTTATTGATCGATTTTAAATCTATCAAGGATTTTATTGCGTAAGTCATGTATGTGTATTTTTTCCTCATTGAACTATCCATTGGATATTTTTAATGTCTGATACAAATTGTGTTGGGGATTAAAAACAAAAATTTGATAAAATATTTAATTTATTCGCTTCATTTCAATTTATCACACGTCCTTTCCTATGTCTTCACTGACGTCGTCCCACGTTTATTTTGCAAATAACTGCGCAATTGTACTCGATGATGTCACCTCTAAGCGAATTGCGCAGTTATTATCGTTGTAATCGAATATTTACACTGCTGTATTTTTTGGGTGGTGTGGCTTATTTTTGTGGTTACGGCTAGATGTCTAGATGGAGTTCGACTAGTTCGCTTTCTCGGGAGGTACAATATTACATGCGACAAAACCCTCATTCGCGTTAGCACTCGCAACCTCTCCCTCGCATCACGCATTCCTTTAGGCTTTGGTTGGTATGTATTTTTCGTCGTCGTCATCTTGCGATCTCGCCGCCTCACTGACGCACGCATTTTTGTTTCCAGACGATGATGTAGCGTCCTCGGTAACAGCATCGAAACTGCATCGTCGTTACGTCGGAGTCACGGTGGGAATTATACTTAAGTTGTTTGCAAAATGATCAGGAGGTGGAATGAATTGAAACGAATAGACGGCGCATGTAAATCGATCACAATTTCTATTTCAATTTGATTTAATTAAAAGGAAAGGGTTCTGCCTCCTTTTCACGGCTAAATTTGAGACGATTGTGAATTTTAATGGATGCGTATTCGACAGTGGAATGATTAAATGATTCGGTCGTGTGATCATGTGTATTTAAATGTTATGGTTATTAATATTATCGAGGACAATATAATTATGAAATGTATGATATGTAAGGGTATAAAGTCTATGATGATGATTTGTGGTTTTATTTCGTTTTAAATTGTCCAGGTATTATTTTAAATTTTCATTCATTTTGGGTTGAATCAAAAATTAGAGCAATCACAATTAATGTGAGCTTTTCAATAACGTCGATGGTCAACAAGTAAAATTTATTGCCAACAGCAACATATTATTTGATTGACGTACTTAATGTCGTCATCAGTACCCTCACACTATTGCTACTACCTTTGATGCACCTTCAACGGATGTACGGGTGGTATCTGACCTAAGATCGATTTCAATTACCAAAGACTACATTTCGTTTAAAAACCACATGTATCGATTCATACAAAATTCCTTATATTAATCGTTTTATTTACATACAAAATTAATAGTCACAATTATCCTAAAATTTGCGCCGCTTTAGAATGTCCGGCTTCCAGTTGATAGGATGCGACTCTTCCGTCGCAGTGTCGTCTTCCTTATAGATTTTAATCGTCTTATCGGCCTCCGTGGTTATCAACCGGGACCCCGATTGGTCAAACGTCATGGAAAATATGCCGGCTTCGCTGTCCATAGACCCGGGTTGCACCGGCGCCTAAATCGCACAAATTAATCCAAACGAATTAAACGCCGTAAAATGCACGCACCTGCAATCTTTGGAAATTGTACCCCGTCCTCCAGTCCCAAAAGTGCAAGGTTCCGTTATCACCGCCGGACACCAAAACGCCCTCGGGATTCACCGCCAGACAGTTGACTATTGCGTTGTGACCCGACAAATTCTGTATGAATTTGCCCTCGGGGCATTTCCATTGCTTGATGTTGTCGGGCGAACCGGACGCGAACATGTAACTAAATAAATTTACGCATTAGATTTATATTTTTAGTGTTTGATTAAAATTGCTGTAAGATTCACACCAACAAATTATTTTCCCAACAAGAAAATTAATCAGCTGCAGCTTTTTATAGAAAAATTGCTAACAAATAATGAAGAAATGCATCTAAGATATACAGACGAAGTCAATTGAGTAAAAATGATGAAGAATTTGTAAATGAAACTAAGTGGATAACAGTGATAACGTAAAAGAAGAAAATTTGACACCACAATTACCTCGAAATGTAAAAAGCTAAAAAATTGCCCCCATATGATGAAAAAGTTATTCACAACCCAAATGCATTCAACAAAACCTCGCATAAAAATATAAACCTAAACAGCGAGTATCACATGAAAAGCATGAAATTAAAAATAGTACAGTTCATAAGACATGAGATATGTTGTAATTGTACTAACATCGTCGGATGAAACACCAAACTTCGAACGCTCTTCTTATGGTTAGTCAACGTGCACATGGATTTTCCGGCGGCGAGGTCCCACAATCGAATGGTCGTATCGTGGGATCCGGTAATGACCTGCGGTTCGGACGCCTGGGTGATGACGCTGGCGACGGTGTGCGTGTGACCCGTCAAGGTGTGCACGTTGGCTTTGGTTCGCATGTCCCAAACGCGAGCCGTCGAATCTCGTCCGGCCGTCAACAAGACGTCGATCGTCGGATGCAACGATAGCGAATAGACCGCCGACAGATGCCCGTGATAGTGCCTGATGACCTGCAATTTAAAAATGAGAACCTGCAACTTTTTTGGACATATTGCAATACTTTATTGTACTCCAAATCCCAGCACTTGACCTGACGATCTTCTCCGCAACTGAATAAATAAGGATGACGTCCGCTGACCGCGAGTCCGCGAACTGTGCTCACGTGCCCCGTCAGAGACACTTTGAGCTGCCCGGTGGCGAGGTCCCATATTTTAATGATGCGATCTGCCGCGCCCGTCGCAAACCACTGAAACATAACAGAATTTAATACTAATGGACGTAGTTTCATCAAAAATACCAACAAATTAAAGCTCGAGGTTTATTTATTGTAAACTAATGGATTTAAATCGAACTATGGATTACAAAATAATAAATTACTACCTTAATGTTAAAGAAATACGAACGTAACTAATACCAACATAATTAGTTTAAAATAAAATCTACTCACTTCATTTCCGGGTTCGACGGTCACACATCTCACCCAGCCCAAGTGCCCGGCGATCACACGGTACAATTTCCACGGCGGGTGCCATTTCGGCTTCGGCATGCTCGGCGCCTTCCTGATCAACGTGTTTAGCTGATTCTGGGAATTCTGCTGCGTATTTCTCTGCATCAAACTGGTGTCGGTGTACGGAACGACCGCCGATTCACTCGGAGGCGCCGGCTCGCCTTCTTTGACTGGCGTCGGTAAAACCGGGCCACTTTCGACCTCCTGCAGGTGTTTCATCGCCTGCATCTTTTTAACGTCGTCGAACACCATTCCGTAACTATCGCGCGCTTTGGTCAATTTCCGTACGTGTTCGCTACAACAATTAGTCAATAATTAGTAATTTGGTTCGAAAATACCAGCAATACTTACGCTTTGTCGTCGACTGGAGGCAATAAGCTCTGGTTTGCGAGAAACATATCGTGGGATCGTTTCAACGACCTGAACACTAACGTGTGCACGGAATGTCTCTGCACGTCTTCAATCATTATCAATAATTTAATTGTTAAATTCAAGTCAAAAACACCGACGTAAATAAAGTTGAGGTTACAAACAATACCAACTTAATTTTTCACAGCATCGGCAACTTTATAACTAAATTTCCTGCAAATCAAATCATTTTTACTTTCTCTTCTCGTTTCTGTTGCCCTGAAGATAAAATCAATTTTCTTTATTCCCATAACGTAATTTAAAGAATCGCAACTCGATGATAACCTCGCAAACTAATTAAAAATTTAATTCTTGGAATCATCGACGTTGACCTTGCGGTTAATGAATTTGTGATCGAAGACGCGATTTTAATTAAAAAGTTTATATTGAAATTGAAAAGATAAAAATCTGGTTCGTGACGTTCTGCGTTCCAGATACTGAATTGCGCTACCGATTACGGAATAGTGTCGCTGTGAGTGTCCTTAGTGGAAGGCAAAAAAAAATTACGCGAGGATGTCGACTAAAACTGAAAAGATAGGGATCGTAGGGAGGTAAATTTGCATTTGCGAATTGTTCGTTAGGTTTTTATTTTTATGATTTGTGTCCGCAGTGGTCTTATAGGGCGGTCGTGGGCTATGTTGTTCGCAGGAGTCGGTTATCAGGTAACGCTGTTCGACATAGAAAAATCGCAGGTCGACTCGGCCTTGGTCGACATCGAAAAGCAATTGTTGAGTTTGGAGAAGGAGGGGATGCTGCGAGGGACGCTGAACGCCGCGCAGCAATTCGCTTGCATTCGAGGTTTGTAATTAAATATATGTAGCCAAAAATATTTTACATAAATATTCAAAAAAGCAAAGCAAATAATTCTATCAGTGCAATTGACCTATTAACACATATGTTTACGTGTTATGCAGAACACGTTCGCGTCGTTGTTATAGTAGGTTATATCGGTATGCGTTGATAACTCGCAACAATCACGATTTCGCGAAAAGTAAATGAATACGTTACTCGTAATCGCAAAGAAACTGGCGATGATCTTGATATGCAGGAAAAATAAAGGTTTTTATAAAGACCAATAGGAACACAGGTGCGTCAGGAAAAAAAATGAGGAGCCACAGCAATATGCAAATTATTGGCATAGGAATTTCATGTTGGCAACACAAAAATTTTTGTAAATTATACAATGTTTGACAGTTTCGCTTTCAATAAGGTTTACTGTTGCCAACGTTCAAAAATTAAAAATTATTAAAACAAATGTATGAAAAATATTTAATGTATTTTATTTAACGCAATATTTTGAACATATCGTATTCCTCTTAAACCACACGTTTTAGGTAGCAATACTTTAGAAGAAGCCGTAAAAGACGCAATTCTAATCCAAGAATGTGTCCCCGAAAACCTAGAGCTGAAGCGAAAAGTGTGGAAGAGCGTCGACGACGTTTCCGGCCCAAACACCATCTACTCCAGCTCCACATCGACTTTCATGCCGTCTCTATTCACCGACCACCTAAAATACAGGTAGACAGATTTAAGTAAAAATAATTTAAATTCTTTAATTTAAATCTTTGTAACAGGCACAACGCCATCGTTTCCCATCCAGTGAACCCCCCGTACTACGTCCCGTTGGTTGAGGTGGTCCCGGCGCCTTGGACGAAACCCGAAGTCGCCGTAAAAACCCGCGCGCTCATGGAGGAAATCGGCCAGTCGCCGGTCAGTCTGTCACGAGAAATCGAAGGCTTTGCCCTCAACCGGATCCAGTGAGTAACCCCCTTTGTAAAAATCACCTCACCTGTTTGCAATTCTAAGGTACGCCATTCTGAACGAGGCGTGGAATCTGGTCGCCGACGGCGTTCTCGACGTCAAAGACATCGACAAGGTGATGTCGGACGGGCTCGGCATGCGCTACGCCTTCCTAGGGCAGCTGGAGACGGCCCACCTGAACGCCGAAGGTTTCGAAAACTACTGCGAGCGGTACTCGAAAACCATCCACGCCGTGAGCTCGACGTTTAAGCCGCTGCCGAAGTTCGAGGGACCGCTGGTCAAGGACATCGCGAGGCAGCTCGAAGAATCGGTGCCCATCGACGAGCTGCAAAAGCGCCGGAACTGGAGGGACATGTGTCTCACGAAGCTGAGTAAATTGAAAAAAGAAACGCAGTAGAATACGTTGGGATGTACTACGGGAATAAATTAAGAAATGTAATCGTTTTTTTTTTACCCAATATGTATTTCAATTAAATTATAAACTGCATATGGAAATTGTCAAAATATATAAATCGCATAAAATTAAAAAAATACAAAAATTCGTCTAATATCAATTGCTAAGAAATTGTTATTAATTTTATTTGAAGAAAGGAAAAAACTTACATATTTCTGTATCACCACCATGGAATGGACGTCAAACGTCAGTTGCTTATAATCTGTCTGGCGAACAGATACCGATAAGCCCCTCCCCACATTTCTAAATCCCAGAACACACTGCGAAATTCTGAATTTTATTAATTTGTATGTAGTGTGTGAAATTGGCTTTTGACGCGACGGACAGAATTAGGCATTTCATTGACCCAAACTTTACCGATATTCATTCAATTTTAATAAAATGTTATTAAAATTGTTTTATTTGCGAGCGTAACATATAATTGTATTAATAGCCACATATTCTCAATTTTCACCGCAAAAAATTACGTCCGGAGCGATTTGTCACTTTGACATTTAATAATACGTAACCTTGCTGTGGTTACGTATTATTAAATGTCACAGTGTTTTATAAATTCACGGGCGACCCAGCCAGCCAACTTCATCAACCGCATCCGAGCAGGCCTTTAATCGAAATAAATGAAATGACAATAAATAATCTCTGAGATGTTTTTAAAGCCCGACGCAAATATTTAACTTTGTGCGATGTGGGTGTCGCAGTCATTTTTACAAGTTTTATTTTTCATCGGTAAGCTCGCCCCGCGTCCCCCGCACGCGACCGCCATAATCGCACACCTTTTTTCACGCAGCGTGCACGCGCGGACATCCCCGCAAGGAGCTGAGCGCGCCGCCGGAAGACCCGAAGAACGAGACGGACGCTCCGCGCAAACTTCAGGCCGAAGTGGTCCACAAGCCGAGGATCATGGTGTCGTACGAGAACGTCTACAAGCCCAACCAGCCGTTCGCCACGCCGAACGACCCCTTCCAGAACATCCTGCTGTACTTTTTGATGAACTTAGGCAGGGACATCGCGCAGTCCCAGGCCGACGAGGGCAAAGCGCGACGATCGCCCGATTTCTTCGGCGACGTGCGCAGTGGATTCACGGACGTCACAGGTCAGGAATTAAATCGTTTCAGTCCGCAGTTTATATGTTTGTGTACGAAAGGAATTAAATTAAGATGAGAAGGTGGCAAAATACGTGCATTCGGGTAACCAAATAATACAGCAAGCAACATGAAATACACGACCATAATTAGTATTAACATACCGGGTGCTCCAGCACCCTTGCTTGGGACTCTTCGGACAGTGCCTACACCTTCTAATATGTTCAATTCTATTTGTATTTTATAATTACAGAAAAAGTCGTTAATGGAACTAGAGACGTCGGCAAAAAGATCGAAGAGACTGCTTGGAAAACCCTCGTGCCGAGGGGAGTGGACGATCAGTACGAACCGGGCCATTACTTCCCCCACGTCGGCGGCTCGTGCATGTGCTTCAATCGCCTTCTCAGACGCGGTTCGTTCATCGCCACAACCAACGGCCAAGACTTCGCCAAACACGACCTCGCCACGTTGGGAAGGGTAACCAAATTTCAAACCACCACCGACGGCGAGCCAGCCACCGAGAAACGAACCGACGACGAAGCGAAAGCGACGCGAGATGCCAACTTAAACACGGACGCCACCAACAACGTCAAGACCACCGACCTGAAGACCGAAAACCACAACGTCCCCGGCTCCGACGAAAAAAGCACGATTTCCGTCGACGACGCGTCCGCGAACAAGACGATCATTCGCGTCGTCAACCTGGACGACTTCAAGTCGTCGCCGCCGAAATTGGAAGAAACTACGACGAAGCTGGTGACCGAGAAGAAAGAAGTCGTGATCAGCGGCGAGGAGATAATCGTCGACTTGCTCGCGCCCGAGGAGCAATGCAAGAGAAAACAAACCAAAGAGCTGGTCCCGCCGGTGCCACCGCTGCGCGAGAACGTCGGGCAGAAAAAGGCGGCCAACAACGAAGACGGGTATTATTTTTTATCCTCTAGCGGTGGTACCGACAAACGTACCACCGCCCCAAATAATTCGAAGCACGACTTGATCCTCTACAACTTCGAGGGTCATTTAAACGACATACCGATCGACGAAGAACCGCCGATGAGCTTGCAGAAACGAATCAAAGAGGCGAGGAGGCGGAGGAAGCGCGTTAGGAGGCACCACGATCGACACAACTCGCCAAACAAGGAAAAGGCCACCTTGCACCTTCTACAGCAAGAGATTCGTAAAAGACATACGCAACTGCTGAACCACCAAGTGAATAAGACGGCGTCGGTGGAGGTTGTTACGGCTGTAACAGCTGAAAATCTCGATGCCGACGTGAAAAAAAGCGATGAGCTCATGCTCAGTAATTTCTTCGACATGCCCGATGAAACTGGACTGGGAAACGACTTGAATGGGGTAACGAATTTGAAATCCGTCGAGGATATTATCAAGTATCACAATTGGGCGCCGAAGGATTCGCCGCAACAGGCTCAAGAAACACTTCTTCTCACTGTTACATTACCTACTTTCATAGGCAAGTTAATAATAAGTTTATTCGACAACTATGTCGGCTTCAGCAGTAATAACGGGTGTTTTTTAAAATTTGGCGTCGACGCTGGCCGTGAATGTTTAACTGTGAACGAACCATTATTATTAATTTCACATCTTAACCTACGTCTAACCAGTCTAACAGTTCACAGTTATACATTCATAGTTAACTTCGACGCCAAATTAAAAAAAAAAACGGTTATATATTCCACTTGAACATATTTATTTAACAGATATTTTATTGTCTTCTATTCGCATTACATTAAAAACTAAGACAAACCCACTTCATTTCCAGGTGCAGCCCTCTTATTATTAGTCCTATGTTACGTGCTACGAACAAGGGGATGGTGCTGCAAATTATTCACCGACAAGTCGAGAATAGTAGTCTTAGAGGTAACAAACACTTCAAAGCAAGCAAATAAAGACGACAACGACGAATAATATACATAAATTATATATTCATTATATTTTCTAATAAATAATAAACAATAAATTTGATTTATTCATACCATTTACAAGGCAATCGATTCGATTTGTTTGATCAAATCGACGTGTTTAAATTCAGCGGGTTTTTTGGTGAATCGCTCGAGCAATTTCGTCTTTTCATCGTCGCGTTTGTTGTAGTACAACTGCAGTTGGTTGGCGAGGCATTGGGCCTGCTTGGCGTCGATGACGTTCTTGTCGAACTCGCCGCGCATCAGTACGATGCCTTTGGAATCTTTGAATTCGGTGTAGTGCGTTATCGTCAGGCATTCTGGTGCGTTTTCTTTGTGAACCTGCAAATAGTTTCATTACGATTGTTTCTGTTGGTTAAAACGAATTACCTGGTAGCAAATCAATGGCGTGAAATGGACGGAGTTTGCTCGAAACTCCGACATGATGAACTCATAGCCTTGGCTTTGCGGCAACGGAAAGATAAAAATCGGGAATTTTTTTGATTGTTCGTCGATGATTTCGAATTCGTTGGCGGGTATGGTTGCGGCTATAACGTCTTTTTGTATGTGGTATTGTAACCAAATTTGTTTGATCTCTTCGGACGTTTTGTCTTTGATTAGGTCGATTTTCATCAGTTTTTCCAAGGGTTCGTAAGGGACGTTGGCGATCGCCGGCGCTTCCTTTTTGGGCTTCAACAACGACGTGAAGTGGCTGCAAATGTCTGTTGTATTTTCCAATTATGTTTCGCGTTTGACATACCGTTCTTTTATCTCGGTTTTGCTTTTCTTGATTTCGTGGACTTCGACGCGGGCTAGGAAGTCGTCGGGGGACGTCTGCTGCAACTTGGCGATCTTGCCGGCGTATTTTTCGTAGTAGGGGTTCCTTTCGAGTTCTTCCATTGCTTTCTCCATGCCTATGACTGTCGTCATGAAATTTCTCGAAATTATTCGTTTTTGTATGAAACTGATGTTTCGCGATAACGTCCGACAGGCTAGTTCCATAATGCCAGGGTGACCAACTTCGTTGTAAAAATAAAATCGTTCGGGCAGAAGAGCCAACACCATTTAGTTGAATAAAAAAAATCACATCGACATGACAACTTTAAATTGATAAATTAGACCTTGATGACATTATAATGTTCGAAAATCGTATTTTTTCCTTACTATATCGAAACAAATATAAACTACTCCGGGTTCGATTTAAAATTTTTAAATTATTTTCAAATATATGAAACTGAGCATATGATTGGCTGGATTTAGCTACTTTTGAAGTCATATAGGAACTTATTTTTTCCGGATGTTGGTCGCTACCACCAACAATCTTTCAATAGAAGCTGCACTCAATAGACTTTAATCGGTAACGTGTTTCAGCGCTACCTGACGTAAGATATTTTACTAACTCATAAAATGGCGGTAAATACAAATCTATTTGGTTTGGCTTGTTTGTACCAACAATACAAATTTTAACATTATTTTCAAACATAGATATATAATTTACAGTGTGATTTTGTAAATTATATATGTAACAACGAAAATAAAGTTAAAATACATAACAAAACTTATTATTAGTTTCATTTCAACACTAGCTTTAGCATTAGCTTTAAAAATTATAATCAAATATTAATACGACCACAACAAACGAACAATGGCGGACGATGAAACACACTTGTGCCAACCTGTGCGTGGCAAATATTGTAGAAATCATATAAATTTTGCTACAACTAGCGCCACCTAACCGAAACTTTTTTACTAATGTCGGCTCGACCAATCAAAATAAGGTTACAAAAGAGCTTATCTGTGATTTACCCCTGGCTACCACTGTTTATTCCGCCTGGGAGGTAAACATTAATTTTATGTTATCTTATCTTAATTATCAATTTTACCAATGCAATATGTGAAAATTATTGAAGGCGATTTAAAACCAATTCGTCGATGACAAACGTTCATTCCCGCTAGCGAAAGTCATGGTAAGTTACCACTTTTCGAAGTTTTGTGCAAAATATAACCTATGTTGTTCCTAGGAACCGGAAAATACAAGTACGCCTAAGAAATTTACAGTGACGGGACGCTCCGGAATCAGGGATTATAAAGACAACGAGGTCCTTTCGCCCGTTCCTAACGCAAACGAGCCGTCAACATATCCACAAATTGAACCGGTTGGTGCACAACATCGTAAAAGTGTAACAAATGATGTTCATGATGTTGGAGACTCACACAATGAAGATGATGGCGGTGATCGATTGGATAATGCGAATGGGAGCAATCAACAGGAGGTAAAACCCGTGGATGATGAAGATGATGATGACTCGCGTTATGAAGACGAATCTGAAACCCCAGCCGATGCAATGCCACAAAACAACACCAACACAAATCTATTCATCGTGATATTAGCCTTAATCGGGGTCGGAATGTCGTGTGCAGTTCTTCCATATTCATCTTCAAACAATCTCACAGACGACAGCCACGCGCGCATGAACAAAATCCAAAACAAATTCCCCTCGCAGGAAGACGACACGTGGATTTACATAAACAGCAGCATATTCGAAGCGAAAACCTTCGACAAACCATCCGTGATGATATTTTTGTATCGACGCGACGCCGAAGCCACCATGAAAAACTTACTCGCGGAGACCGCCGAATACGCGAGTTGCATTTTAAACGGCGACTGTTTGGTCGAACCGATCGCGTTGACCGGCGCCGGGTTCAACCAACCTGAGTTGCTGGAGGATTATGGCGTGGCGCTGTCCAAGTACGGGCCGCAGCTGGAATCGCGACGAATTATGATCGTCGAAAATTTCGACGAGATCTCAGCGTACGTGGCGCAGGCTTTTCACAGCTTTTGCGATGAATTCACGCCGATGGTCGGCCCCTCGTTGTTCCTGTTCACGATCAGAGTGGACGAGTTCGTGGGGAAGGAGCTGATGCAGGCCGAGAAGCTGCTTCGGGAGAAGTGGGCGGAGTTGGACGGCGATAAGCTGGAGCCCTTGTTGACGAGAATATCGAACATCGTACTTAAAGTTACACCAGAAGTGTAAATGTATAGATTCTTTATGAAATTAATTGCAGAGCTTGAAATATATTTGAAATAAATTTTCCGTTTGATTAATTTGTGTGTATTTCATGTCTATCTTTGCGTTCAAAGAGATTCAAAGAGTAAAATTTATTTGCAAGTTTTATTTTCACTAAACCTTACATTACGTTAAACACAAATTAATATATTTTAACAAACCATTTGCTCTTCCATGACTTTCACTATCCATTCGGGTTGAACCTTTGAAACCAACTCTATAATTGAATTGACTTGGTAGCAAAGCGACTGTATCTGCTTATCCCACTGCGGCAAAGTCTCCCTCGTTTCAAAGTGCACTATCGAATCGATTTGGTCAATGTAACCATTCATCCTGCCCTCGGTTATCATTTGACTGGCGATCTTCTCGGCCTTAGTCGGATGGATTTCCAAAAGCGCCCCCAGCTCCTCGAAAGTTATATTGTTGTACAGTTTGCTCGCCGACAATAAGTTGTGTTCGATAACCGCCCGATCCAATATCGTCGATCCGTCCACAGTGCTGGCTTTCTGGTGCGGTTGCAGCAACGCCTCGAATTCTTGCAGCTCGCTCCGGCGAATGATCCGGTCCAAGTACATTTTTTCGAGGATGGAAACGGCCGGTAATTGTTGGCACCGCTCGTCTTTGAACAGAGTGGCGAGCATGCGAGATCTTTGCTGGCCGGCCGAGGCCAACACCGTGCAAACCAAGGCGTTTCTGAGCGCGGTCATGCGCTCGTCTTCGTGGATTATGTTCCGGTATGAAAGTTCATTGTAGCGCTGCGCCGCCTCAATGAATTTTCGCCGATAATCCAAGACGCGTGCGTAACACACCTTGTAGTAAATCTGGAGCTGCTCGTTCTTAGACTCGGCTTGCAGCAGCGAAGCGCGGTTGATGAAAGCCTCTGCCTGGAACGGATCGTCGTCCTCGAGGTAAAGCCGCGCGATTTTCAAGTACGTCTCTAGTTTGTAATCGACGGTGTATTGTTTCTGGCCGGTCTCTAACGGTATCCCGACGAGGACGCCGGCCGCTTCCCTCCAATTCTGGTTTCGTTCGTAAATGTCGGCCAAGTGCTGGCGGATGTTGGCGACTTGCTCCTCGAAGGAGATGACGCGAGGCTGCACTTTGTCCAAGGTGTAGTGCGAGACGGCTTTTGAGATGTTGTCGGGTAGCTTGACGAGCTGCGCGCTTATGTCGGTCAGAATTTGACGTGATATTACGAGGCTTACGTTTTCGTTGACGATGGCTTCGATGAATATCTGCAGGCACTCGACTAGTTCTTTTTCGGGCCCCGATAAAATCGATTCGAGTATCGTGCGGTATTTTTCCGCTTGGTCTTTGTGCGAGCCACCCGAGTTGATTATGCTGTATAACTGTTGACGAATTACGTTCGATTTTGCGGACATTTCGCCGGCTTTGTGAACAAAAATTCGATCAGTTGACAATTTTAATTGGGCAATGTCAAAACCATGGACCTTTTAATAACAAGACGTAATTTTTTGTTACCGCGCCGGTTTTAAAGAAAATAAACCTCAAAACGAAAAAATACCAAACCAAACCCATTGAAATCTATAAGAGGAAAAGAGCAATGTTTTATCGAGAATGGCCTATGAATCTAAACTGACGTGTTGCAGTATACGAAGGGATAATACAACTTATAAGATTAAATGTCAATGCTAAAAGTTACCACCACTGTAAGCGCTATAGCTATGGTAGCTGTTATGTGAACTAAAAATATTGGCGGCATTTTTGAAATAACAGTGAGTAGAAAGATAAATTATTTAATTTATTAAATTATTTAATTTCAATCTTATTTGTTACTTCACACCATTTATATGTTAATACCTTCAGCAACAAATCACAAAATTGCGTTTTCAAAATCGTACGTTCAGTTTACGTTTAAATAAAATTATATAACGTTTTAGTAATTGAGAGATTTCATGTCAAAAATGGTAAGAATAGTTGCAGGAAAGGGCAAAATGTTTAAATCATCGGATCAACATTTTTATTTTGCTATTTACTTATTCATAAAGTATAAGAAAGTAAAAACAATAATCATGTAGACTCGCCACAATTTTATTTCTCGTGGAACCAATAGATTCAATATTTATTTTTATACTATCATATGAACTTCTTTGCGGGTTCATAACAAATAACTCTCACAGATATGAAATGGAGATCAGGAATAAAAATCCGTCGAATACTTAAACAATTTTATTGTATAATACAAACTATAAACAGATACGTAAAGCTTGAATTTTACACGTGTATACCGACGTTTTAAGCAACTAATTAATGAGGCAACATCGCAAAATCAGTATTAAAAAACAACTCGGTGATTTGAATGATTAAAAAAAACAATTATAAAGATACAAACACCTTGATTAGCACAAAACACTTGATAAAATGATCAACTATCAATTTACAACTTACTAAAGTATACAGGCATAAAATTCATTACAAAATTAGAAGGAAAACGCTAGTCAAAAATTTAGTTTTTTAAAAAATTTCGTAATTTCCCTCCAACGCATTCATCATCCTGTTAGAAACTATTCAAACATAGTACCTAATTTATGCATAGTGACTAAAGTTTTGTTGACACATACTCATATGTGATAGCAAATTAAATATACAATTATTTATAATGTTATACGCGGGCACTTACAATAATCGATAATTTAATTCAAAAACCTATTAGTTTTAGAACTGAAAACCGCCCATCGGCACCGACTGGTCAGCGCTGAAGTTATACTGCTGCTGCTCGACGTCCACGGACGGAGCGACGCGCGCGTCTTCCTCCTCCGTCCCGAAATAATGCTCGATGATGTCAAACGCCTTCTGATAAATTTCCATGTTTTCGTGAGATTGCAGAAATTCTATTTTGTCTAGGCCTGGAAAGCAAAGTCGTTTGGATTAATCGCAAAGACGGTTCGACGAAACATCCTACCGTAGCATTCCTCGACGAGGACCGCGTATCTGTTCGTTCCCGAATGGTTCTTCGCGTCCTGATCGCCTAACCTCAGGATGTTCTCGAGGCCGTTGAGGGCCACTTGAACGATTTTAATATCCATGACGGTTAATAAGTCGCACAGGGGACCTATGCATCCTTGATCGACGAGATACCGAATTTGCTCGGGCGTTCCGCCGCTCGTCGCGTTCGTGATCGCCCAGGCGGCTTCCTTGCGCGTTTTAAACTCGGCCTTGCTCATCAGGTCGATGAGGATCGGGAAAATGTTAGCGTCTAGCACAGCCTGCAAGTTTTGATTAATTAATGGACGTTTCCACGATGGACACTGTAAAAAGTCTTTGTCAATAAATCGTGAATGAAACAGTCTTTGTCAATGAATCATTATTTCTTTTTTTTTTAATTTAACAATGTCTTTGACAGTTAATTTCTATCGTTTTTTTTTTACTTTAACAATCTTTGGCAATGAATCTCTCAATGAAATGCAGATCCTACAGTCTCATAGAATTTGTCTATTTATTTTTTCAATTCATTCAACCCAACCCAACCCAACGCAAATCAATCAAATATTTCATGGTCTTTATGATGTACCATTGACAGTGTTAGATACTCTACATCATGAAGACCATTGAGCAAAGATAGCAACTCAATTATTTGATTGTCAATAGTGTTGAATGCACGACAAGGACTTTAATTTTGGATTCTTGGATGATGGTGTGACAATAACAATTATTTCAAGTCTTTGTCAATGAACCACACAAATGTGTTTCTCCATGAAGTATTTGTCAATGAATCTCTCAATGAAGAATAATTTTTTTTTTAATTTAACAATGTCTGGCAATAAAACTCGGACGATACGAACCTGAATTTGCTGCCGATTTCCGGCGGTGATGTTGCTTAAAGTCCAACAAGCTTCTTTCCGTACAGTCTCCTTAACTGAACTAAGCAGATGATGCAGGCAAGGTAAAGCACCACAATTAAGTATTACCTGGGTTTGAATATCATCTCCTGTCACTATGTTACCGACCGCTCTTAGAGCCGCTGATACAACGTTCGCCTGCTGGTGCATTAAAAGTTCTACTAACCTTCTGCAAACTCCAGCATCTATAACAGCCTAAAAAGATTCGTTTGCACTAACCGTAAACGTCACGGCATAAATCTCACCTGTATTTTATCGTTTGGTCCGTCCGAAAGATAACTTAATGCCCAGCACGCATCGGAAAGCACGTCGGCATCAGTGTGAAATAAAAGCCTCGATAGCACAGGTAAGGCAGGAGAGACTTTCTGAAACTCAGGCGGCGGGTTCTTTCCCCTGCAGAGATTAGACAAAGCCCACACGGCGTTCCGCGTCATCGTCAGACGGTTCGACTTCCCCAGCAACCTGCAAGTCGACGAGATTAATACGAACAGTCGAGAACGGCGAGACCGCAGTACTGCAACAAAGGGACGAGGATCCCGGCGTCGAGGACGTGGTCGCGGCACTCCGGCGAGTCCCCGGCAATGTTCCCCAAAGCCCACACGGCCTGTTCCTGCACGTCGTCGTATTTGCTTCCGAGCAGCGAGATGAAAATCGGAACGGCGCCGGCCTGTATCACGATCCGCGTCTGCTGCGACGTCCCCGACGCGATGTTTGTCAACGCCCACGCGGCCTCGAACTAAAACGACGATGATTTCATTATGTAATTTACGTATTACGTGCACCTAGCACCTGTGTACCTGTAAAGTACAATTCGTGGTGTTCTGGAGGAATTCGACGAAGCGTGGGACTATCCCCGTCTGAATCACTTCGTCTATCGGGGGGTTCGGCTCCCTGCTCAGCAACTTTCGAAATTTCTGCGTCGCGTTCAATTGATCCTCGACGTTTGGACTGTACAGGGCTTGCACCATGGCCGGCGTGATGAACGGCGACGTTTGAGGTAAAACATCTCCTTCGAGCTGAAACACCACCAGGTATCAACCTGATCGTCCACGTTTACACATTACCTGGAATAAATCCGGATCGTCGGGCAACAACGCAACATTGACGTTCCTCCGCTTGTACAGCTGCTGTTCGCGTTTTTGCTTCCTCAGCTGCAGACCTTCTTCTTCCCTCCGCCTTCTCAGTTCCACCGAATCGAGGGCCGAATTTTTGTAGCGATGTTTATGTGCGGAGCCAGACATCTAAAACGTGTCGCGTTACTCAATGCATCGCCCGTTTTCGGAAAAAGCGCAACGGAACGTTAGATTTATATCAACATCGGGACAATGGGTAAAAAGTTAATTTTTATCAGTGACAACGTCAAAAGCGACTTGACAGATGCCCATATCGAACAAACTTCAAAGCAATGTAACGAGCGGTACGATAAAAATGCTAACTGATTGACTTACGGTGATTTGTTATTTTCGTTTATTGATCTTTAAAAAATTAATTTTCACAATATTTCAACAAACCATCACCTCGTCGCCGTACACGTTGAAGTTCGTGCGTTCGCAGATTTACGTTGCCAACAATGCAACAATTACAGAAAAGAATACACTAGAAGATTAATAGCGACGTTCACAGGCAGCATTGTTCGGTCGTACTCTGATTGTACCCTAGAGGCGAGCACTAATTCACATACATGTGTCATTGCTCCTTGAATACATTTTAAATATTGAATATTAAAAGTTGACGACTTTCACTGCGTTCTTCAAGTGTGTCATCATAATGTACCCATCGATAAAAAAATAAGTAGGCTTCGAGTGATTTTACAAACGATGAGCGCACGTCTGTTTGATTTTACAGACAACTGTAAACTAACTTCACGTACTATCGGTGGGCATATAAAAAAAATATCACGAGACTGGGAAATTTGTTTGATGTGCATTATTTGTACTAATCTCGTGAAAAAAATCATTCGCTAATTCAAATAACTCCAACTGTTGAGTCGTTTAGTAAATTGGGACGCTTGATTGGTCGAAATGTAATATAATTTTTGAGTACCGGCCAATCAAACACTTGTATTTATTTACTAAGCAACTTACGCCGTCCACTGACCAATTTTGTTCATAATATCAAAGTAATCCGAGCCTTATCTACAACCTTCGCTCATATGATTTTCCATCGCTCGGCCAACAACGAGTAATCAAACAATTCAAATTTACGCGAACTATATCACGTCGACACGTGATACGTGACGCGAGCCATGAAATCTACCATCTCGAAGAATCGCGCATACGTTGAGTAGGGTGACCGTGACATAACCTAGGTTTAGAATTGTCAAAACTGAAGTAAGTCGTAAGTGGGGTTCGCCAGCATATATTGGCTACCGCGCGTTATTCCTGCAGATTCGTCTCAGAAATGCTAACTTGCCTGCAACTTTGCGTGCCTACGATTGTAATTACGCGCAGATTTATTTTAGGATGGCCGTTTTATTAAGACTGACGTCGAAGACCAGAATTCTGTTGAGATCTTTCGCCAGCAGCGCCGTGAAGTTCGACTCCAACAAGATAAGCTCCAACCTGCACAAAGTGAACAATTTAGAGAAGAGATTCTTGGTGTGGACTGGTAAATTCAAGACTGCCAATGAAGTACCCAATCTTGTCCCGTAAGTTGTTAAATTTTACGTTCATGTGTGGTGCAAAATTAGATTCGTTTAAGGGCGGAGATCGTGGAAAAGGCGCGCAACCGGATGCGCATACGAATCGCCAACATAATGATGGGTCTGACGTTGGTCGCTTGTTTATTGGTGTCGCTGAGCGGAAAAGCGGCACGCGACCGTGGAGAGTCGGTGCAGAAAAGAAACTTGGAGTGGCACCGACAGGTGAAGGAAGATTCAGAGCGCAAAGAAAAAGAAAACTCATAAGTGCAAATATTAGCCGTAGTAATTAACGCACTAAAGGATTGTTTATTTAATCGAAAGGTTAGGCAACAAATGTGATTTATTTGAATAAACGTTGATTGCGATGCGTTTTCGTGTTTATATTGCGCAAATCATCAACATTTTTTGTACTGCGTCCAATTAAATCAAATACATATAAAAATTAATTACTTCAGACTTCCTAAAGAGTACTAAAAATGTCGTAGTCGTCGTCATTCGTTCCTTAAATGTTTCCTGCACTTTTCGTTGAACACTTGCGAAGTTCTCTGTTTGACTAGCTCCTCGACGCTCAATTCCACCTGCAGCATTCTTAGCTGCAAATTAAACGAAATGATTGATTATCATTGCCTATAATAATCAAAATACCTTGGTCTGTTCAGCACGCAGCTCTTTCGAAACTTGCACGTTAGCAGCGTCGGTCTCTCTGCGTTCCCTAAGGCTCTTGACGCGATCGGCGGTGTGGGTTATGCAGTTCTTTATCGTCGACTCTCGCTGTTTGTTACCGTCCTCTATCTTCTCGTACAGTTCCTTGCAGGCGGCCGTCGCGTCCGGATGAAACGAGTCCGTGGGGATGACCGCGTTGATCGTGTTTATGATGATGTCGTCCAGTCTCCTCATGCTCTTCAACGAGTCCTAAAAATCGCAGTTAATGTACTCGGCGCCGCGAGTTGAGGTTATAATCGGCGAATTCGGTCGCGTGTTAGTGATTTAAATTAATTAATAATGGCCGTACTTGAAAGTCGCTAAAATCCCCACACTCCATGATAGCACCCGGCATGTTTCTATAATTAAAAAAGTTTAGGTTAGACGGGTTAGACGAACATTGGTCACGGCTGTTTCTGGGGATTTTAGTTTCGTCAGTTGGCATTTTGTATTTTTTTGGAACTGTTGGCAAACTAGAAAAATTTGGCGGCAAAATTTGAATAATTTGAATCTAAACGACAGTGTCGTCCAAGGTTGGGGTAATATGTTTTCTGGTATCTTTACCTTAAATTGACATTGAAACTTATTGAAAACAGCGAATGTTGACAAAGACCATCTAGGAATAATAATGTTCGCGAATTTGGCAACGCAATCCAAATCGCCGAATTTTACAAATCCATACGTAAACGCACGTTTACGTTCATAACAAGTTGACGTCGGATTTGACAATTGTTCTTAACATGTTTTAAAACTGCATTTAATATTAACATTTTTATTACTGTAGTTGTCAATGCCAACGAATACAAACAAATGTCAAAACCAGTATGGCTGAAATAACCAACAAACTAACAGACATTTCCGAAGCGTACTTCAATCGTGTTTACGTTCGCGATGAGACACATTTAACCCACGCGCGATGTACTCAATCTGGTTGTACCTAACCTACTTTTTCCGGCCGTTAATCAAATGGTTCTTGAGGAAAACCACCGGGCTGTGCGAGCTGCAGCGCATCTGCTACGGCGAAGTGAGCGGCGCGCCGCGCATCAAGCGCGTCGAAAACTCCCTGAACCTGAGCCGCAATCCCCAGATCAAACAGCTGGTGAACCATCTGAACGACATAAGCGACAACGGCCGCTTCACCGGCGGCAACGAGCGCGAGATATTGCGCGGAACCCTGAACACGATTTTGCTCGTGAAGAAGATCAACCCTAAGGTGCACTTCCAATTCGTGAAGAGCTTCAGCAAGTGCGTCGAGCAAATCTGGGGCTACCGACAGCTGGTGGCCATCGTCGAAGATCTAAGGACGACGACGTACGACGCCGATAATTTGGAACACGAGCGGAAGCTGTGCGATTTGTGGGGGAATTTAATGCCGAACGAGGAATTGGAATCGAGGATCACGAAGCAATGGCAGGATATCGGATTTCAAGGCGACGACCCGAAAACCGATTTTCGCGGAATGGGGCTACTCGGGTTGGAAAATTTGTTGTTTTTCACGTCGGAGTACAAAGGGGCTGCGCTGCACGTGCTCACGCATTCGCATCACCCAGTGCATGGGTACGCGTTCGCGATCGTCGGAATCAACTTGACGTGCATGGCGTGGAACTTGTTGAAATGCGGCGACGCCAAAACGTATATTTATAACGTCTCGAAGAGCTTGCCGAGCATTCGATTATTTCACCAGTTTTACAGCTACTTGTTTTACGAATTTGACCGCTATTGGCTTGAATGCAAGCCGAAGAACATGATGGAGTTCTCTAACATTAGGGAGAAGTTCGAGAAGAACATTAGGCTTAGTTTGCAGGATCCTACGTCTGTTTTTAGGATTAATATAGCCGTCGATACGGTTTGATGATGTGATGGTTAATTTAATTAATTTTACAGGGTTTTAATTTAATTTATTTTAACCAAATGGTCTATGTTTGTAAGGTTTTAGACAAAGTGCTTTAATAACTATAATCAATTTTGTAACTTTTATAAAAAAATGTAAGACAAACTTATTAAAATTATCAAATTTGTATGGAAAATGATCCTCCGTGCTTTGTGTGCAGCACAAATTTGAATACATTTTGACCCCCAGTTACGTACTAGCAATGTTTATAGTACAGATACAAAGCGATTTTTCTCAAAATATTTAAAATTAAATTTCCCACCATAGAAGATGGTTAGTTACACTTAATTAGATTTATCATAAATTATAAATTGATTGGCGCTGCTTAACCAATTTCATCAATGATTTAACCCAACACTTTCGTTGGTGTATTTAAAACGATTCCAAAGTAGTTTTAAAAAGTAATCTATTCATATAAGTACATTGTCGTTGACCGACTCGCTTATTTACTATTACATCCATTCCATAAAATGTAAACAAAAATGCACAAAATATACTTTATTGAAAATCCAAGCATCTTTTATTTTTTTTTTAATTACAAAAACTAGCACAAATATAAACATTAGTTTGCTTAAAACTACTTGTCCTTCTTCGCTTTCGGTTTCTCGACTTTTTTCGACTTTTCCTCGACCGGCGCTTTCCTCTTGCCCAGCAGAGACACCATCACGCCGACGCAAAACGTTCCCAACCCGAGCATCCACACCCATTGGTTCTCTTTGAGATAGTTTGCGATCAAAGACGTCAGGTCATCGCTAAAACGAACCGTCGACAGTTAAATGCAAGGCAACGACGTTGTACTTACAAAGGCGTCTTCGGCAGCGGTATCTTTTCACCCTTGACGTTCTTGTGCCACTCTTGTACGAACGCCGCGAACGAAGCCACGTCGTACTTCTGTATCTCGTACCGGTACATTTTTCCTTGTTTAAATCTAAATTGGAATAGAAAGAAAGTGTAATGTAGTGAAGTGCGTGCGAATTTAGCAAATTTAATATTAAGTTCCATTAAAAATTGTCAATGATGGCCTTTGCTTATTCTACTTTACTTTGTGCCTTTTTTTCATTGAAATACAATATTTTTGTTTATAATTTAAATCTGCGAATTATTATTACTTACAATATAAAAGCGGGCACGTAGAACACCTCGAATCTCCGAGCTGTAGCAGCCCCAACGGTACCCCTATTCAACCTAGCGACGTTCAACCGACTTTTCAACTTAGCACCCAACGCTTCCAGGCGCGCCTGCAGCCTCTGGCAGTCGACGCAATCATTCGTGTAGCTAAGAAACCCAATTAACGAAATACGACCGCCCGTACAAATCAACTTACAACATGATGAACCAATCGCCGGTGGTGGCACCAGTCGCCGCTTGCGTCAACGGTTCGAAAGTATCGTCCGTCAGTTCCTTCACGAGCGGCTCCCTATTATCCGACAAAGTGTGCAAGATTAACTCGTCGTTCAGCGGTCCTAAAAATCAATTGGTAAACAACTCATTTCGTTTGAGTATGAAATTTACCGTCGTAAAGCAAAGGGACGCCCTGGCGGAAAAACACCAACGCCGGTTCCTTGGTCGGGCTATAGAGCCTCGTCATTTGGCTGTTGACGGCTTTGACGACCCACGCATTCAAGTTGTCCACTAGATCTTCTCGTAAGCTGACGAGTTCGTTTTCGTAGTTGTCGCATGGCTCGCAATCTCGTCTCGCTGGAATTAATTCATAAATCGTTGGTAACCCCATATAATTGTTTAATAAATATACTAACTGAATAGCACCACGACGAATCTTTCGCTACGTATGAGGTTTAACAGTTCGTCGTCGTTTACGATTTCCAGTCCGGCGTTGCTGTTTGAAATTAGAGTTATAGCGATCAAGAGGAGAGGTTTGAAGTCCATTTTAAGTCGCATGTGGTAAAATTGTGACGACACAGAGGGAAAAAACTAATTTACAAGACACATCATCAGTGACAGTGAACGAATAACCGGCAAATCTGCTCGTGACATTTGACATTTGTTAGTTTTTAGGAAGTTGGCGACGAGGTTTTGAAAGTTTAATCCAAGAATTTAATTATTCAGAACCGATCCGGTCTTTCTACCTAAGAATAAAACAATTTGATAAATGTATTGGGAAGGGATCTCTTTATTGAAAGATCAATAGATTTATTTGTATCGGGTAATACAGCAAATACAAATATTTGTCGCATTGGCAGCAATGGACGTGTGTATGAAATTTATTTCCCCTCTTGAAATTGATGCGTATTGGTAAAACAATAAATAACTATGATCGTACATAGTTACTAAAATATATAAGTTGGTACTTCATTTTAATTTATTTTAGTTAGAAATTAGTTTTTTTCGTAAGAAATGTTGGTCACGTGATTGCGATACCACAATAAATTATAATACCGAAGCGCCAATGCCCAGTTGTCAATGTGTGTGTGTGAATTTAACGAACTAAAGCATCGCGACGTAAATTTTGGTAAATGTGACATTTAAGAACTTGAACTCTAACCTCCAAGCGTATGCTAAACATTAATTCACACCCTTCATTTCCATCTAATTAATTAATACACAGCTCAACAATGGGCGGTAAACACAAACAGGCCCAGCGGACCAAAAACAACGCGAGAGTAAGTACAACCGAAGCGAGCCACACACAAAATTCCAACCACACACGTCTTGCAGCCTTCGAGTTCGGGTCGTAGCGCCGAATTACTGGCGAGCACCATCTTCTCGATCCCCAACTTTTCGCTCGCTAACGTCGACGACATCGACTCCTCGATCGACACCAACTTGCAACTGGTCCTGAAAAAGATGAACAAGAAAGACGCGACGACGAAACTCAAAGTAAAAATCGCGCGGTGAATTTCAATTTTATTGTCCGTTGCGTTTCAGGCGTTGCAGGAATTCGCGGATCTGATCAAGGCGTCCGATCAGGAGGCCGTGAAGACCGTACTGGTTTCTTGGACCCGGCTGTACGCGATTTTGGTGACCGACGCTGAGCATAAAATTCGAGAGGCGACGCACGTCGCGCACCAACAGGTTGTCACTAAAGCCAAGAGGAACATGGCGCCGTATTTGAAGCAGTTGGCCGGTCCTTGGTTTACGTCGCAGTACGATACGTACGCGCCAGCCGCAAGCGCGGCCACAAAATCATTCGAGGTTAGTTTTAAATACTGTGGGGGAAGTTTTTAAAGAAAAATTTTAGGACGCGTTTCCTCAAAATAAAATCCAAGAAGCGATCGTGTTCTGCCAGGAAGAAATATTGACGTACGTGTGCGATAATTTAACTGTTCATTCGGCCCAGTCGCTGAACAACCCGAAAACGTCGAGTGAAGACACCGAAGCCAAATACGAACGGATAGTAATTTCAAGTTTGCAAGGCTACACCTTATATTTGAATAAAGTGAACGTCGAGGCTGTCAAACTTGCCGAGGAATTAAACGTTAAGATTGTGTCGAATGCGAAATTTTGGAAGTTGTCTAAGAGCAAAGTGGCTCCGGTTCGAGCGGCTTGGTTCGGTGCACTAACAGCGTTGGTTCAAAAAGCGCCGTTCTTGCTAACGAAAGAACTGGCAAATGTTTCGTCTGCAGTTTTCGGGAACCTCGATGAAAGCGAACCCACTGTTTTACCGAACGTCTGGGAAGCTGCCCTATTAACAGTCACTACTTTAGATGTAAATTGCACAGTGTTTTTTTGTAATTAATGTAATAATTGGAATTAATTTTATAGAATTGGTGGGAACATATCAGCGTCGAGAAGGTGCTGTTGCCGAAATTGTTCAAGGTTTTACGTGAAGGGGGTCAAGGAAACGCCGCGGTTATATTCCCGAATTTGTTGCCGCTTTTGTCGCATTTTTCACCGGTGGTGGACATCAATACGTTTTATTTCAATTACTTCGATAACATGCGATTGGGGTTTGTTCTTAAATCATTTTTCCATTGGTGTCTATAGATGTAACTCTTTGCTGGCGACTTGTAAGATATGACATTATCAATTTTAGTGCAACTCCTCTGATTGCCATAAGACTACATCAGTATCCAAATTACGTGAGAATACAGTCAATTCATCTGTTTTATTCAAAACGCTTTGTATATTTTGATGAAGAATAATTACTTCTTTTCCTTTTAATCCCTTGTCCTTTGTATCCCTAAGAATATTTAGCCAGTTTATACACTGGAGACATTAAAATTTCTAAATTGCAGTCTCAAGCAAAAGAACGTCATAACGAGCCGACTGGAATCCTCGGCAATCTCCACCTCGATAATCGAATGTCTCCAATACACGATTTTAAAGAACCAATCGAACGTCCCGTTCTGCGAGAAACTCATCAAAACCGAACTCATCCCCATAATCGAGTGGTGCTTGAGCCACGGCGAGATCGCGTACAAGTCGCTCTTCAATCAAATCGCTTCCTTGGTTCAGTACTGGCACAGGAACAGACACCACCCGGATGTTTGCACCTACGCGAAATACCTACGGTACTTCTGGGCCAACGTCAATTCGTTATTTCAGGGCCTGCTGATGAACATGGAGCAGAACTACGAGACGAACGCGATTTCCGGCCTGGCCGAGCGGCAGATCGAGTTCATGATGTCGCTGAAGCACATCGTCAAGCCGAAGAAGCAGCTGAAGGTGATGTTCACGACGGACGCGCCGGCCAGTTTCGGAGACGTCGGTACACCCAAAAGCGCGGCCGATAAGATCGACGAGACGTACTTAACCGACTTGAATTGTTTAGTGTACGACACTTGCGAGAGTTACATTAATTTCGTCGACGGGCGGCAGTCTAAGGAGCTCATCGGGCACTTGTTTTCGTTGTTGGAGGATTTTAACAGCGAGGGTTTCTTCAAAACGTTGAACTCTAAGTTGGGCGGTCAGGATCTCATGCACATATACGATAACTTGCTGCTGAGGTGGTTGCAGTCGAAGGATTTGTGCGTGAGAGCCGTTATTGATTTGGTTTACATGTTGTTTCCGTATTTGAAGGATGATGACAAGACAGTCATCTTGGATACATTGACTAAGGTGTGTATGTTAAATTTCATACTCATAAGTATGTGAAGTTAATATTGACTTAAATAATGTAAAAGTAAGTGTATCGATTGCAAAAATTTATCATCAAAGTTACGTTGAACTATTTCCAATAATAGGCCCCTGTTATTTTCCAGTTTGGAAGAAACGAGTTCAATGATACACTAGTTCCTTTAAAATTGATTGTGTTAAATATTCCCTCGTTTCTGTTTTTATTTTAATTTGTATATATTTACGTATCACTGTTTTACTTGTTATTGTAACTTTCTTCAATGACTAAGTTTTTTTTTTTAAATACAAATTATTATAATTATTTCAGCTCAATAACGAACAGTTCGGTTGGTGCATCGCAAGAGCATTGTCCCACCCGCACAATTCCGATCCCGTCGTGCAAATTTGGCTGAGCAATGAAAAGGTCGACGAGTTCTTGATCAGCATCGTCGAAAAAGAGCTCAGCGACGAATCAACCCCCGACTTAAATTTAGTGTTAAAGCAAGCATTCACAGAATCCAACGACGGAGGTTTGTCACGCTCACGCAAGTCACATTTACAATAACTTCAAGTAACGCTTTCAGATTTGTACATCAGCAAAAGGGCCGTCGCACAAATCATCCACTGTTTAAGCAAGTGTCTGCTACGCCCATCGGATTTCCTCATAACCGTCGACACCTGCGCGAGCCTAGCTTCGTACGTATCATCGATTCTTTACACCGACTCACTGGGGCTGACCTACGGCGACGAACTGTTATTATCCCTGTTCACGTTGAGTTGCAATTCGCGTGTAAACGACGAAGTAATCTCCAAAGACACCTTATGGGAGGTGAGCACTGCTTGGCAAGACGCCGTCGGCGTGTTATCTTCCGCGATACCCCTCGAGGATTTTAAAAGACTGACCGGGACGATGGCGGGAGTCCTCGAAAAGGAATTTTCGGACAACGACGTGGAAACGATTACACTCGACGAAATGGTCAATAAAATAGTGTCGTACGTGCGAGTTATCCAAAAGAATTGCCCGATGATCGGGTTTAATTTCCTCGCTGTGTTTTTCGACCGTCCTTTCGTGTCGACACTGAAGAAAAATCTTACGGACGTTTGCGTTCACGCCGAGTACTTACGAGGTAATTTAACGTCGTACGCGCCCATTAACGACGACTTGGCGGAGACGAAAGACGAAGATATTTTGAGACACGTCGTTTGGGCGCAATTAATCGTCGGCGTTTTATTAACGCCGATCGATGCGTACGATCCAGAAGAAGACGACTTAGTTACATCACCGAGCGCGATAGTGAAGTTGGCGGATGACGTCGACACTTTAGTTCTGAATCTCTTATACGACGTAGTGTTGGCTGAATCGTTCGTAGACAATTATAAAATGGTAATGACGTAACGACAATCGATTGGATAATTAATTATTACGTTTTTTTATTTCAGACCAAGTATTACAAAAACGTGTGCTATGAGTTGCATATGCTTACGAATAAAATGAAGGTGTTGGTGAAAAGTCTGGATGCAGACGTCAAACGGGCCATCGAGACTAAACTGTCGGAGATCTCGGCCGCCGAATGCTGGCTGTGGGTGAAGACGGTTCGATTCGTTTATTCGAGGATGATGCCGAAGCTGCTGGTGGAAGTTTACGACGATTACGTGGAACTGGAACAGTTTTGTGGGAGAAAAAATCTGGGGCTGCTGCACCTGACGCAGGTTTTTTCGGAATTTGTTGTTTTTGACGTCGTCCGACGTAACCTCGACACCAAAGAATCGGTGGTTACTTTGAGGAGTTTGCTGCACAATTCGGATATCGAGGTCCAGATTGCCGAAACGTTCAATAAGATCGAGAAGATGAAGATCGACGCCGGGGATAAATTTTATGAAATGTACGAGTAAAAAGTTCGTCAAATTTATTGGGCAAAAAATGAAATGAAAAAGTTATAAATATAAATATTGCAAATTATTACGCTTCAAAAATCTCAACATTATTAAAACAAACAAATAATCATTTAAAAAATGCCAAAAAAAAAGTTGGGTTGGGTCGAGTAAAAAAAATAAATGAATTTAACTCTTTAACTTAGAATTAATTAACAACGAAAAACAAATAATGAACTATATTTTTGAATTAAATCAATTAATAAGTTTTTTTATTTCATAGGAATTTCTCCGATTGGGAAACCACTCAACTCATGATAGACATAATCAAATTATCGACGGATTTAATCGCCAAAGACAAAATCGCCGGTCTATCAAGTCGACATTGGGATTTCATGGTCGTGTCTTTAGCGACGTGTTGTTTGAAAATTGCAGATATCAAACATAATTACCAACGAGTTCAGGTAAATCGAAGTCAACGTGCTGTCGGTTACTTAAATCGAACGTTTCAGGTAGCCGCTTATATTTCAGCGATAACCGAGCTGTTCGCCGCTGTCGAGACGTACGTCAAAAAATTGCAAGTGGACTCGCCGAGGAACAAATACGTGTGCGAGTGGAACGATTTGTTCAGCCAAGACGTCCATGCCGACTTCCTCAAGCTCTGGTTATACTTGGCCGGTAAATAACGACGTCCTTAATCCTAAATTTATCTAAAATCCTATTTACGCAGAAACGTTTCTAAACGAATCTACAGCCGGGCAGGTCCCTTTAAAAATATTGCCGTTCCTGCAAAGTTTCGAACGCGCGATTGCAAACGTGAATTACGTCTACGTCTTTGAAAAAATCGGCGAAAACACGCCGAAATGGTCGAGATTGTTAAAAACTTCCTGTAATTTATTAATCAGCAACGTCGGCGTCTTGCAATTGTGGGGGTACCACATGTTGAACGCGTTATCCCCCGGCCTCATACAAATCGACGCGGTCGCCGTCGACACCAACACTCCACACGAAAAAGGATTAATTTTCGAGCAGTTCAAGCCGATGTTAAAACAAACGCAAGAAATCGTGCAGGCGATGTTACAGGATTTCAAGTAAATTTAAAACGTTCATTGGGCTCGTTATAATTTTTTTTTTTTAGATTAGGTGAGGATAGCTGCCGAGTAGAGCCGTTCACCGATTCCTACACGTACACATTCGCTTACTTATTAATTTGGGATATTTTACTGGACTTGTGCGAGAAATCATCCACGGAGTTGCGATATCAATACGCCGATTGGTTGCGGTTGGAATTATTGACTTTCAAAAATATGTCAATAATTTTGATCGATTAAATTTGCAGAAACGAGGATTTTTTGAGCAACGTCCTCACCAATATTTTCAAGCTGATGCCCATCGAGGTGCTGCATTACACCGACGGGAGGTACAGGCCGTTCAACGAGTGGTTCTTGAAGAAATTCTCGTTGCCGTTGAGAGGTGGTGTTTGAGATGATTTTCGCGACATGTTTTGTTCGAATTTGAATTGTTTGTAGATCCCGTCGATTCGAGTAAAATCGAACATGTGGTTTGTTGGGTGTACGTGAAGACCGTTTCGCAGCTGCCGGCGTCCGTGAGGCAGTGGTGGTCGGATACGGAGACGCGAATCGCGCAGGTCGTCGATAAAGTCACGTCGGCTTACGTTTCGCCGCAGTTGTGCAACCAGGAACTGATCGAAGTCGGGCAGCATGAGACCAAATTCAAGAACATGGTGGTATGATAATTTTAATAAAATATTTAAGACTTTTACGTATAAGAAGGTAGATATGCACCCTGAATCTTTAATTATTTTTGTTGTTCTGCCATTTATATCTATTTACAAAAATATATGAAAATAGCTTCTCGATCAACGTACATCACTGCTAATGCCAACCCAACCCAACCCAACCCAACCCAACCCAACCCAACCCAACCCAACCCAACCCAACCCAACCCAACCAAACCCAACCCAACCCAACTCAACTCAATCCAATTACGTTTTGCATCATGTCACCATTTTTTATGTAAAAGGTATCTTAAATGGTTTTATATATTTTTAATTTATTTTATACATTAAGCTCTTGGCACAAACATTTGATATTAAAATCTTTATAGGACATTTTCATAGATATGCACTTTGGTTTATCATAATTTGGTTTTAGTTTCCCCAATCAAATTTAAAAATTGCATTAAATTTTCTATCTCAGATCAAGGTGCATCCGTCGGTTAGAGAAGTGGTCGCTATTTACACAGTGGACGACGCGCAAATGGATTTAGTAATAACGCTACCGACGAATTATCCTTTAGGTGGCCCGGCGGTGCAATGCAACAAACAAATAGGTGGGACGTCCCACAAACAGTGGCTAATGCAATTGAAAATGTGCGTCTTGCACCAGGTAAACGTCATCAACATCGAATTTCAATTTCAAATTCAATTTAATTCTCTTTCATAGAACGGTAGCATTTGGGACGGTCTGGCGTTGTGGAACAACAATTTAAACAAAAAGTTTGACGGCGTCGAAGAATGTTACATATGTTTCTCAGTGTTGCATCCTGGGACGTACCAACTCCCAAAGTTATCCTGCCAGACGTGTCGTAAAAAGTTCCACTCGGCGTGTCTCGTACGTATATTTTTCAGAGTTATTCGTTGTTACTTTTTTTTTTGTTTCAGTACAAATGGTTCAGCACGAGCAACAAGAGCACTTGCCCAATTTGCAGAAATCTTTTTTAATGTTACTTCAGCCTTGTTATAGGAAACCATATTTTTTCATCATGTTATAAATTACGTCTTTAAGCAACTTGTACATAATTAATTAAAAAATAAAGAATTATTGCAATATGGTTGTTTTATTCCAAAATTAATGATTGGGATTATTAGGATTTAGTTCATATTGGGAGATAACACCAATAAAATAAATAAGAAGCACTGTATTTATGCACATAGGACATCTTACAGTATACAAATACGAACATGACAGCATTAAAGAAATTTACCCCTTAACAGATTCAACGACAATTTTTTTTGACTAAAAAAGAACATACAAAGTCGTACACTTAACAAATAACAATCATTAAAGCAATAACCACGTTTACTTTGGTGAAACTCTTCTTCAACAAGTACTTTCTGGGAAAGTAGAAAGGCTGCGAAACCTTCGGTTCAACAGTGATTTAGAATATTTTCCTTTGTGTAACGTAATCGCGCTTGCAAATCGAAAACTGAACGAGCCGCGCTAGAACGCAAATTATCTGTTGTAATGCGGACGGTTTGGTAAATTTATAGAGTTCAACGGTGATCGGTGATCGATTCTTGAGAATTACCTTACGTGTTAGGTTTTGTGAAACGATTTTGGAAACCGTCGAAGAAACGAACGAAAACGAATTTACCTCTCTCTCTCTCTTTCAAACGAACACCGTTATTTTTCCAAAATATATATAAAATTTGTTCTTATCTATTCACGAAAATAGTGTTCATCTATTCTTCTTGTTTCATAAGTCGGGTGCGTCATTAATTGGCACCAACGTTACAATGTTTCTGCACTTACGGTGGATATTCGCCGGGATATGTAGAGATATTCACTTAAGCCTCTGCGTGACGTTGGCCAGCGCCACCGCGAATGCCTGAAGCGCCGAGAAGGGATACTGAAAGTCCAGGGTGTACGCGTTTCCGTCTATTCTACCGAACTGCATCACCTAAAAATCCAAGTGTTTTTTATGATTTCAAGATTGTTTTTGAGTTGGGTTGGGTTGGGTTGGGTTGGGTTGGGTTGGGTTGGGTTGGGTTGGGCTGGGCTGGGCTGGGCTGGGCTGGGCTGGGCTGGGCTGGGCTGGGCTGGGCTGGGCTGGGCTGGGCTGGGCTGGGCTGCTTTAAAACAATGATTTGTGCTTTACTGATTGAAATTGTTTTTTTCGGCAAGTGATGTCATGTTTGTTGTGTGATAAAAATTGACAATATTTATAATAATAATAAAGTTGTTGTAAACATCGATAACAAAATTTTAAATAGTGAAAAATTGTATGAATCGTTGAAAAAAAGGAAAACATTTACATGAATTGTGTAAAATACATAAACTATTTTAGTGCGATTTAGTTCGCAAAAATGCATAAAATCAAAATACAATGTAATTCGAGTGAATCAAATCAAAAATGTTTAAAAAATCTCGAAAAAAATTTCAAATCGTTAAAAATCATTGAAAATTATAACTTAATTCTTCGCTCTTTAAGCAAATTTATTTTTTGTGGTAAAAACCCAACAAATCACCTGCTTCCCGCGAAATTCGATTTGGAAATTTTTCGCCGACTCCTGCGTGACTCGCCCGCCGAAATCCAACTGGTACACCTGGCTGTTCTCGTTCCACATGGGCGCCTTGTTGTGCATGACGAACTCTCGCCGCTGCGGCACCGTGTGGTTGTTGCAACTGCTCCCGTTCGGTTCGATCTTACCGCGTTTCAACTAAGAAAAAAAAAAAAACAATGACTCAAGTTCACACCGATTCGTCATCATTTACTTTTTGCCTAAGCTGCGCCTTTTGAAACGTCTCCAGATCTTTGTAGTTGGTGCCGTTGAATACCTCGTCGCCCGAGGCGGTGACTTCGTCGTCCGAACTTTCTTGATTTTTGTTCTTTTTGTTCCTCCGACCCAGCAAGGGCGACGATAAAATATTTTTCCTTATGGGCGACGCCGATTGCGGACGTTTACCTTTAAAATAAATATTTTTATTATTTTATTAATAAATAACGATATCGCTCCACCATTAAACACAAATTCAAGGGAAACACAAATTTTATAATATGACAGTTAAAATGGATTAAGAGTTAAAGACCTCGAAAGGTATAAATTAAACAACATGGGTGTGATAAGAGCAAAATTGCTGCCAATGAGGTTGCAGAGAATTTTGAATGCAATACAGAATTTCCTGCTGAAACTGAAGCCAGGAGACACAGCGTCAATTTGACTATGAAGAAGAAGCTGTCGTTGAATCCTTAACAGTACTGATTAACATTTTAAATCATTTGTGCCAAACTAACTTTGTCTTCGAATGCAGTAGCTCTAAGAATTCTATTAACACTCCCTGTTTGTGTAGCTAGTGGCCAAAGAAAGCCTCCTACGTATAATTCTTAAATATTGCTTAAAAAAAGTTTATCAAACAAGAACCTTAACTTCTATCATGAACACACCTTTTTTACTAGGTGCTGGGGAAGCCGGCGAACTCCTAGGTAACCTCGGCGAAGCCGGTGGCGTACGTTTGCTGTCATCCTCCCGTAACCTCGTCAGCAAATTTTCCAGCGTCGCCAAAGCGTGCGTGTGCAACGAAACGTTGGTCTTCGTGCCGTTCGTATTTGTACTAATTTCATTTTGGACCTTCGCCGAGGAGCTCTTCTGTTTGCTCCTCCCTCGCGTTTTGCTCTTGTCGGTCGTCGCGTCGCGTTCGACCTCAGCCTTTTTTCTCTTCACCAGCGGCGACTTGGACCCGAAGAAACTTATCCGGCAATTTTCCTTTTTACCGTGGCCGTTGTCCTCGACGGTGACGTTGGGGGAAGTCCCGCCCGATTTACTTTTCGATTTGTCGACCGCGATTTCCGGTATCACGTCCTCTTTCGCGACGGTCTTGACGCCGGCGTCGTTGCAGGGAAATATATCGCTCGAGTCAAGACTTTTTGATTTCCCGCAGTTCTTCAGCTTGGTGGACTTGACGTCGCTTTGGTGGTCCTTTTCGATGATGCGGCGGCTTCGCCGCTGTTTATTTTTCCGGTTGACGAGGACTAAGCGTTTCGGGGCGTCTTTGCGCAACATGAGCAGGGCGACGTCGTTCGGGACCACTTGGGCGTCGACTAGATCCAAGTAACCAACGCTGCAGCTTCGCATCATCGAATGTGCCAAGTAAATAGGACCAGACGGTCGTATACCGGTCGACGGGCCGGGAGTCTGCTCGTCGTCTATGAATTGCATTTCTTTCGAGTTCCCGACTTGGTTATTCGGACTGAGTCGAGATTTATCTTTTCTTTTGCTCGTGTCGGCGATGTTGTTCCTAATGTTCGAGTTGTAGTCGTTCTGCATCGTGACGTCCATTTTCTTAACGAATATCGGTTTCTGTTGCTCGGCGTTTAAGTTCAGCGTCAACGAAATCCCGTTGCGATTGTGCTCGCTCATGATGTTCGACTTGACCTGGTGGACGTTGTTCGAGGTGTTCGAGTAGTCGCTGGTGGAGTACGAGATGAGGGTTTGCGCCGGCGGTCTGTCGAACATTATATCGCTGGGGGCGACCGCGTTTTTCGGCGACTGCAACGCGGGGACCGAACCTTCGCAGCACAGCGGCGATATGACGTGTCTTTGTCCGGTCGAACTGCTCGAGCCGCTTCTGTTGAACTGCCCGACGAAGCTGGGGCCTTGCACGTTGTTCGTATTCTTCGCCTGGCACAGCGGGATGTGCGGACGGATCGACTCGCAGTAGCTGACCACGTCCGTGAGCTCCACGTACGGGAACTCGTCTTCGTAGGACTCCGCCTTCGCCAGCGCCGGGACGGTCTTGACGTTCGATTCGGGCACCAGATAGGTGGTCGAGAGCTGCGGCTTCGGCCTGTTGAACCTGTTGGTCCTCGGCGACATCGGCGCTATCGGCGGGCTGTGGTCGATCGACACCCTTTGCATCCTCGATTTTTCCTCCGCGTGGTTGGTCTCCTCTTCGTCTTCGGAGAACAAATTCGGATTGAAATTCGGGTCGGGGATTACGGGAAAGTCGTCGCGGAGTTCGGTCATCAGCAGCGTCATCTGGCGAGGTTGGAGATGCAGCAGAGACGTCTTGTAGGTGACCTGGCCCAAGTTGGATGGAACGGAATTTACCAGACCGTGAATTTTGAACTTCGTTCCCCATATGTTGGACGTGACTTCAACCAAACGAACGTGCTACAAATTAAAAAATTATTAAAAAAATTGCAGTGCCACACAAAAAAAATTGTTGAAAATACTGAAATTTTTTAAAATGATTTATTTAAATTTATAAAATTTTGAAAATCGTCAACAATTAAGTCTAAGGACTCTTAAATATAAGAAGAAATGTAATAAATCATTAAAAATGGATGAAAATTGCAACAAAATTGTCAGAAATAAAATATCAAAAAAAGTTATAATAAATATTAGGGACGTTTTACGCACCTCCGGTAACGTATCGACATACGACAAATCTTCGGCTTCGGCGTCGCCCGAACTCTGCCCCGATTGCTTCTCAGCGTGCGTCGCCCGCGTCTTATTCCTCTTCTTCCTGCGACGCTGCATCCTCGGCGACGCGGCGCACCCCTCCTCCCGATCGCTGTCCGACGAGTCGCTGGCGAGATTCCCCCCGCTCGTCGACTGGCTCGACGATCCCGAACTTTTCGATTCGGGCGACCACTGCAGGTGCAGGTTGTAATCTGAAAATTTACTAGCGCGTCTTGGACCTGTTGAACCGGCGTCGTTTTTCTTACCCTCGACCTGCGGATCGAATATGACGAACTCCGGCCGTATCTTGCTCGTTCGTTTGCCCTTGAGCAGAGGCACCAGCCCGCCCAGGTACTCCAGGTACAGCGTGTAACACGTCCCCGTCGACATGTGGTTGTTGTCGTCGTCGTGCCGTATCATCGTGCAGTGCAGACGCACGGAACCGACCGGCGGTTTGGAGACGAACTCCCGCAACGCGCTCAATTCAGGGACGCAGCACTGAAATCACGTTAATAGAATTTAATTGCAAAGCGAGTGGTTCGTACCCGAATGGTCTGCGCGAATAAATTTCCTATGAGGTTTCGTAACCGCGGCGGAAGCGGCAGCGCGGACAGTTGGGATTCCTGCTGGATAGAGTTGTAGATTTTCAGCCGGCAGAGGAGCTGGAGCGACGCTATCCGTCGGGACACCCACGCTATGTGGATTTGGGTGCCCGTGGCCATGAAGAGTCGCTTGTCGTTGTGGCCCCACGTGAGTGCCGATATCGGAGCCTAAAACGATAAAGTAATTAATTTATAAACAAGATCAAGTCGTGCGACCTACTTGCGTGAACGGCAGAACCGACGAATAAACCAAGATCCCTTTCTCGTTGTAAAATTTCAGCACGTTGGTGTACTCGGCTTGCGGGGCGGCTACCTTGCCGTTCGGGGTGATCCCCGCTATCGCCAATAGCTCCCGCGAGTTGCTCCACTCCATGCAGACTGGGCCCTGCAAGCCGGTGTCGATTTGCACGGGGGATACGTCGTCGAAGGTCTTCAGGAGGAAAATGTAGCCGTTTTGGAGACTGACGGCCAAGACGAACTTGCGATCGGCTGCAACAAAAACTGATTAGTTTATTTCATTGTGGGCGTGGAAACAACAAAAAATAATTGGAAAATCGAGAACAATCGAAAGAATGAGAAGAATTCTTCGAGGGAAGTCTAAATATAAAAAGATTAGAAGAAGAAGTTAAACGAGATAATCAATAATTATAATAAATGTTAACGATGCTGAGAGAAACGGAAATACTGCGAAATGACCAAAATCAAAAGAAGGTTAAAACGGATTTTGCAGACATTAATTGTTAATGACGTGGAGTGGAAATGAGACAAATATAACCAAAAATGGTAACAAGCAACGGACAGGCCTGTACTCAGAACTGTTAACAAATACTGAGTAGAAAATAACTACGTAAAGTAAAGAAAATTCGTGCTTGCAGAAAAATTACTGCGAGCACGTTGAATCTAGAACTCACCTGCGTTCGTGACACCGGGGTCGCTCTCGTCCCCCTCTTCCATCTTGAACTTCTCGCACGACCACGCCATCGAAGATATCCCCACTTCTGAGCTCAACTGCACCTGCGAGACCATGGCGCCGTGAACGTCCATCACTATTATTTGGCCGGACGTCGTGCCAAAGTAAACCTGCTGGTCGTCCGGAGTCCAAATTCCGCACGTTATCGTGGCCTCGAGGTTTAACATCGACGACCAGTATCGCTGCCCGGCGACCGATCCCACCAAAACAAAACCGTCCTGAAAAATTTTACACAATACGAAGTCGTAAAGGTATCTGTGTTCACGAGAGAACGCACCTGGTAACAAATGAGCGCCATTCGTCCGTCGTGCGACCACGAAAAGTGCGTCACCAGCGTGTTTCTGTCGTTGATTAGTTCGATGGACCATCGGCCCTCGTACTTGATCCAGACGAAGATGATTCCCGAGCTGTCGCACGACGCCAGTTTCTGGTAAGGTTCGTTCCACTTTACCATGATCACCTACAATCCATAAATTTCTATTAACTTTCCATAAAGTTACATAATTTTCAAAAATATTTAACAAAAAATCTCAGAATTGTTTAAAAAAGTAGGAACATTGTCGAAATTGCAAAAAATGTGCCAATTATTATAAAAAATTTACAACAAAAAACGCAAATATTCGCCAAATCATAATTGTTATTATTTTCAACAATAAAACAAACGAAAATGTGAATAAAACGAGAATGACTTTTTCAAAATTACAAAAATTGTAATAAGCATTTGTAATTAATTGTAAGAAATATTAAGAACGTTGTCAATCATTGACATAAACGCCATAATTGTCTTCAATGGAATTTGAAAAATTGACAAAAAATTTACAAATTGTCAAAACATCTAGAGATTTTTAACAAACGACAAAAAATCAATAATTGTGTAAATTGCCAAAAGCTAATTTAAAAAAAAATACTAAATTTGTAAAATAAAATAAATGCAAAAACGTAATATGTTAATATCGGACAAAATTTACTTCTCTCGTAGAGCAGTAATTTTTTTTCTAAAATACTGTAACTGTGAAGTAAACTATCGGGCTACATACATCGGGTTAATATACGAAGATAGCTTAGTGAGGTCGAATAATACACTTTCGTCAAAACGTGATGGTGTATATTGTGGTTAAGTACATAATTAACTTGCATATCCAGCAAGGCCATGGATGTGTTCGTTGTCAGCAGACGATTTAATAGTCGGCGCGATTAGCACTGACCCGACCTGCGAACCGACGCGATTGAACGTGTTGATCTCCGCACCGTGTCACCTATCGAACTCTTTATTTCATCCATTGCATTTGGTACAAAATCCTAATGGCGATGCAAAAGTTGCATTGTTTCATTAATGCGGGCCCTGTTAGATTGACATAGTTTTAGTTGCGTTTGTAATATGCGATAATGACCAACATACGGTGAACTAGTTTATGTACCCCAGGTTATGTTATTCAATGTTGGTCAAAATTGCAAAAAATGAAAAAATTTAATAATAGAATCGTTGAAAATTGCAAAAAAGTACGTGAAAGTCGTCAAAAATTCAATAAATCTGAAAATGTAGATTTTCAAAAAATGCGAAAAATATCAGATCAGCAGAATTGCCGCAAACGTCGGTCTTTAAATTCGCTAATTAGCAAAAATGTTTAATAAAATTAGGAAAAAAATCATGAAATGCTGTAATAGTGATTTGGAAAATTGATAAACATTTAGAAATTTGCAATAAATCTCAAAAATACGAAAACATTACTCTATACTAAAAAAAAAAAACGTTTCAAAAATATAAAAAAATTACAAGAATGATATTAATTTATGCAGTGAAATTTGTGATCATAATTTTCAAAAATTAAACAAATGCAAAACTGTAAAAAATGTGTTTGTTACTACAATTTCTAACTTAACTGTTATTTTCGACGATTTTTATAACTTATGCATGTTTTGACGACTTTTACTATTTATGACGATTTTTGATATTATTTTTTCATTCTCATAGTTTTTTTTGTGATCTGTAATTAATTTTTATTAAAAAAAATTAAGGTTTTTTCTATCTTTTGATAATGATTGACGAGTTTCAGTTTTTACGTTTTTATAAATTTCATACCTTTATACGAATGCAAACTAAACAAACGTTTTTGTCTTAAATGACTATTTTGATTAAGAATAAGGTTTCCTTGAAGTAAAATAAATATATTTACTTACAATTATGATTTTCTCACAGAAATTAAAAAATAATACAATGAAATATATCTGTCAACGCGCATTAGTATGAATTTGCGTAAATTCAGTGTGAACATGTTTGCAAGTCGTTGTCACTATGAAATTTTTTTCGTTTGCTCTTTTCAAATAAATATATCTTTTCTTCTTTATCATTACCTAGTTTCTTTTTTCGTATCGTTACATTAACAAAAGGAAACCATCAAAGTTTCAGCAACAAAATATTTTACCAGTGGCGCCGAAAACTCCATCCCCGGGCGCAACCCTTGCTTCAATTCATTTCATGAACCACACGATGAAAACCAGCCTCGTTTCGTACTACGTTTCATTCGCTGAATTGATTATGTGGACGCGTCCACTCGTCCGTGTCCGGCATAATAACGAGGTAAATATTAACACGTGGGGTTGGCCGAACGACGGTCGCATTTATCGTCCATTACACGTTGCACCTACACACACACACCTGCCCATAAACGTCGACACAAAAGAGGCTTTTACCGGCGACCATTAACGATAACGACGCGTCAATTTCGTTTTCGCCGTGAAAAGAGGTTGCCTGCCCTGCATGTGTCGCTCATAATTTATTTTCTTTTGATTGTGCGTCCCCTTAAAGCAGCCCGAGTGGCTGTTCGTCGCCATTGTCGCAGTTCAATGCAAAATAAATCCTGCATAAAAATAATAAAAACAACAACAAAAAAAAACATTCGTCGACTTTGACTGTCTCGTCGTGGGGGCTGTTATGAAATTTAATTCAATACAACTTTGTTTACGTGGAACATAAATTTCTTACGATTTGTGTGACGTTTACAATTATATGGTTCAAGCAACATTTTAATATTAAATAAATAAATAAATAATAAATAAAATAATAAATAAACACCCAGCGTCGAGTTGCTTAGTCAACAGTTGTCGAAATTTTGCAGCGGTTGCAAATTCATCGCCTTCGCGAACGCGCTGCGGAGACATCTCGGCCAAAGTCTTTTAATAACGAACGATGTATGACTATCAAAGTTATCGGATGCAAATCTGTTGACCCAAAACATGCGACAAGAACGTGGCTGTAGTTATGGCTTAATTATTTTTACGATTAACATGTCCAATTAAAGTCAATAAACATGGGAGGGATGGGGGGATTTATTATAGAGAACAGTCGTCAATATCTTTTTAATTGACAATTGGAAAACAGTTACAGTTGTGTAGTTAGCAGTGATTGAAACTAGCAAAAAATATCTAAATGAACTAAAATAGAAGCAATTTCAAAATTGTCGAAACGAAAAATTGCAAATTTACTAAAATTATTGCAAATAAATTGCTAAAAATATGCTGGAATAATCCGAATTTAAATTGCAAAGTTTTAGTGAACTAACGAAATCGACAGGATCGATACTTTTAACCACATCGCACCGTCGACACGAAAGGCAGCTTTGTTGGAAATAAATTTCAGTTCGTGTATCAGGTAACGACAGTTGTTTCGTCCTTCAGGACTCATCAGATTACCATCGATATATCCGCCGCATGTACTAACGTCATCTAGACGTCAATATCTTCACGCTCGAGCTGCTATGTGATCACATAGGTCTACTTTACCGACTTTAAGCAAAACAAAACTAGACAATGCCAAAAAAACTCAAACTTAATGAAATTATCAAAAATAATTTATTAAAATCGTAAAAATTATAACGTCGTGAACTTAGTTATATTAACTTTGTTAGATGGATTTGCACTGTGCAGGCGGTGCAACAGTGCTACCTGTATTATCAATATAGCTAAGGTTTTGTAACAAGTTACTTAGATCTATCTACCTATGATATCTAATTGTCATGTTAATTAATTTTAATTAATTAATTTTAATAAATTTCTAAAGTGCTTCCAGGAGCAACAATTTCAGTTACAGTCAAATAATCAGTAACAGTTTATTCAGCTAACTTTATTAATAAATGTAGAAATAAGTAGTAGGTTATGGGGGTGAACAACACGAATGTAATAACACATTTTCACCACGCATTAATATGACTAAAACTTCAGATCATCCGCTTCTCGCCGATCCAGGTTCGAATCTGTGCCGATCCCATCCAAATACATCAATCCACTAAAATTGCTCCAAAATAAAATTCCCGATGACATACATCTATCCATAATAGTTTGGAAATGGGACGCGTTCGAATTCGCAACTCGGCGTTTCGCATAAACATTTTTCGAATTTTGAACGCCTCCCATTTCTAATCCACGATAGATAGATACAACAGATGACAGGAAAAACAAGTTAAATAAATTAGAGTTTAGGTAAATTGATAAATAAAAAAATTAATTGGGTTCAATTAGATTGGATTGGATTAGGTTGCGTTGGGTTGGGTTGGATTACGATCAAGTAAACCTCGCCCCCTAAACATTTTGAGTGACTATCGTTCTTGAAAGTTGTGACCAAACATTGATGAAAAAATTCATTTAAAATAACATTCCCCCTCGTGTATTTTGATTCGTCACGGGAGTCAAACACACGTATAATTCGCGTTGCCAACTAACAAATAAACACAAACTCGTTAAAAGTCAGCGGTTTCCTACAACGGATAAGCACAATAAAAAAAAACACATAAAAGTATTTTAATAATCGCGTAAAACGGTCTTCGTGTTCAACGTTTGCTATTTTCGTCGAGTAAAATTAACGAAGAACGTAAACGCGAACGATTCAGAGGTAAGTATAACATACGAGATTGGAAAAGTTTCGATGAATATGAATGAGTTTGCACGCCATCTGATGTAATTACGGCAAACTACGGGCGAGGCGCACCAACGTAAGAAACTTAAAATTACTGTATTTCTATGAAATGAGATTTTACGACCCCGTATCCCAACGTACGGATACGATTTTCGCTAGTTATATTTTATTTAGGACGTTGTTATGGCGATGGATCCAAGACCAACGTTGATTAATCGTTACGATAAATCCGAAAATGTAATTCAATAACTTTGACCTGGAAAGGTCAGGAGCGAAACCCTCGCCGTTTCAGACGTTTTTAATGCGTCTTAATCGCTTAATCCCTTAACGTCACGGAAGATATCCGGTGACGAAGTGCCGACACGCGTTACTTCTTTGGTTTCCAATTAGGCCAACTCACCTCGGATCGATGTCCCCGCAAATTGTAGTTCGTTCTCAGAGGAAACTCGACGTTTTTCTTGCAGTGGCTCGTCGTGAACGTGACCCCCACGATCCCCCTGATGTTGCCCGTGGCCAGCCACCCCTCCTGGTAGTAATTCGTCCTGTTCAGCTTCCATCCTTCGTCCTGGAACAAAACATGTAAATTATGACGATGACGTAAATTCGCAATTCGTACGCCGGACCGGCTCCCTCTAGATGAATGGGGGAGGGCGCCGGATCGCACACACAAATAAATACGAATGAGACTTATTAAGTCATCACTACCCTCGTAGTTTTCGGAAGTAACTGTCTTATCCCATTAGGCAGGGGGTGCACGCGGATAACAATACGCCGGGGAACAATGCGGGATTTCAATTGGGGTTACACGCAATTGCGACTCGCGAATTAATGGCCCGCCGCTAAATTCATATTCGTGATGGTGATACGGTGCGGGTGGTTGCGCGAATCGCGAAGTCAGACGTTTGGGGTTTTTTTTTCTAGTTCGAAAGTAGTTTTTGACGGCGCACACAATGTACGTTAACGATTGCAGGAAGTCTGTGGAAACGTGGCAACTGAAGCGCGAACATGTAATGACGAGTCTGACAAAGAAACGGAGGATTATTTTTTTCTTGAAACCCGTGCGTCATTGAATTTTATTTACCACTGCAATTTTTGTTCCAAGTTCCCAGGATTTTAAAAATCAAATTTCAATCACAAATGCGATTTTATTACCAAGAACAAGTCAATTTTAACCCCCAATACAACATCATTCATTAAAAATAATCGAAAAAAATCCATAATTGTCACATCTCAATAAAAACTTTCTTGATAAATATTTTAGGTTACCGGTACTGTATAAATTTTTGTGACGTCAATGTGACTGTCCATCATGAAGTTTGCGAATTATTTTCGCCTCGCAATTAGTTCGATTATCTTGTACCTTACCAGTGAACTATGTTTGTACCAACGAGGTTTTTATCCACTGAAATGATTCACGAGATGTTTCGACGAAAATGGTCCGAATAAAATTCCCGTTGGGGCTTCCAGGCGCGACAACTGAAGCGCGAACATATAATGACGAGCACTACAAAGAAACCAGGGATTATCTGGTTGCTTTCTTTGGATCCCGTGCGTTTTCTCTGCAGATTTTATTTTTGTGACAGAAAAATGTGGAAACTTATCAAGAGCTAAATAAACGTATTTTTGAACGTCAGATTTTGACACGAAACGTAAATTCAATTAGATGCGATTTAAGCTGTCATTGCAAATTATAAAAAAAGTTTAATTAAAAAATAATCTAATTAGTCCATAATTATTATATCTCGTAGATTTAGCCGTTGGGTTGGGTTGGGTTGGGTTCGAGAGTTTCTGTGACTGCCAACGTTAGAAAGTCTATGGTGTACAGCAGTTTTCAGTGACCTCTGGCGCTAGGAGAGCTAAGTTGCTAAGTGGTCGCGACCACGACATTTGCTAGCGAAAATAAATAACGCTGGATTTTGAATAAAATGGGAATAAAAGGTTGACATTCGAAACTTGTAGGCATAGGTAGCACTAGCGCGCAGCGCTACATATATAATTTTAGTGTTTTTATTCCAAAAATATTGCTGTCACGACAGCGACAGTAATTAGCTCGATGGCTGTCAAATTGACACAGTTAATCCAGAAATACTAGTCCAAAGCCATAAACGTAACATTCTGTAAATGGCTATTGCAAAAGTGACAAATTTCAAATAATTATTCTCAAACGCTATTCATATCGAATTTCAAGCAGTAAACATCAAATTAACAGACGTTCAACGTAATAATCGTAAAATTACCAGCTTTCGAAATAACCTTTTTAAAAATTGACAGCTGTCAAATGATAATTGCCAAAATTGATTCATATTGAAGCTGACGCAGTAAAAGTGAAACTGACAGTTCAAGGTAATAAACGTCAAATTGTTAGATCTCGACGTTTCAGTTATAAAAGTGACAGCTTTCAAATTGATACAGTTCGACTTGAAGTCAGTAAATGTTAAACTATCAGTTATGCAAGCTGATAAACGTCAAGTGGTAACTGTCAAATTAGTGGTCGTTAGATTGATAAAGTCCGACTTGTAGTCAGTAAATGTCAAACTAGCAGTAACGCAAGCTGTGGCAACTGTCCAATTTGTAGTCGTCAGATTGATATACTCCGACTTGAAGTCAGTTATGCAAACTGATAAACGTAAAATAGTTAATTGGCGAATTATTTGTTCTTTTTTAAATACTGAGGATATATCTAGTGTTTTTTTACGTTTTTGGACAATATTTAATTTATTTTTAATTAATTTAATTTTTTTGATTTCTCTTAATTATTTGATTTCTTTCGTATTTTTGATATTTTTTTGTAATTCGTACAATCTTCTAGGGATAGAGTAGGGATGTCACTAACCACCAACTGGCCAAGGACTTGTCAGTAGGTCATAGGTCATAGGGCAACATGTAATACGAGTTGTTTGGCTAAATGACTCATGTGCAGGTCATATGACCTATCTATAAGTCCTTCAGTAAGTGGCAAAAGTTGTCAATGAATTGACTGTGCGTAACAGGAGCTGTCAGCAAAATGAACTGTGTATTTGGTAAATACATTAAATATGAATACAATAGCCAGCAGTTTACTAACAGTGTTGTTAACTGCGATAGACAGGTTGGCAGTAGGTTGTAAGAGTTGCCAGTAAATGGTAGAAACTGTCAATTGGTGACAAAAATTAACAAAGTGTAACAAATATCACTTAGATGAAAAATGTACCAAAAGGACTATCAACAGAAGAGGCAGAAACGAGAAGAAGAGCAAGTAGAGAGATAGTGGAGAGGTGGAAGGTAGTAGAAGCTCAGGAAAGGGAAAGCAAAATCGGGGCAGCGAGGTACAACACCAAATACAAAATCATAAAAGTACAGTGGAAGATACCAACATACTTAGGGGGAAGGAGATCGGTAGAGGAAGAAAGAACATTAACATGATTCAGGCGCGGAAGTGAAGAGAAAGCCAACAAGTATTGGATAGAAGAGAGTTACAGGAGGTGTAATTTTTGTTGATAAGGATGGGAAGAATGGATCATTGGGTAGGAGAATGCAAGGAAGTAAAATTAAACGAAGAAGAAAAGAAGATAGGGAAACACCGGAGAAGGAATATGAGAGAAGACGGACGGGGACCCAAGATGTTACACAAGATAATGGGAAGAAGGAGGAGAGGGTGTTGGAACAACAAGAGGAAGAAAAAACCGAGGAAAACAGAAAGAGGCGACAGGAGAAAGGGACGGAGACACGTAGGGGGGCATAGAGGAATGAAATGTAGAACGTGATGATCAGTAAAAGGATCTTGCAATAGACGAACAGAGTTAGGATCTGCAGACACCAAGAATTGTTAACAGGTAAGGGTAATGGTCATATGTTAGTAAGAGTTGTCAATCTGAGACATCAAGTGTGTGCCAGGTTAGAAGAACTGTCAACAGATGACAACAGCTAAGCTATTGAAACTGTTATTTAGTGCGATAGGTCAGAGTCACCATTGACAGGTGACAGAGATATTGAAAAAACGGTAGACATGTTGAATATAATGAAATAAAAACTGCAAGGACGTCATAAAATAATGAAAATCTAAACAAAACATCAATTGTTTCCAAATATAAATAATGCAAGAAATTTGGATTAGAAAAAAATGGAAGAAAATTTGAAACATAACTATTTTAGATTTGAAAGGGTCTTTAGATATGGAATTTACCAAAATAAAGATCGAGACTAGACTTTTCATATATAACTAGGATCGATTAAATCAAAAAAATACAAGAATTCTGTATTGAATTGAATTGTAACTCAAAACATGTTAAACAGTCTTGTTTATTTATGGATGGGTTACATCGTAACATCCATAAGCGTTTCTTACTAACACACCACGCCCAAAAAAGTCCGCTGCCTACCGAATGCACCGTTCGTGCTAAAAATTCTAAAAATTCTTTTAAACGTCAAATGTATTCATGCATTCATACTTTCCTCTATTGATAAGTTCAAGATGATGCAATTTTCTATTACATATTTTATTGCATATTTTCATATCAGTTCAAGTTCAAGTGTATGTTCCTATATTTAGAGATTTTTGACCTTCGTCGAATTTGTGCTATTTTAACAGTTTCTTACATTTTCTGTTAATATTTTATTTATAAGGAACAATACTTAGCGAATTAAATAATGTATAGTACTTTTCGTGGAAGCGAAAAAACTCAACAGTTAAAAAAGTTAATAAATCAGTTATACTATCGTGTAAACCGGATACAATCGCAGTAATTATTGGAATAAAATCATTAATCTTATTATAAATGAGTGGGAGGGATTAAAACGCTACAACTTCTTTACGTGATCAAATTTGTAGGGGTAGTGTGCGCGATTTGTGGTGCGTTTTATCGAACACTGAGAAGCAATAGCGCGAGATGTTTTACGAGAATCACAAGAAAATGTATGAACTTAATAAGACAAACAACATTTCCGATGATTTGCAATTAAAACTTTGACAACAACCGCAGGCGCTTTAGTTTTTGTAAAGATAGTGCAGGTACCTGTAACTGAATAAATCGATTTGGGGTTCGAGAGTATTCGTGACGTAGTTATAGTCAGCAAGTCAGCAAGTAATTAATGCGATTGTTGTCGATTCGTTGTTTATTGGCGGATTTTATTTTTACAAATTTTTACTGAATAGAAAAAACTTAATTTATTCGAACCCGTTGACGCACAACGAGTTCATTAGCAACACAAATTCACACACCGTTCTTAAAACGACGTCTCGGATCGTAAAGAGATTCGCACGCGGGGCAATTACGAACGCGATCGCCCGCTAATCGGCCGACACGCAATTCGGAACGAACTGACGTTTAATTAGCGCGCCGCGCGTTTCGGAAATTGCGAATGAACGCCAACGCCGGAGCGACGGGCGTCGCGGAGAGGACGAGGCGGTTTAATCGAAAACGTCGGCGCGGAAATTTCTGCCGTTGCCGTTTCATTTCCCGGTTCTAATTCGCGATCGATGCGAAATTAATAGCCTTGTTTGTCTTCGGGGTTACTTTTCGGTGGCGGTGCCGGCGGCGTCGCGATGCGCCGCGAGCCGATTTTTCGAATGGTGGCTTCGTTTCGGTGTTCGGGAGCGACGTTCGTTACAACTAAGAAGCGGCGGCTCAGTGGGTGGTAGACGTGACTCCTGGCGAGCAGCACTGCACGCTGGGCGCCAGAAATTAAATCGATGCAATTAAAATCACGCGATTCGTTATAAGTGAATTTATTTTTAATTTAAACGACGTAATTGGCATTGAAAAATGTATTGGAACGATTTGAATTATTACAGCTGAACGAAATATATTGTAAATTTTACAACTTCATTATTATTACCGAAAATGTTAACTGCATATAAAATTAAATTTTATCGTGTTAATTATAATAAAATCAATATCGCTTGTTTTCGTAGTGTAAACGTGTATTTCAGGCCTTTGTGAATGAAGTATTATTGAAAGAAGAAATTAGTTATTTACATATTAAGGCCTGTTAAGGCCGTAACGACTGAGGTAGCCGTTTGAAGGGCCTTAATGTTACCGAGAGCCATTATGGCCCTTAACAGACCGTGGTATGTATGTATACAACGGTTTTCGTCATACTAGCTTATCTAAGAAGGTAAAAATTTGGAATCAGAAATTTTATAATTTATAATTTTAAAATCATAGATGCTATTATTTCCCTGACAACTAATGTTGTTGATAATAAAAAGCAATTGTGTTTGTCATTTTTGAATGTGAGAGAGCAGTGCTGAATTTAAATGGAAAAAGACGATTCACTACCAGCCAAAATATTAGCCAGAGCGAGGCAAGCGGATGGGAAGCTAATCCCAGAAAAATCTAGACAGACGTACATACGTCGAAATTCCGTTGGATATTTGCCGAAGAAATCGAAGACTTTGAACCAAACGGAAGTTTTGGAATTTTTAAATCAAGCGCCAGATGAAGATTACTTAATGGAAAAGGTACTTTTGTTAGTAATTTCTCTAAGCAATAGTAATGATTTAATTGTGTGGTCTTAATATTTGGTATATTCGGTGCATGTAGAAAAGGCGAGTTGACATACATGAAAGTAGCCGACATTGAAGATCGCGGTTCTGCCATCATCGTTAATATCCCAGAAACAAAAACACTATAAAAAACGATCTTTTCATATATTAGATGAGGAGGAATTTGGTGCAATGATGCGCTACCGTAGTTATGTCGCTTTAAGATCGCAGTCTACTGACCATGGCAGGTTTTTCCTAAGCTACAAGAAGGGTCGTTGTACCAAATAACCTGTTGGGAAGAATACTATATGGGCGGTATCTAAAAAAATTGCGACATTTCTTGGACTGAATGATGAACACTTGTATACAGGACACCGTTTTCGCAGATCATCTGCCACTCAGTTGATTGATGGAGGTGGAAATATTACGAGCCTGACACGGTTAGGTGGTTGGAAAAGTACAAGTGTCGCTGAAGCGTATACAGAGTGGAAACGAGACTGTCGTGCATGGAGAAAACACAATGGAAAAATATTTGTAGTATCAACGTAGTTTGGGGAAATTGGAACTATGCATTCCCATACAAAAACAATTGTTGCACGATAAGAATTACCACTTAAGTACCATCTAACTATTTCAATTTTCTCTTCAGTTGTATAATAATTCACCTCGGCGGACGTATCGTTGTTGATCTGATTAGTCCAGATGAAACAACTGAAATTTATTTTCATAATTTGATATGATTACGTCAATGTTAATAAACAACCCGTAGGCCTAAAGACATCAACGCGTTACACCCACGAACCGTAAACGCTAACCTTCCAGCGTGACCGATTTCCGCGTTCGATGAAAAAAAAAAAACTCGTCCACTCTCCGACTAATCATCTCCACGGACGCGAGCGAAGGGCTGAGGCGCGTTAAATCGAATTAGGGCCCTCGAACACGCCGCGCCGAATTCGGCGGCGCTTTGACGCCCGCCGATCTCGAAGCACGCGAAGGACGGTAATCGGGCGGGGGGCGTCAAATTAAGGGGAAATCCGAGCCGAGCCGTCGTTTTTCTTTGAAAATCGACCAGCGAACGCCGACCGGGGGAATTGATTTAAAGGCGCCGTAACACCGGGGACTTGCGACAAAGTCGCGGTTTAAAGTGCACGAGATTGATTGCAAAAAAAGGGTTTGGCATTAGGAGCTTAACCTTCTACGGGCGTTAGTTGCATCGGAGTTGAATTTCTATAGCTGGAGCGAGGGATAAAGTCGGAATACGGTGATTTTTCTGCTTTTCTATTTATACGAGAAATGTGACAACTTGCACTACTACATTTGGTGATCTGATGAGATCACCAATTTAAAAAACAACAATTTATTTATATTCACTTTTGCCAATTGTTGTTTTAAACAATTTTGCATATAAATTTTCGATAATTTTCTATTTTTGATAATGTTAGTAACTTTCTTCTCTGTTTTAACATTTTTGTTACTTTTACAGCTTCGATTTATTATTTTGACAATTCTGCCATTTTTTTATGAAAACTGACCACTCGACTACTAAAAAATTCACCCCTCGCCGAAAAAAAAGGCACCGCAAATCTTTCCGCGCCCAACGAACTGCTTAAAAACGTAACAAGCGCAAACAGATCGAATTCCCCGGAGAGTTGTCGACGTAGCAATTGCCTCCGCGGCGAGAAAGCCGACTCGATCAAAGCAAGCTCCTCGCAGAAAGTCGATCCGGCGAATATGAAACACGTGTTCCTATGAAAATATTTGCGGAGCGTCTCGGGCCCGCGTTATTACATCCACAAGTCGTGGAAAACAATTTTCAGTCGTTCATCGTCCCTTCGACGCAACCAGTGGCGGGTCATGACAAAATCAGACTTTTCCGCAACACCGAAGGGGTGGCCTAATCCACAATCATCATATTTTATTTTGAAAATGTTCAAAAAGGTAGTTCCACCCACAGAACTTTCTCACAATCTATTTCCTAAAATATTTCGTTTAACCTGTTCAATATTTTTGCATATGGAGAGGATAAGCTCAAACTGAGTTGATTTCGCAAAATGAAGACGAATTACGTTGGAATGATTAAGTTTTTTGGAATGATTTAATTTTCATCACAATTTGAAACTACAATTAATTTGCACCAAGTTATTCATTAAAATGACCTAATTAATAGTTGCAGACGTTTAGAATTGAAAAAGATATGGGAGACCCAAAACAGATACTCAACTCCACCTACGCCTTACACCCAGAACTACGGATGGATTAGTAAGCAAGAACATTTCAACAACATCATCATTTTAAACTATTAATATTTTATAATAATTTTATTTCAGACCACTACCGACGGGTTAAACAACTCGATCAACAGGTCGGAGACAACCCGGATCCAATCCGATGAGCAAACGAACGAGCAAAATATTAAAATCTATATTTAGCAAAGCCTACGTAATTGTCGTGTTTGTGTCGGTTGCTCTGGCGACCGAACCGTACACTCGATTGCCAGCTGAATTATTCAGCGACGGCTGATTAAAAACGTTACAGCGTTATGAGCCATCTACGGGAAAACGACCCCGCGATTTCCTCGTGCAAATTACGGAACGGTTCGAACCTTCGATTCGCAGCGGTCTGCCTTTAAGATCGTTGGATGGAAATTCGCTGTGGCCGAGTGGGTCCCTGACGGAGGGGGACGCTCGGTGAAAGGGGTGCGAAAATTATCAGGGCCTTTCGCAACTAAACGTGTTCTGGTTGTCTCTTATCTTAGCGAAGCGGGATTAAATGTTTGCCGGATCCGTTGTGTTGGACTGTTTAGGGTAGTTGGGGTGGGGGAAATGCACAAGAATTTCTGATTTAGTTACATGATATGGGAACTTCATGTGTTGCATTAAATGTATCAAAGCAGCTCGGTTACTTGTTTTGGGTCGAATATCATTTCTACTAATCGATGCCAAAAAATATTAAAAATGTCTAAATAAATTTTAGAAAATGCATAAAATGTTAAAATTATCAAAAATTGGTAAATTAAAATGATAATTGTCAAAAAATTGTGAACAGTATATGTTATCGTCATTGCCACTGTCGTCACTGGTATTGCCTATAATCGCAGTGACTGTCATTGTTATTGATTCGATCTCTGTCACTGCCACTGTGACAGTAACAAAGACTACTGTCATTATAACTATCATTATTACTATCGCTAACGTAGTCAATATCACTGTCATTGCTGCAGTCGTTATCACTAGTACTGTCGTTATCACTAGTACTGTCGTTGTCGTTGTCGTTGTCGTTGTCGTTGTCGTTGTCACTGTCACTGTCACTGTCACTGTCACTGTCACATGCTATTCTTACATAATTGTCGTTGCAACTGTCATTGTCACTGTGATTGTTATAATCACTGCCTCTGTCACCATCGACATGATTATCAGTTTCAATGTCACTGTCATTGCCATTGCCACAGTTACTGCCATTGCTGTTGTCACTGCAATTGTTACTGTCTTGCTACTATCATTGCCATTGTCATTGTGACTGCCATTGTCATTGTCACTGCCATTGCAACTGTAATTGTCGTTATCACTCTCACTATCGTTGTCGTGGTCAATATCACTGTCATTGTTGCCATTTCCATGCCATGTCATTGTCATTGTCATTGGCTAAAGTTAAAGAATAAGGGAAGACATTGAACAATACACGAACTGCCAAAATGCAGGAATGCTCAAGAGTAGCAACAAGAGTAGCACAAACGACCAAATATATAAATTGTCAAAAATGTGCAACAAATTAACATTTTTGAAAATCGATAAAAAATAAAAAAAATAGAGGAGCAATCAAAATGTTAAAATACCAAACTTCGACTAGACCATTACCAATAAATAAAACCGGAACTTGTCGAAAATGCCAATAAATTTTTGGAAAATACAAAAAATATTTAAATTATAAAAAATCGTAAAATAAAAAAAAAATATATTCTCGAAAAAACAAAAGGCCAAATAATATTCTCTAAATTGTGAAATTAAAAAAATTATCTAAACGTATCAAAATTGTTAAAAATTGCATAAATTTCAAGAATTAATACTACTCTAAATATCAAAGTTATTAAATGTCAAATTAGATTCATAAATTACAAAAATTATTTAATTTATTTAATTCATTACATTTATTTTTTGCTAACTTTGTGGTATTTTTAAAATTTGGCATTATTGACATTTCTAGCGTTTCTGGAAAAAAATTATTTGCAATTTTCACAATTTTTCGAATTTTTGTTCAAGCTGTTTTGACAGGTTTGCATTTTTTTGTGATTTTTGAAAATTAAATAATTTTTATATTATTTTTGTATTTTAGACAATTTGAAAACTTTTTGAACTTGGCCCCCAGATTTAAATTTTTTTAAATTACCAGTTGATTGTACTTTGCTAGTACCCGTTTTTATTTTATTTATTTTATAACAAAAAACCGCGTTTTAAAAATTGGAAAAACCTGGAAAATTGAAATTATTCTGACAGAATCCGATTCGTGGTCGTTGGTAGCCTTTGTTGTACAAACGAGCACTAACGACCACGAATCGGATGCCGTCGAAAAATAATTGGAAATTTTACTCAAGACCCGAAAAAATAACGAGGTTTTTAAATTTTTTAAATTTAAACATTTTTTTAATTTAAACATTTTTTAAATTCTGTTAACGGCAATAGATGCGGAATCGACAGTACCCGCAGGAATCACTTTGTTCTTCGCTAATACCTCGAACCGTAACCGCACGTTTTCAAAAATATCAAACATTTAATTCCCGCAATTTTTCGAACTCTGTTGACGCGAATCGATGCAGATCAGTACCCGCAGGAATCACTTTGTTTTTTGTTATACATCGAAACGTAAAAAGTTGAGGGGTACTAGAAATTTCAAAAACTTGGGTTAGCTTGGGTTGGGTTGGGTTTGGTTGGGTTGGGTTGAGTTGGGTTGGGTTAGGTTGGGTTGGGTTGGGTTGAACGTAATCTGAACGCAATAAGCGGAAAGTCAAAGGTAGTAGGTAGTGTTTTGTGGGACGTGAAACTCATCACCAGAACACAAAGTAAATAACCAATTGGAATTCTTTTATAGAAAAATTATGTTAAGTTAAGATAAGTTCTGTTGATGACGAACATTGTGCAATTTGATCGACATTTTCGTGATTTGGACTTTAAACCAATCGGAACGCGAATCGCTGCATTCAAACCAGACCATCCATGAAAGTTTTTATAAATGCAGCTGCGAAATTGACAGCTAGTTTGTCAAAAATTAGTTGTCAACGAAACTGCACGAGTCCGTTTTCGGCCCCGCTCAAAATTAGTTGCTATGAGTTTGTCATGTTTATAAATGGTTTGTATTTGAACATGTCTTCTAGACGACGTTACTCTACACCACTACGCCCGAAAAGACCAACCTTGAGATGGAAAATGGGACCAGAGAACTAACTGCATTCAGCACTAATAACGATTACATGTGTGTTTGCTTACTTCCTACTTCATAACCAGCCTGTATACCATTCTTAATACTATTACAAAATGCATAGATTTGCACGTCAGACAACAAATCGACTAGCTTTTGCACAAAAATTTCTTGTTGGAAGCTTCGTAATAAGAACGAAACGATCACCAAAGAATTCAAACCGTATTTTGTTACCAGATACAACCTGTTTACTTAATCTTCATATATTTTAATGCAGTATTAACATCAATTTTTCTTTGAAACAATTTGTCGTAGTCTCACATACATCCAAATTTCCGCCACGCGCCGGAATTAAGGCCCCCCTCCGGGAAAATCTGTTTGCCGATCGAAACCAATTACGCGACCAAGTCCGACCCCGAGCGAAAACAAGCCATCGACGTCGTCCGATCACCTCCGACCGTCCGTCTGGATTTGCGCGGCCTAATGGACTCCTTCGAAACGCACGACCCCTTCGCTTTTTCCACTCGTACGTCCCGAGCATCTTTGTGATAAGTTATCGATCGGACGCGCGGGGGGCGCGAAGCGACGACGTGTAGGATTGTTGTTCGTCGCGAGCGCGGGGCGAAAAGAGTAAACTGAGCGTACGCTACCTTCGTGCCGTGCAGACGCCGGAAAACGTAATTTCCGCGTTGAGTGAACGCGCACGGACAAAGGCCTAGACGGATCGTTCGTTTGTGGGATCGGCGGGGGCGGTTGTAGACGGCGGCGGCGACCGGGACCGTGGGGTGGCAACGCCGCGCAAATTAACGGCACGTGACGGCTAAGCCTGCACGTTGGCCGTCCACGAGTTTATAATGGACTCGGCGCTGTTATTAATGGACGCGGACGCGTCGGATGTTTAATTTGTCACCGCGAGGAATCAATTCGAGCGCAGTTTGCGATTGCGACGTGCAATCAATTGCGCGCATTGTGTTCGGGGTGGTTGGATCGTCTCGTAACTGGATTAAGTTTCGTAATTCGAGAAAGGTGGCGGCTCGAATTGTCGCCTTCAATTAAACAGGAAATACGAGCGACCGATTTCGCAACACTAAAGCACAGAGAAGCACACTTTGTTTCGATTTTGTAATAAATTCATTACATTTTTTCAATCTTGACTTTTGACGTTTGGAATTTTCGGACAATGTTTTTTTACATAAATTCGTTAAATCGACATTGACACTGACATTGACAACCTTTCGTAAAACTATAGAATTTTGTCTTTTACATTCTTCAATATTGCTGATCCAAACGGAACCGATTTCCTGTTTACGCGGAATAAAATCACGAAAGCGCTGACGACCCGACGCGACGCCCCTCGCGATTCCGTTTGAGATGCAAATTCTAACGACGCGCGCGAGTCGCGTATCGCAGAGGCCTGGTAATGCGATTCCGGGCTCGACAAAAAGCCCGCTCTTGCGGACGCGCGCTCCCCCGCTTCGGCCCGGGGGCGATCGCAACCCCATGCAAAATAGCGATATTGCGGTGCGCGAGATTGGGCGCCGAATTGTCCGTATTGTTTGCTTTTCTTCTTCCCGCGCGCGTGTTGCTTCGGAGCGGATATCCGTGCGGTGGTGCGCGGCGGTTCGTTCGAAAAACATCGGTCGCTTGCATTGGCGTAGATTAGCCGGAGGGGGTTCGCGAAAGCACTGCACGAAGAACAAAAGCAGGGCTACGAGCGATTAAACTCCGGCGGAAGTTGCAGACGGTGTCGACTGTTCCGAGACCGGGAGTAAGCTCGAATTGGAGAGGAAAGCACGGACTCGAGGGGCGATTTCGATTTAATCGCGCGATAAGAACCACTCAAGGAAATTGATAATTAGACGTGAGAATTGTCGTAATGTTTCTCATTAATGGGTCGTGCTATTGATTCTTCGATCTCCGAAAAATTTCGTTAAATACTTTTTTTTCCATTTATTTATTTGCGTAAATTTCCATCGTTTTTTTTTTAATAATTTTCTATCCATTTAATCAAACCCGATTCTATAACAATCTATATTCGTTATGGTTTGGTTTATGAAATAATTTGAAAGAACTACCACTCCAGTCGCCACCTATCTTCGTTAGACAGCTGCAAGAAATATTTTTGTATTGCACATTTATTTTAATTACTTTATTAACTTAAATTACAGAGGTGCGCTTCGATCAACTAACTCGGTACTAAAACCTAACCAATTGGGCGCTTATTTTTAGTATTTTTAAAACATTTACTTATCATCTCAATTTAAATTCTAGTATTTACAATAAATTTGAAAAACTTTTATACACTTTTAAATGACTTTAACAAACTACAGATAACGTCACATGAAGCGCAAACTGCCAGCACAAAATCTAATCGAGAACTAGCAACATCTAAGCCTGGCCCATCTTTGAAAAAATCGTTAACCATCGTCTATCGAACGCAATGTGGTGTGGGGTTGGGTTGGTAGTGTTGATAAGTCTTCCAAATACCGTTAATGCCAGTAATACCAGTTATGTAACGCTGTGCTGACCCCAATGTATATTTTTGGAGGAAATAATTTGATCAGAAACTCTTGTCATTTTAAGAGCAGAATCCGCGAAAGGAAATAAAAACAAGGTGTAAATATTCGTGCCCGCGAAATATCGTTGACGCACAATTTTCCTTGTTCGTTGTTTTTTGAAACCAAATATCCAAAGTTCTTCTTTTACGATTTGTTTGCAATGACTTTAGCAGACAAGAAACTATATAAATTGCTAAAGACATTGACAATCAATAAAATTTAAAAAAAAATAATTTGGTAAAATTGCCCCAATTATGTTGCATGTTGCAAAAAATATATAAAAATTGTCGTATATGCTACAATGTCGAAAATGAAGATTTTCAAAAATGGTTAAAAGAAGCAAAAAGCCAAAGATCGAAATAACTAAAGCCCAACCCGACCCAACCCAATCCCACATACATCGCCAACATTTACAAAATAGAAATGCAACAAGCATTAAAATTGGAAAATGCGTTAATTTAAATAAAAATGCGAAACTGCAAAAAATCGCAAAAATGTTAACATTGCAAAATTATAGCAAGTTTAAAAAACAAGAAACTTCCCAAAAGTATCAAAAATAGAATAATAATAAATACAAATGAAAAATGTCAAAAGTTGCAAAAAACATTGACAATTAAGGAAAAAAGTAAAAATGTCCTTCAAAAATGGTTAAAAAAGTAAAGCGTAAATTACCAAAGTTGTCAAAAGTATCAAAACGACTTCGGCCATCTCACCTTAATTCGTTTATTTCTTTAGTGCCGCGCCTACGAAGTAGTTGCAAGTCTGGACAGTACCGACTTAGTCTAGGTGGCGCTAATACTCATACACAAACTCTTTATCACTCATTCACATTTTTTTCAATTTTCCAACCTTTTATATGTTGACACTGGACGTTTGACAGTCGTCTCTTGTTTAGTCTCCGCAAGGTGTTAGACAAGGTATCGTCTTGTCAGTGTTCTGTTGTCAGTGGTTCGTTAGGAGTGATTGGCTCGCGCCAAGAAATTTTGATGGCCACTACATGTAAAGGTATTTCAACAACTAACGTTCTTGGTAATCGCTACTGACGAAGGGTAATAACCCAAAAACAATATTGTCCAGCGATCCACCAGTTAGTCATCATGGACCTGTTTTAATTAACGTTCACAACACCATCAAGGTGTAAGATTAGTCCACCTTTCATGTAAATTTTATGTTTCAATCTATATATACAGGTAATAAAATATATATATATACAATGTGTCGATTTCTGAACTTCCTCAATCGATTTATATGCAACCTTCCCCAACGAACTCCCGAGACGGCGTTTCTTCTCAACACGTGGCGTCGCCACTTAGGGCGCGATTAGATAAAGCGACGGGCGCGGAGAAAATGTGATCGATTCGAGACGAGCGAAAAGTTTTCCGCCGGTTTCGCCGCTGTACTTGACCTGAATTTGCCCGCTGACGCGAAATTTAACGCCTCGAGTTTCGCCCATTTGCGGCCGAAAATCGATACGGATTCGCTCCTCGCGTACTACTCGCGACCATTAGCGGCCAATTTGCGTCGGCGTTTGATTGAATTTCGCCCGTCTGATCGGATTCCGATCGGATTCCGACGTGGGTCTGAGTGGGTCGTTCGCCGAAAATAAGCGAGACTCGCGATCTCGTTTCGGCTCTAAATTTTGTTTCGTTGATTTAATTCCGTGACGTTTCATCGCGATGCGGCTACTATGTATATGTATAGTGGAGTGGGGGGGGGGATTAGATTATTTCGTTTTGTGAATCGACGCAAACCTCACCTCATTATAGATGGACATTTCATATGATCGAAAATAATAATCGAATAAACGAATTATTTGTGGGTACGTTTTTAGTTCGTTTATAATTACTGCGTCGTTTGAGACGAATTGTTCCTGCGCATGGAGTTATAAGCAATTTTGATTTATTTTTCCAAACACAATGTGTAATTTTAGCCAGTTTTACAATTACTTCAATGTCATTGTTTTCAATTTAAATTGATATTTTTCATTTGTACTTCTTTTACGATTTTCGCAAATTTTAAATTCTTTATTTTGACAATATTTTAACATTTCTTTTGCAGTTTCTCCAATTTTGATATTTTTTTGCTTTTTAGAATATTAAAAATTGTTGGATTCAGTTGGGTCAGGTTGGGTTGACAAACCACGGCAAAGTGAAAATTAAAGTTACTTTTTATTTTTAACAACAAACAATTAAGAAATCCAACAATTATAAAAGTTCATAAATAATTTTGTGATTTATCAATGAGAGTGGAGAATTTCAACAATATTGACCTTTCTGATCATACAGCAGCGTGAGGATTTTGACGTCCAGATACACTCCTAACCCAAACCAATTGGATTTTTTTAAATTTTCTTAAATGGAAAAAAATTAAAAATAGACTTAAAATGCCAAAAATGTCTAACCCGACATTTTAAGAATTTACTAATACGCGAAAAGAATCAAAACGGACAGAAAATGCATCGAAACGTTGAGAAATGTCACAAATTATTATGAAAAATTGAAAAAACGATTAACCAACCCAACCCAAATTCCTCGTAACACATGTGTCTATGAGTACATGCACACGAGCGGACGTATCGTTGGTTATCTGACGAGTCCTGAACGACGAAACAGCTATCATCACCTGATACATCTGCCAAGATTTATTTTTAAACAATTCATGATTAAAAGAAGTTGACTTGAAATTCTTTTGAAATGTTTATTAATATTTTGCATTTTCAACAATATTGGCAATTTTTGAAAAGCTTGAAATTTGCAATTTTAGATAAATTTGCAGAATTTTTCGAATTTTTCCAAATTTAATTTTTCAAAATTTTGATATATTTTGTCGTTTTCTAAAATTAATTTAGCTTTTTTACAATTTCTACTCTTAACCCATTTTCTGGTTTAGCAATTTTATCGAAATTTCATTTTGTTACACATTTGCGGTTTAATAAAAATGTATAATTTTGAAATTTCTTGTATTTTATGAAAATTAAAAAATGGCGAGTTGGGGGCAGTTTTGGCATTTGGGATATTTTTTTATATCTTCGCCGATGTTTTCTGGCAATTTTCACAAGTTTGACTTTTTTGCATTGCGGACAATTTGTAGAATTTTGGGTTGGGCTGTGTTGAGTTGGGTTGGGTTGGTTTATTGTTTTTTGTATTTTTCATAATAATTTGTCATAATTATGACATTTTTGTCCGTTTTAATTTTTTTTGCACGTTAGTAAATTCTTATGTTGGGTTAGACATTTTTTGCATTTTTAAGTGTATTTCTACATTTTTTTCCATTTAAGAAATTTTTTTAAAAAATCTAATTGGTTTGGGCATTTTTAGCATTTTTTGAAATTGCGAAATTTGCTTTAATTTTAAATTTTTTTTGGCATTTTTGACAATTCACAACTTTCTTGGCAATTTTCACCATTTATACAATTTCGACCATTTATTTTATTTTAGTAATTTTTACAAATATTAACAATAAAGATTTTTTGGCATTATTTGTCATTTTTGACAAATTAAAATAATTCCTACTTTTATACAATTGTCATGTTTAGAATCTTTTGGAAATTTTGATAAAATATCCGACATTTATTCACATTTTCCAAAAAAAAATTTACATTTATTTTGCAACCTTCACAATTTTTACGTTTTCTGAATTTTAGGCGATTTTTACTTTTTTCATATTTATATCAATTTGTCATTTTTTATTTTTAATATTTTATTCATTCATTATGATTTTTTTTTACAATTTTTACAATCATTGTATTTTTTGCATTTTGCATAATTACATTATTTTTAATTTTTAATATTTATTTAAGTTTTGTCTAATTTTTGAAAATCCATAATTTTTTACATCAGTTTTGAATTTACCATTAATTTAAATAACTAATAATTTTCCAATCGCATTGCTTTAATAATTGCAATTAAAAAAATACAAAAATATTTACTTTTCGATAATTAAGTTGAAATGAATAAATATTAAAAAAAAAATCACGCAAAAGCCAAATCGCGAAGTTACACGAAGGGCTTTTAATCCGAATCTACGACACCTTTATCCCACTTCGATAACTAATGACGTTAATTACGCACCAAATAAAATCCCAATTTTACATAAAAATCACCACGTGCGGCACACTTCGTTATCTTTCCAATCGACAAACGTCAAACGTCAATCCGCCAGAAAAACATCATAACCTACACCTCCCGAATTATTTACCCCGAATAAAAAGCGAGAGTTCAAATTACCTCCGGCAGTTCATCGGGCACTTTCCCCATCCAGGTGAGCGACAGAATCGAACAGTCGCTCTTCGCGTTGACGGTCCTCTCGAAGTGCAAGTGCATGTTTCCCCAGGACCGAACAGCCGCCAACACTCAATCAAAAACACCCCGGCGCGCGGACCAGTCCTACAATCAACTCGGCCGCCGCATCGTCGTCACACCGCGCGAACCGTCCACGAAAAAATGTCGGCGTTCATATGAGCGATTGGGTTTCTGCGGGCGCGCGTCTGCACGCCAGGAGCTCGCGACTTCTATTGATTCGGAAGTTCGGGGCAAATTCAGCAGGAAAAGCTCCAGTCGAGCGGCGCCAATGCGCGCACTCCGACTCGGCAGCGCGCAAGCTCCGAGCGGAGCTTTCGGCGAACCGCCGTTAACCCGGAGTTATTCCGATCTTTGAAAATAAATTACCGGCGAGGACGGAGGGTTAATTTATAGTCGGCGGCGGGGACGCCCTAGTTTAACTAGTTATTAATGAAGTCGGCGGGCGGAAATTACCATACGTTAAGGGTTGAAAATATTTATAAGTTTTCTCGTCGGCGAGATAACGAGAAATGTGCAATAGAGAAATTGAAATGTCAATGAATTGAGTTTACAAGAACAAATATTGGTGAAAATGACAGGACGAGATCTTCAATTTACGATAATAATAAACCTGAGATAACATTCATTGCTCAAGTCTAGACCTGTCATGATTCATAGATATGCCAGATAAACAAGGTGATCATATACACCAATGAAATAAATAAAAAAAATTTGACGTTGTCATTATACAACAACATTTTTTATACAACTAATCACCGATGCAAAAACTTTGCTTATTGTACATACGTAATCGCGACTGTAACTTGATTTATAATTTTAGCGAAATTTCAAATAAACCACTTGCACGGTTCTAAGAATAAAATGGTTCACGTTATTTGCAATTGGCTGTCAAAAGTACGACCAGTAAACTTATCAAAATAAGTTCCGAGCATATCGTCGCCGTCGACTTTACAACGTCAAAAATCTATAAGCACTTACCCGCTAACAATCCAAAGGCACATAATTATCACAATCGTTCACAAAGACCGCACAATTGTACAATTCCATCGCGCACCACACGAAAATATCACGCGATTCGAAAATTGACAGCAACAAGTATAAACTAACGTTAGTAACGCGTAACGCCGCCGAAGTTGCGATGTTCGTACAGTTAAAGTCCCTGTTATATCTAGGGACTTTACGCACCTTTTGATTTGATTTTACCGACCGCGAATAACAATGCAAATTTAGAATATTTTTCCCGCGCTCTAAGGTTGGCAGTAATAAGCGACTTAGTTAAGTCAAGTTTGCTTATTGCAAGTTGACGTCGGATTTAAACTGCGTCGATTTTTCGATCTTAAATCGGAAATGCGTCGCGAAAACGTGTAAAACGGGCGTTTGTGCTAGTGCGGGAAATCGTCGTTGGACGTTCGCGTGAATTTTATGTAATCGGAATCGGGAGAAACGTCAAAGAAAGTGCGAATTTATTTGCGGCGAAACTGACTTGTGTCAAATTTCGATGGACGAGGCTGTGACTCAGATTGGTGGAATTTGGCGTTTGTGCAAGTGTAAGAAGCTGTTGTTGAACTTTAACGGGAATCGGTTGCAACGAACTGTGAAATTTCCTTTCGAAAGATGAACGAGCCGGTGACTCAGTGTTTCGGGCAGATTTATATAAGGGGTAAGTACTTAAATATTATTACTCGTTGCTGTATTATTTATTTTCCGTTATATTCGATGCGGATACAATAGTAGTTTGTACAACAAGTGTTGATATGAGAACGAGATTTGGGGCCCGAGCGTAGTGAGGGACCCAAACGGGCGAATGCGATATGGACATATATATCCACGTGTCAGTTGTACAGTTCAATTTTACTTCGACCAAAATGAAACAATTACTGATCTATTTAACACTCACTTGAATGTTTCAAAATGTCATTTTTGACGTATATGGTTATGCGAGGACAATTACGACTGCTTGATCGTTAGTGAATCATAGTTGCTATAGTAACGAGATCGGAGCAATGTCACTTTACTTATCAAAGCCGACTCTAAATTTAACAATCGTACTCCACCCGAAATACAGGAAATTGCACAAACTACGATTGGCAATTTACTTCCGAATAAGTCGCGTTCTCAATACGAACAAAAATATAAAAAAATCGAATGGTGCAGCGAAAATAATGCAACGATTATTAGTTATAACTGACATTTGGTTGACGTGATACGCTGCCAAACCGTTTAACCAACATAAAGAAAAAAAAATATACCAGACTCATTTTAACACTCGAATTTTCATTTTAACAGTTTTGGGAGTAGATTGGGTTGAATTGAGTTAGGTTGGGTTGGTTTAAATTTCCTTTTTTTCCGCGATTGATTTTTCTCCATGAATTTTCCACAAATCGTTTATTATATTTTTACAATTTCGTGTTTTTTAAAGAATTTTTAATATGACCCAGACCTACGACTTTTAACGTTTTGTTGTTATTTTTAACAACGGTTTTCTCAATATTTATCAATTTCACATTTTCTATTTGATTTTTTTTTAACAATTTATCACATTTTGACTTTCTTATACTTAAAATTTTAACGCATATACACGTTTTGAGGTCCCATGTACCTATTCTGACTATTTTCGGAATTATGTCTCTGTGTGTGCGCGCTCTACCGCCCAATCAACGAAAGCTACAGCAACGAAACTTTAAAGTCAAACTCTCAAAGGTAATTAACTCGAAAGTTTTTTCGAAAAATGTTATATGATTAAGTATAAGAAAGTTCAGTGCGGATTTTTTTAAATTCTTGTGCCGACATATCGTCGGTAATGCAGTGGCCTTTATTGATATTGTGCTATTTACTGGATTTATGTACAGTTTTCTGCAATTATTGATTTAAAACCCTCGATATTTCAAATAGTTTTATTACTTGCATAATTAAATGACTCCTTAAATATTGTAACAGTTGTGTAAAAATACGTAACAATAAAAGTAAAAAATAAAAATTCGTATTTATTCTATTCTCATGTACTATCGCTGTCGTAACTATCATCTGGTCTGTAATCTTCATCGTCTTCATCCAAATCTAAATCATCTAAGTCTTGAAACAGGGACTCATCGACTTTCACGGCATCACCTTTAAATTAAAAAAAAAACACATGTGTGTGAATCAATGAGCTAGCGCACCATCATCGACAACTACATAAAATAAAGTTAAAGCCAAGTAGCTTCCGCCAATCACCTTCATCTAAGAATTTCAAATCAGACTCGTTCATAGTCTTGTCGATCACAAACATCTCCCTGCCGGTGAGTTTCTTCCCTTCCCTTTCGAGCATCTCCCTTTTCTTGACGATCCCGGTGTCCTCCTCGAACTTCTTCTTCCAGTTGAGAAAAGTCTCGACGGTCACGCGGGTCCCCTCGAAACGTTTCTAAAAGCAAACGAATTGAGCGATCGATCGCGTCGTACGTTACAACGTTACCTGTTCGGCTTCTTCTTCCTCCTTCAATTTTGCCATGTTGTCGTCGTCCCGTCGCTTCTTTATCTCGTCCCACTTGACGTTCAGCCACTCCTGCGCCGACGACACCAGCGTGAACACCATGACCATTCCGAGGTTCTCTTTAATCTAAACGGAGACAAATTAATCGGATGTGGGTGATCGCGCGGCGAGTCACGCACCTGTTCGTTCAAGTACCCCAGCAGCTCGCGCTCGTGCCCATCCTCGAAGTTCTCGGGCTCTTCGATCTCGATGGTGAGCGGTTCCTCGGGGTACTTCGGCGTGTACGTGAACGTGAGGTTGCAGCCGAGGCCGGCGTCCGAGTCGGACTCGTACTCCTCGGATTTGATCGGGATCGTGAACTTGTGGTAGGGCTCGCTCGACAGGACTGAAATGTTTACGTTCGTCCGAGTTTTGTAGGTTAGGAGCGCATGTCGGACATGGCGTTGGGTTACTTACTGTCGACGTCGCCGTAATATATGGACTCGAGCGCCTCTATTTCGTTGCGCTGCTCTTCCTTGTGATCCATAACAGGTTTCAGTTAGTACTTACGCCGGTCATGTAATGAAAGGCAGCTCGATGAGTCGCCGTCATTCGCGGAGTACACAACTGTCACGGGCGAGTGTTGGTTTGGTTGCCGGCATTTTAGGAAACTATTGATTCGTTTATGGTGCGTTTTGATGCAATGATAAGTTGGAGCGCATTCCGCCAGAGGCGCTCAATTTAAATATTTCCCGCCATAAATGTCAAAATCGGTTAATTTTATTCAATATTTAAATTACCCGGTTTTTATTATTAAGCTTTGAACTCGACGAGAACCCGTCTTATCGTAGACATCTAATAAATGCATTTTGGGAAACTATCGATTCATTTATGGTGCGAAGTGTCAATGTAAACGTTTTACAACTTGGAGCTTACTCCGCCAGAGGCGCCCAATTAAATATGTCAAAATGTCAAATCGTTTTATTTTATTCGATATTTAAATAAATCTACACGGTTTTTAGTATCGGCGTAAGTCACACACATTCACAATAGATCTTAATATATTACGTAAATTAAAGTTTTATTTTACAATATGTATTTTTCGGCGACGTCGTACGTTTTCGCCTCTTTGTACGCGCCGCGCGGGAAGCTCCATATTTTTTGGTCCTTGCCGAAAACGTGAGCCTCGGCCAGCGACTCCGGTAGTTTTTGGTTGAGGGTTTCTGGTAGAAATAAAGCCGTCACGGCTCCGGATACGCCGAGGACGCACGCTATGCCGTACGGATAGCCGGGATGTCCTGTCGTGCCCTGAAACATTGAAATTCAACAATGTAACCTTTGTTGACATTTTTTGCGAGCAAGCGCCCCCTATAGAATTTAAGTGCGTGATTTAATGATGTAATCAGTTTACCATGTGTACTATGTAAGGTCCAATGGTGCCTACGGCGTTTGACGTGATGCCTCCGAACGCCACTCCCGATTGTCGAACGCACGTCGGAAAGACTTCTAACGCTTGCAAGTTGGCGGCGTAAAAGCACAAACAGACGCAAAACTTCAGAAATATGGACAGCGAGAGCGTCAGTAGTTCGTAACGATTGTCTGGAAGTTGAATTCACAATTAATTAGTGGGAATTGTGAGTGAGTGAGTCGGTTAATGACTCATTGGGACAGTTATGTAATGAGTTTGTGATTAAATATACGAGAGTGTGGGCGAATGCAGGAAAGTGAGTATGAACGAGTGTGTGTCTGTGTGCTGTCGAATTGGGAATAAGTATGTGTGAATAAATGTATATGTGGGTGAGACTCAATGAGTGAGTGAGTGAGCATACGACATAGAAAATTAGCGAGAGATTTTGTGAGCGGATGTGTGTCACCGAGTAAGTGCGAGCGAATGGATAAATGAGTGAGTTTGTCAGAGAGTAGGTGGATGTGAGTGGAGAGTGAGCGAGTGAGTGATTGAGTTTGACTCAATTAGTGAGTCAGTGAGTGACAATTGGTGAGTATGTGGATGATATGCGTTTGTAGGAAGATATGAATAAAAATATGAATGAGTATTAATGAGTAAGTGAGTGAGCGAACGAATTATCGATCGTGTGAAAGAATTAGTGAGTTGGAGGATGTAACTCTGAAGTAACTGAACTAGTTAACGAATTGATAGTGAGCGAATTTGTGAGTTGGTAAGTTGGTAAGTGAAGAATTTAGTGGGTAGTTAGTGAGTTGGAACGTTAATAAGTGAATTAGTGAGTATGAGTGAATTACAGAGCGATGTGCGAGTTGGTAATCATATTGATGAAAAACTTAATGGGCGGTTGGGTTGGGTTGGGTTCGGTTGGGTTGAAGATGGTTGGATTGGGTTGGATTGGTGACGAGAAAGTTTGTCAATTTTTATTATTTTTGGGATGTAATATCAGAAACGTCTTCTGAAGATTGTGACTGTATTTATACCGAGATCATTATCTCTTCTGAAATCATTTTAAACAAAACAGTTTTATAAATCTTTTTTAATGTCATCGTGTTGAGGCTCAATCAGCATCTGAAACAGAGCCCCCCCCCCCCCCCCCATACTCGACGATTCATCCATATCACGTTATTTACGAACTAATTGCAATGCACACCGAGTACGGTCTGACTGTCGAATTAAATTGACATTTAATCACACGACGCAAGTAATTTATTATTTATTGAAAAAAAATTAGTTTAATGAGGTACAAAAATAACTGTTTTATTATATTATTTAACGTCCGCCTGATGTATGCGTCTTAATGCATGTTGCATTTTCGTAAACATCGCGTAAACGCCCGCCCAATCTATGCGTAAGGTGGTGAAATGTAGTGCGGTGAATAAGAAAAGTTAATATGAAAATTGTTTTATTTTTCCGTTGGTCGGGGCAGAGTTGGCTTTAAAAGTTATAGACAGCTACGGAGTGAAGTGATGCTCACAGCAGTTAAAACCACGTGTTTGTAACATCGTACTGTTCGATTTTATTCGCTTAATCGACGCGCGTCTTAATGCCTAAAACTCATCTAACGCTCACGCGATCTACTCGTCTTAACGCACGTTGCATCTCAGTAAAATTCTTAGAAAACGTTACGTTAATTATTTATAGAGTGGTAAAATGTAATGCAGTGAAAGCGATTTATCAAAATGGGGCTAACGTCCAAGAGTGTCGACATGAGGTGGTGGAATGTGGGATGTTGATAAATAAGAAGATTTAATTTAAAAATGTGCAGTATGTCCTTCAAAATTTAATTGATTTGCTTTGCCGTTAGTCTCGCCAGGGTCGGTTTTAAAATTTGAGTGCACACAGTTTAATGTTATGATTGGCAATTTAATGTACGCGTCTTAATGCGTGTTGTATCTGTATTTGTTCTTTCCGTTCGATGTTTTCAATGAATTTTTATTTTCTCCATAAGGAAATTTTTGGTGCACATAATTTTTGAATGGTTTCAATTTTATTTACAAATTTTCTTGTACTGATGATTTCTGTTACCAGTTAAAAGTTAGGCACTTCCTTTTTTATCTCCACGCCCATATGGAAAAGGTCTCGACCAGAAATTGTTTCAGAGAAAATCTTTAAATGTTTGGGCGTCGTCAACACATCTAATCTCACGACCTTGACTTTTGCCTAACGTATTCCAGCGCATTCTGATAAAAGTGACTTATTTACGTGCATTTGTTTGCACGACCACACGAAAAATACACCACCCAGTCATTGTGTCGCGATCGAGATTTGAAAAGCAAACACAGACTTTATTAATAAACTTCGTCAACCTACCTCGTACGGTGAAAATGAGAGGCGCACTGGCCAGCGTCATGCCTACGCAACCGGCGACGTTCGTCCACCTTCTGCCGATCGAATCGCACACGTACTTTCCCAGGACGTACGCCGGCAATTCCGCGAAGCCTTGCCAGAAGAAGTTCATGTGTGGATTGCCGCCCATGTTGTTGACGTTCAGCGTCAATACGTAGTAAATTAAATTTGATAGCACCCTTGAAACGATTAAATAGACTGAAATTGATTGGATAATCATGGTGGTCCATGATTAAAATTTTGCAACACCAAATGATGATAAGTTTTTTAAATTGATTTTAATGAAGTTACTTACATCCCATAAACAATCAGGCAAACATTTTTAGCGAGTCTCCAGTTTGAAAATAGGCTTGCGATGCCGTAGATCGTTTCACGTTTCGTTGTGGCCTTCACCAATAGCGATCTTACTTCGTCAGTGACTTTTGTCCCGTTGACCTTTGCGATTTTTTCTAATTGTTTTATACATTCGGCGCTTTTTCCCCGACTGGCCAGCCAGCGCGGCGATTCCACTATAAACCTGAAACCTTAACGCGTACATTCCACGTTTGATGAGTTGCACGTTACCTCTGCGCGAAAAGAAAAATCGCGCTGGGGATCGTCGTCACCCATATGAACGACGCCCAGTCTTTCAGCACCCACATGATCATCGGGATGGCGCAGAACGCGATCGTCCACCCGACGCACTGCAGCATCGCTATGTGGGCTCTTTTCTCCGGCTTGGTCATTTCCATGGCTATCACCAGGGGCGATTGGAATATGGCGCTGACGGCCAGGCTGCTGAAGAAGGTGGCGAACATGAACAGGGTTACGTGACTGGAGGATAAGACCAGTAAAATTCTTCCGGATATTATGGTGATCAGAGTTAGGTAGTACACGATGACTCTGCCGAATCTGAAAGGACGAGTTGGATGTTGCCGAGTGTTGGATTCATTTAAACTTACATGTCGGCAACTTGTCCGAATATGAAGTTGCCGATTAGGTCGCCGAGACGCGCGAAAACGAACGCGTTGACCACGTGCATTTTGTCGCCGCAGACCCAGTTTTCTTGGGAGGGTGCGGTGACGCGGTACCAGGTCTTGTTGTACTCCCATCCGTGTTGGCAGTCTGGAAATTGGAGCAAAATTGATCACAACATATATATTGTTATGGTTTGTGTGCGAATGTGTGTATTGTGGTCTGATGAGCTCGTAGATGGCGAAACGGTCGGTCGTCACCTGTTACATTCGTTGAAATTTTGTATCGAAAACGATGAGATAGTCAACATGTTTACAAATGACATTTTATTAAGTTATAAAAAAATTGATAAATGTATGTAAATGTTGCTTAATTATGAAGAATGCACTAAAATAAAAAATGTGAAAAACGCCGGAAAATACAAAAAATACGTAATATTGAAAACTGATAAAGTTGCAATAATGATGATTATTTAAAATGCACAAAAATATTTAAAAAAATTGTTACAATTTCAAAAAATATATTTTTTTAGGAAAACTTGAAAATTAATTCAAAAAATTTTAAATATTGCTGAATTATGACATTTCCGAAAATCTTAAATTAAAATTTTGAAATTAATTCTAAAATCGAATTTATTAAAAATGTATTTTTTTTATTTAAAAAAAAATTGCTTCAATTTTTTATTTTCTCTCGAATCAACTCACCGACCACATCGACCCGGCCCACTTCGTCCAAACTAAAATTTCCGATCTGACTCCCCGACACGTCGTACATCCGACACTCGCTGTACGTCCCGTTCTCCCTGCAACAACGATAATCCATCGAACGACCCCCACATAAAAAACTACCCCGACTGACCTCGGTATCGTCAACGCCTTCCACTCTTCGGGGGAATACGGCGAGCTTTCGCGGCCGGGGACGTGGCACCAGTGCTCCGGCACCGACATGGCCACGAACAAATTCAGGTTCGCCATCGACACAAACATCAAAAGCACGAAGTTAAAGAGGACGTTGAACCGGCTCTGGAAGCGGCCGTCGTCCCCCACGATCGCCATGACTTCGTCGAACGCCGAATCCTCGTCCGACATTTCGCTGGTTATTTCGACGACGAATGTTTTCGAATCGCTAGCGCCGAATCTTATCAGGTGTTTACCGTAACGTCTTGATGTTGAAAATTTTTGACTTTTACTGCTTGTGTCGTAACGTTGCATGCGGATGCGTTTGTTTGTTGGTTGTGTACGAGGCGTGATGAGAAAGTCCTGATCTGAGGGAAAATGTCAAATTGTCGTTGACGGATGACTTGTTAATTGTAAGAAAAATTAAAATTGTCGAAATTAGGTGAAAGTCACTATTGCATAATCTGAACCCGAATCATAACACGGACCACTTTCTGCGTCAATATTAGAAATTGGAAAAATTAAAAAAAAAAACATATGGAAACGTTAACATATTTTAATCATCTTTTACACTCATCTGCAATCGAAAACTTAATCAGTAAAACTTTTTACAACTACATCTGATTTATACGTCAGTGTCGTCGATAGTCTCGGCCACTTTGTATCGTTTTCTGGGAAAGTTCCACATTTCCTGACACTTTCCGAAGTCGTAAGCCTCCGCGAGCGTTTCCGGTAATTTTTGGTTGAGGGTCTCGGGCAAATGCAGAGCCGCCAGGGCGCCGAATAACCCGAGCAGCGACGTGATGACGTACGGATACCCCGGATTCACTGACGTACCCTGGAGCAGGAATAAAATGTATCACGATTTATATCGGAGGAAAATCAAATACCAAGTGCACTATGTACGGTCCCGCTGCGCTGAAGAGGTTGGAAACGATTCCTCCCAGCGCCACTCCCGATTGTCGAACGCACGTCGGGTAGATTTCCAGAGCCTGGAGGTTGCCCGAGTAAAAGCACAGGGACACGCAGAACTTCAGGAACACCGACAGCGACAGCGTCAGTAATTCATAACCGTCGTCTAAAAGAAATTGTCTTTTAAATTAAATCAATAACTGAAATATGTCACGAGGAATATGTAAACATCCCTTCCCCGCGAATTTTCTTAGAATTCACTTACCACTTATGATGAATATGAGAGGTGCGCTGCCTAGTAATAAACCAACGCAGGATGCAATATTCGTCCATCTTCTACCCATGGTGTCGCATACGTACATCCCCATGGCGTACGCCGGTAATTCGGCGACCCCTTGCCAAAGGAAGTTGGTGTGGGGGTTTCCGCCCAAATTGGTGACGTTCAGCGTCAATATAAAATAAATCACCGTCGACACTATCCTAAAATCCATGTCATATATTTTTTTTATGGATTAGGTTTAATTCGCAATAATCCTTACATGGAGAAAACTAACAGGCAGGAATTTTTGGCCATCCACCAGTTTGAAAATAGACTGGCCATTCCGTAGCTCTTTTCTTTTTTCTTAGTGACGTTTCGCAGCAATTCCTTTACGTCGTCTGTCACGTCGGTTCCGTTCGTCTTGGCGATTTTTCGAAGTTGTTTTATGCATTGGGTGGTTTTTCCCCGGCTGGCCAACCAACGCGGCGATTCAACGAGGTACCTAAATCATTACCATCACATCAGCTTCGCCAGTCCGTTATTACCCACCTGTGCGTGAAGAGACAAATTGCGCAAGGCAACGTCGTCACCAGCATGAAAGGCACCCAATCTTTTATCATCCACATTATCATCGGTATCGCGCAAAAGGACGTCGTCCAAGCGATGCACTGCATCATCGCTATTCGTGCCCTTTTTTCCGGTTTGCATATCTCCATGGCGATGACCAAGGATGATTGCGAGACCGACGAGAAGGCCAGGCTGCTGAAGAACGTCGCGAACATAAACAATGGCACATTGCTGGGGGATAACATGAGGAGTACTCGTCCACTTAGCACGGTTACCAAAGTTACGTAATACGCCGCTAGTCTGCCGAACCTGAAACTGAAAAGTTGAGTTTCGATTGCGTCCACGATTGACTTACAAATCTGCGACTTGAGAGACTATGAGGTTTCCTGTCAGATCGCCGAAGCGCACGAAGACGAAGGCGTTGGCTACGTGTATTCGATTGCCGCAAACCCAGTTTTGTTGGGACGGGATCGTCCGGGTGTACCACGTCTTGTTGTATTCCCATCCGTGTTGGCAGTCTGTTGTTTGGAGATAAAATCGTTTAAGATGGGATTGGATGTGGAAATGTTTGATCGATTCCAAGAAAATTGGCTCGGAAGAGATATAACCGTGGGAGGTTAGAATTGATTTTAAATTAGTGCGTAGGACATTGTCGAACATTCTAAAAATGTCAAAAATTAATCATGAAGAAAAATAAATTTGGGTAAAATTTTTTGAATTGTTTAAAATACGAAAATTTATGGAAAGAATACAAAATCATAAAAGTTCTTAAAAAATTCAAAATTGTCAACATTTTTCAAATCGTCAATAATGTCAAAATTGATAAAACCGTAAAACGTAACTGCCAAACCAATAAATGCAAAATTGTAAAAAAATGCTTACTTAATATAATTGAAAAAATTTCAAAATTCACAATAATTACAAGAAATGTCAAAGCAAATGTCAAAAAAGTTAGTTGAAAAAGTCAAAATTCTTGAAAAAGATGCCAATGTTCCCTTAAATTGCAAACTTGAAATATTTGCAAAAATAATAAAAATATTTAAACTTGTTAAAAGCAACAAAAAAATTGTCAAAAATGCCAAAATTGTCCAAAGTTTTCGAAAATGAAAAATATGTAATGTTTAAATGCTAAATGAAAATGCAAAAATATATAGGTTGTCAAAGACGTCATTATCGTAAAATTTTATGGAAATTGTTGACATTGTCAAAATATAATAATGCACAAATCATAAAAAATCTAAATTGTCTAAAATATTAAATTATCAAAATCGATAAACTTGAAAAAATATAAAATGTCAAAATTCTTGTAAATTACAAAAAAGACAATGTTCTTTAAAATGACAAACTTGAAAGACATGTAAAAACAATAAAAACCGTTTAAATTTGTTACAAGCAAAAATTTCAATGTTTCATTTTTTCTCAAATTTTTTCTAATATTTTCAAAGGTAAATTTTTCAAATATTTTTTATTTCAATTTTTTTCGTAATTTCAAAATTTTTGCAAATATTTTCATATTATTTTCTTCATATTTTCAACATTTCATTTTTTTTTCATTTTTTTAAAGATGTTGACTTTGTTCAAGTATTTTAAAAATTTCAATTATTTAAAATATTTTCAAAATTTAATTGTTTTCATATTTTCAAAATTTCAATATTTCCGGGGGGCAGGTCGTGTATGGTCGGATCGGTTATGGTCGTTTGGATCGGTAAATTTTAAAAATTAACTAAAAAAACAAGTTATACAAAAAATGCAAAATCACGAAAGTTAATAAACAATATTTTAAAAAATTGAAAAAATTGAAAAATATGTAAAATCCTAAAATGAAAATAAAAAAAATTGTCTAGAATAGAAAAAAATATCAAAATTGTCTCAATTAATCATAAACAAAGTGAAAAACGATAAAGTGCCTATAATGTAATAAAATCACAAAGCTGACAAAATTGAATATAAAATTTTTTTGAAAAATTTCAAACACAAACATTGACGTAAGTGGAGGACCCAACCCAACCCAACCCAATCCAGTTATAAGAGAATTAATCTGTGCCCATACTTTTTCTTGCTATTCTGACCACAATTCTGAGAACCATTAAATTCCAAACATTTTACTTAATGTACTTGCCTCCTAATGATTTTAGATTCTGACACCAATTAACAACGATTCTTTATTATTAATTAATAATGTCATAGACACCAAGTTCGTTACAGCATCAGACATAAAAGTGGGCTTGGTACAAATGATGAAAAGATCTAGAAAATCAACATAAGTGGAATAATGTTGGAGAAAAGTTAAAGAAGCATTTGCCAGAACTACATAAAGTAACATGACAATTGATGCATTTCAAATTAAATAAGAAAAATAGCAAACGAAAAATAATTTACACCTCGAAGCAGAAAATAGACCACGTACTGAAAAAAAAAAAAAGAAATATCCAAATAGAAAGATCATCTTCTAACTACCATCACGACACGAATTGACAAATTTGTCTAAGCTACGAAAACGAAAATTGCAAAAAAATATTATTGGTACATTTTATCGGTTTTGTTTATTTTCCTTTTTCTATTTTGACAATTTTCTTATGGCTTAATTTTTTTGTGTTTTAGTCTATTTATTGTTACGCAATTTTTATTTTAGACAATCTTGACAATTTTTCAGATTTTTTTTTTGTAATTGGAACTACATGTGCATGGACAATTTTTAGTGTAGTTTTCCCGATTTTAATATAATAATAGCAATAATAGCAAAGCACTATTATATATTCGGCGACACTATAAAGAAAAATCAACAATAACAGTACAGTCGTGGAGACATTCATTGTAATTATTTAACGACGTTAGCGCTTTCATTTCTCCACAATCTAATGGGCCAGGTTGGTGGGTACGTTTTTCTTTTATTATTCTTTGCTTCCGTTTATTTTTATTAGTTTATTTTGTATATTACATTATCAAACGTTGCCATGACAACGATATTTCTTCAACCAGTTTTTTTTTTGTAAAAGCTTTCCACCCCCTTTCTGCCCCCTTTTTCGACAAATTCAACAAAAATTAAATTATTAGACTAATATAAGTTTTAAATCCAAAAATCGTCCAGGTTGTTTTTGTAAGAAGTGCATGGGCGGAGCACACCAACATAGTTGCGCAGTAAACGCTTGTGATCCCACTCTGCTAAGTCGATCAGATGTGCATTCATTGGCGTCTTGTTTTTAGTTGTGGTATCTAGCCAAGCGTAACTTGTAAATTTGGTTACGCCATTGCTCATAACTATGACTCCAGCTTCGCGCAGGTTGTTGGCTCCGCTCGTGTACTTCTTACAAAAACAAGCTCTGCGACGGGAACCAATGCACATTCATTTAATTTTTTTTCTCTTGCAGATTATTGGTGGACACTTCGCGCAAGTTCATTATCTGTTTTTTTTTGTAACATTGAGCAAAATATTAGAAACTGATATAACAGTGAAGGTGTGTCGACATTGGCGATTTTTCTAAATCGTTTAAAATGCAATTGCAAATTGATCTGATTTTGTCAATTTTTAACCCTTGTTATATTTTGGACGTGTTTGAGAATTATAACAATTTTTAAATTTTTTGCATTGGGGATATTAACTTTTGACAGTTCTTCCAAACTTGAGATTTCGTAATTTTGTGCAATTTGATGCTTTCGACATTTTTTTAGATGTATAGTAATGTTGGGTTGGGTTGTGTTGGGTATAATTTAATTTAATTTGATAGTTTTTTTCAACATTGGATTTAATATATTTCAGATTATTTTGAAATTTTCAACCGTTTTACCAATTTTGAGAATGTCTGCAATGGCACATTTTTTTTTAATTTTGTCAAATTTTGACGTTTTTGCATTTTCAGTTGTTAATTTTATTGGGAATAATGAGCATTTATGATAATTTTGACATTTTACATATTACATTATTTTGACAATTAATTTGGCATTTGTTTTAACTTTTGACTTAATGACTAGACGTCAATACGACTATGCTGGAGAATCATTTAATGGTGTGTATCTGTATTGAGGCCTAGATGGCGTTAATACTCCCTCACAACTCTTTGTCACTCATGCTTGTATGATATGTGTGGTGGTCTGATGAGCTCAGAGACGGAGAAACATCTGATATATTTGTTGAAATTAATTTTTGACTTAAGATGTACAGGGCGATGAATTAAAATGGACAAAGCCGTAGCCTCATTATCTCTCATGGACATTTTTTAAAACTTCGAATTTATTTTATGTCACTCTTGTTGTATTAGTCTTGACTTTTCGACAATTCTGTCAAAATTAATATTTTATTATTATTTACAATTTGGAGTTTCCTGGTTCTTTCATATCTTTTATGGATTATGACAATGTTGACTTCTTACCAATAATCTCACGATTCACGTCGTCCACATCAAATTCTCTGGAAACGTTGTACATTCGACACTCACTGTACGTCCCGTTCTTCCTGCAACACAACGACTTAAAACCCGGCCCAAAATCCAAAATCGTGGTCCGACCTCGGTATCGTGAAATTTTTCCATTCTTCCGCCGAATACGGCGACGCTTCTCTGCCGGAAACGTGGCACCAGTGCTCCGGCACCGCCATGGCCGGGTACAAGTTGACGTTCGCCAGCGAGACCAACATGAAGAGCACGACGTTGAACAAAATCGTAAATCTCCGCTGAAACGGCCCGTCGTCGCCCACCTTTTTCATGATTTCGTCGAAGATCGAATCGTCGCCGTCCATCTTCGGCGAGTCTTCTCAACACTGAAACGTCACGCGAACGCACACAGTCTTATCGGGCACGGGTGTACGACACGTGCGCGTTAACATTTCGTTTCGTAGTTGACATCTACGGGGTCTGGCGAAAAGAAAACTGTACGCCATGTTTTTTACCACAGCGTTACTGGGCTATTTTGTGAAATGAGTTAATTGGTCCGTACGATTAGCTGATTTAATTAAGGAACGGAAGGAGATGATTATGCTCGATGAAAATTTGCCGTTAAAATTGAGTTAACGTACTTAAAGTCGAGTTTGAGATAAACGACCAGTGGTGTACCTAGGGGTCGGGCTGGAAAAATCACTTGTACTTGAGGGTAAGAATAGGTAATTAAAAAAATCACAGTACGTTCACTTTGTAAAAATAATGAAAATAAAAATAATGTAATTGACAAAAAACACATATTTGTGAATTGCTATACACAATCAAGGAACTATTAGAACGACATCGGTTACTGCATCTCGCACGAAACTAGCAGCTACATAGTGTCTTGAATACAATAGAGCCATCACAAGTGCTTTACTAGTGCAATGTAACCTCGTTTCCTACATAAACTTTTTATTTTCGTTGGAATACAAGAAAAGTCTATCAACCGTTGGCGCTCGTGTTATTGATAACAATTTCTTGAAAGAGTTTTAATTACAATTCTTACTCAAATTTTGTAATGAAAATTAAATAATTAAATTAAAATAGACAATACGTTATGTTAAAGTAATGTGAGATAGTATTCCATAGAACGTAGATAACATTCCCAAGCTCGGCACAAAAGCAGTTGATCTTGCTTTTTGTTCGTCGATCCAGTTCCTGTATGCTGCTACGTCAGTGTAAATCCCCGAATAGTCAGCCTCGCCACATCCGTATCCACTCGAGACTATTCCGGCTAATAGGTTATTACAAACTATAGGTCCACCGGAGTCGCCCTGAAACGTTTTAAATTACTGTGCCGTCGGAACTCATACAAAGTGCGTTGAATAAAAATATCGATCCGCATGATTATTTAACTGTGTGACACAAAAACTTTTAAGAATGATTTAAATGTTTTAAATGGTTCTGGGAGTAATTTGTAAACCGATGTTATGAAGAACTGTACGCAAGGTACACAGATCAATTTGAGAGTAAAATATTAAGGCCTACAGGCAGATAATTAAGACGATCTAAATTTTGGACAAAGGAATTTTTTTTATTGTACCTGACAGGAGTCCTTTTCGCCGTTTGGAAATCCTGCACACAACATGCTATCTGCTAGTTCGTATGAGTACTGCTCCCGACACAGAGAAGTCGATACAATTGGCACAGACACGTATCGAAGTACATCGCTTGCTTCGCTATCCTAAAATGAAAACAATAATAAATTAAAATTCGTGTCGAATCAGTGGAAACTCCAACCGATCGCATCGTGTCGCTTATCGCATCGCATTTTAACTAACGTTCACTTCTATTTTTATTATGACTTGTCCAACTGTATTGAATATTTAAAATGATCTAAGTACACTTACCTCTGTTGCGCCCCAGCCGATTACTGTGCAATTTGTATTATCTGCAGGTCTGGTACTGGTTAGATTGATGCTCGCTATGTTTGCTGTCCAATCGTCAAAGTCTTCTGATACCTAAAATAAAACTGTTGGGTTGGGTTGGGTCTACATGTCTACATGTATTTCGTAAACCGTTATATTATGACACATATGTGTTTTCTGTGCTTGCGGATTTTTATTCAGCGCACTTTGTATGAGTTCCGACGGTAAATAAATCTCTAATTCAAATCGATCAAAACATCATACGATTTATATAATTATTATCATGTAAATAGTAAACAATTTGACTTGTTTCACCAATTAATTAATTTTGGCGCCCAACATGGGGATTGCTTTTTAAAAATCAATTTAACAACATCCCCAATTTTCTTAGTTCAGTAATTTGCAAGAGTTCCGCTTAGTTGCCTTTCGTTCGTTCTACCTCTAAATATTTTGGATTTTTTAAATTTTCATATTTTTTGCAATTGTTCATTTTCTTACATTTAACTTTTTTGATTTTTGAAAATTATTTGGCAAATAGATTTTAAATTCTTTGAATTTAAGAATTTTTACATTTCGCCAATATTTTCGATTTTACATTTTACTAGTTCTTATATTTTTATTATTTTTTGAGTTCTAACCAACTAAACATAAACTGTGACAATACCGATTTAAAGGTTAAATTATAAAAACACCATAACATTTGATGAATCAGCAATTTCAAATTTCTCCCGATTAGAAACAACAAAGAGAACTAAAACTACGTGTTAGCTCTGGGTTTTGAAGACAACGACATATCGTTTGATGCACCAACGGCTTTTAAAGTTAAACATGTTGGCTTGTATGTTAAAATAGTCAATAATATATTATGGATTACTGACCCTTAGCAGTGCTATGTCATTTTCGAATGGACCTGGCCGATGGTAGTCTGCATGCGTGAATATGTGGCTGACCGTTCTGGTGACTGTCGTGGCCGATTTCCGCAGGACGTTCAAGTCACCTACCACGATCGTTATGGCGCTTGGTTCCACTACGAGGTTCCCGTCGATCAAACAATGGGCGGCTGTTAGCAAATGTTTGGAGTCGATTATGCATGCGCCGCAGTGGTGAGAATTGGTGATCGTAATCCTGATGGATGCCTAAAAGCATTGGGTTTAAGATCCATGTACCATAAATGAACGTGTCAAATGGGAATGTTTAAGATGTTTGCTTTTTTACTTCGTGTCGAATTTTCATAGTTAATTGTCATAGCGTCAGCAGTTGGTATGTGAATAGCGAATGTGGTGAAGCAACAAAGACAGTTAGAGTCAATAATACGAATGTTCGTACTTAATTGTCATAGCGTCAGCAGCATGTTGGCGTGTAAATAGTAGATGCATCGAAGCAACAAATATAGTAAATTACAGTTAATGCGAATGTCTTTATGGTCATATTGTCATCAGAGTGTCATCTGCAAGTCTAGACTGTAGTGGTCTTATTGTTTTGTTGGTCCAGCACATACACTTGTACAAATGCTCAGAACAGTCCGGGATTTAAAAAAATCGAATATGGCCATAATTACAAAATTGACAAATGTTAAGACAGTGTCAAGATTCAGCAGATATTCAAAATTAAAGACAAAAAAATTAACTTTATATTTGGTGTGTTGAGCTCAGATGTTCATGTTTGATCGTCAATCCGCATTAAAAAGTCTTGAAACTTGAAAAATTGCCTACGGTACGAAAAATATACAAAGAGGAGATTGTGAAAAAAATACACATAAATTGCTTAAAATATCAAAACTGATTTCCTAGTTCTTTAACAAATTTTTACGCACAAATCAAATTATAAAAATGTGTAATGTTTGCAAAACGCATCATCTAATGTTAAATTAAACCAAACCACATCATCGAGTTCTAAATTCAAAGCAATTTGCGATTTATTAAAAATAATATTTTACAATTTTTGTGAAAAGTATTCAACAATGTTCTAGAATTGTTTACAGCGACTGCGCGTTTTAGTATTGACAACAAAAATTTCAAAAGTTACTTCCAACTCATAAATCAACCATTCTATTCAGTAAACCGGAACTGCGTGTAAATCCAGTTGCTTGCTCTACTAATCGCGTTGGTTCGTAAATGTCACGGTTTTTGCACGCAGTTCCAGTTTACTTAATAGAATTATTGATTTCTGAGTTGCGCCAGTCATTCCGCCAATCATTCCGGTTTACCCAATAGAATGATTGATTAGCGAGTCCCTTGCTTAAGCGTAATTGCTTCCACGAAAGATCGTAGACTATTTATTTAATTTCTTATCAATTGTCGTTGAATTTAATGCAAAAAATTAATTATTGAGAAAATAATCGGATTTTTTTCGAATGTATTCAAGACACAAATCACGTCAGTTTGTCATGTTACTTTTTTTTCGTTCTAATAAAATATTTACCTGATAAGGAAAATCAGCCCTATTTTCTACAATATCGCCATTGACGATTTTATGGTTCGTGGGTGATGGTGTTGGTGCTTCTTTGCCGTGAACGAAAGACAGATCTGCGGATTCAACATAATATCAAAATTTTCAAAATAGTTTGTCAAAATTTGTCAAAATCTCAATACTTATAGCTGTAGTGCGACAGATTCCATCGTTGTTTATTTAATAAAATTTGATAAAACAATACCATCTATAATATCATATAATATGACATAACACAACATAACGTAAAATAACGTAAAATAACGTAAAATAACGTAACATAACATAACATAACATAACGTAACATAACTTAAGGTAGTATATTATTATAAGAATATTATTATAAAATATTTAAAATAAAAATTTAAAATCTTTCAATTGAAATACAATTGCAAATTATACAGCAAATTAATGTATTTAATTGTCATTAATAAAATCAAAACTAGTAGATTTTTTTAACTTTGGTTTGGCTTTACTTACATGTCAGTGTAAATAAGTGAGGTACGATGTGCATGATTACCTACGCGAAATGAACGGTTTGTTGTTAATTCGGCAGATAAGATATTGACAGATTTGGAAATCTTCGAAGATTAATTGTATTGACTTAACGTCTTAAATTCATTGGTTACATTTTTTAATTTATCAATATTTCAAATTTGTATTCATTGCGAATTATGCATAAGTATACTTTACCCTTCGTAGCCAGTGCAGTCACTATCAGTGTGTTTTGTGTGATTGTAGATTTTTATTCGATACACTTTGTATGAGTTCCGACGGCAAGCGAAACCGAAGCAAAGGAATGCTCAAGCCCTAGGTGATTAAAATAACTAATCGAAATGTTTTCATCGCAGTAAGTCATTTTCTGGAGAAAATAAAGTTAAAAATCAGACAGTCAACGTGTCGACCCCATTAAATTTATCCCTTTATCTCGTTTATTAGTAATTTGTTTAGCTTTGAATGTTTTTTTTTTTCGACTATTATACATCAGAGAATGTTACGTTTAAATAATCCATATGAAGTGACATGAAATGCGAGTTCGGCTAAGCCATCCCGATCGTGAATCTTAAGGGGGCTGAAAATCAAGTCAATCATAAGTTTCGACTACAAGATTTCACCTTCGGGCTAGTGGAATAAGTAATTTTGCCAACAAGTTAACTTATACCCTCCGCGAAACGCCAAACGAAGTTCATAAGAACTTTTAATAAAATTAGAATTTTTTTGTTAAATTTATCCAAAATTTGTTCAACGCAATTGATTTTGTTTTTAATTATTATTTCACTAAATTAAGCGAAATGGTATGTGCAGATGTACCGAAATCACTTTAGCAATCGCCCGCTGCGATTCTCCATTCTCATTGGACATTTATTTTCAAGTGTCATTTTCTTGGTGAAACGTTTTTCTGGATTTGGGTTGACTGCATTGTTGTCTACGATCGTTAATAAATAGGAAGATATAACCGGCGAAGAGATGTTTATTTTGAGCTAGTAATAACCGATCGATTTTATAAAATTGCTAGCTGCGAAACGGCGTGAGATTGAGATTTCAATTATCGGCGATGATCACGAGCTCAAATTATGTCACGTTCGTGGAAGTTGGACGATAATCAAACTACGCCATGTTTGAAACAGCCAGTTTTATTTACAAACCTTAAAATACATTTTTCTCGTAAACTTTCTAATTATTTTACTTTCTACTTAATTTTAAATTCGTCAAGTATTAATACGTTATATCAAAGTGAAAGACGTTATTGCAATGAGCATAGCGAGCACTCCCAAGCTCGATGTAGTAGCTGACGATCTTGATATTTGTTCGTCAATCCAAGGTATGTACTCTGACACGTCGGTGTAAACTCCCGAATAGCCCGCTTCGCCGCATCCAGCTCCGAACGAAACGATTCCCGCTAATAATTTGTTGCAAACCATAGGTCCACCGGAATCGCCCTAGGACATTTAAACAGAAATCAGAGTTAACTTCATCTTGCTGCGAAACGTCAAACGAAGTTGACACGAACGTTTATTAAAGTCCTTTGGCAAAGGAGAGGGATGAAGAAAAAAATTAATTTGTACCTGACAAGAATCTTTACCGCCGGCGGGGTACCCAGCGCACACCATGCCATTTGTTATTTGAAGGGGGTACTCCTCCTTACACTGCGAATCAGGTACTATTGGTACCGATACAAAACGTAAATCGTCGCTACTGTCTTCATGCTAGAATTAAAAAAGAACTAATTAATAACCATATCAGTTATTTCGTTTCGCTTCGTGTGCTAATTATGCTGACCTCTGTTGCACCCCAGCCCGATATTACACAACTGGTTTTGTCTGCAGGTCTGGTACTGGTTAGGTCGATGCTCTTTACATTTGCTGTCCAATCTCCAAAATCTTCCGATACCTGAAATATTTGCAATTTTAAATTAAAAGGGTGCGAGGCTCACACGACAAGCAACGCGACGGGAATCGCTTGCTTATTTGACTTGCCTCGGTACTAAACACCTTACCCTTAACACTGCTATGTCGTTTTCCGTACGACCTGTCCTATTATAGCGTGAATGAGTGAATACGTGGCTGATTTTTCTGACAACTGTTGTATCCGATTCCTGGTTAATTTTCAAATCACCCACTACGACCATTAGGGTACTCGCTTCGGTTACCACTCCTTCGTCGTCGACGACGCAGTGGGCAGCGGTTAGCAAATGTTTGGAGTCGATTATGGAAGCTCCGCAGAAGTGAAAGTTTTCTGGAGTGAACCTAAGCGATGCCTGAAAAGTATTGCGTTTTAATCAGACGTACCAAGATAAAGATCGAAGTGATTTTCAGAATTAGTTTTGCTTGTTTGCTTATAAAGTTGTAATTGGTGTCAAAACTAATTAATTAGCGTCACCAATAAATTTTTTTCACATCACTGGTTATCTGGGATAACCACATCAAGTGAAATATTTAAAAAGCTCCGATTCGAGCTTTTTTTCGAATTTTTTGTTAAAATTTTTGATAATTTTTTTTTTATGGATATTTCCCAACATTTTTCGGAGAATAGCCCGCCATACATTAATTTCGCAACACAATTTTCGATATTTGAAATGTTAGCTTTCACCTGGTAGGGAAAATCAGCTCTGTTTGCTACAATCTCACCGCCGACGATTCTATTGCCTGCGAGTTGTGTGCCCGTTGGTGGCACCACTGCTGGTACTTCTCGGCCACATGTGAAAGACAAACCTGCAAATCGATTTAAAAATATTAAATTAAGTGGAAATATTTAGTGCCCAATTTTCGCATTTAATGTACAAATAATTACAGTTACTTGTTTAAGGTTGGTAACGTGGAATTTGGGTTGGGTTGGGTTGGTTTGGGTTGGATTGATGTATATTAAGATATAATTTCATGATAAATCAATCAAAGTCAACGTTTACGATAGTTGTAAAGAACGAGTGCACGCGAGAACATCCGAATGAACCATAAAGTCTTGTACAATATTTTAATTCTGCCAGAATTAACAACTGTGACGTCCGATCAAATGACGAATGTCTGCATTATAATAAAAAAATTTCGATGAGTTTCACAACGAAAAATGTTGCGAGTAGTTCATTTTAATTTATAATAATTCTTGAAAACGGTTGAGATTTAAACAATTGGATTTAATTAAATTTGATTGGGTGATAATTAGGTTGGTAAAACGTAACCAGGGCAAGGACTTTAATTTCTTCGCATCCTTACACTTTTGGGTTTTAGCTAACATGTCATTGGACGTAGTTTTTTAAGTAAACTAGTTGAAAAATGAAAACGCACCAATCCAACAAACCAAACCCAACCAAAAAACCAAAACGCTTAATTTTTTCACATCGTTGGCGAACGTGCCATTAGACGTAGTTAAGTGAATTTGTTATACTTACAGAAGGTGACCTAACCCAATGAACTAAACCTAACCAAGTCAACCATCGTTGACACTTATTTGGACAGGTTGTGGATAATTTTTACATGTGAAGCAAATATATCAACACGACACGTGTTGATATATTGCTTGTATCTTGAGAATAAAATAGCAAAAGACTTATCATGGTATTAACAATTGGGAATTTATTTTTTTAAACTATTAACGAAATTTCAGTTTTCAATTTAATGCGATACAGCATTGTTAAAAAAAGCTTCAATTCAATTCAGATATCAAAGTAAAATTGAAATCGTTAGCAATCGTTAATTTTAGTTCGGTTTACTTACATGTCAGGATAAATAGGTAGGGTACGATGGTCATGATGATCACTCAATGAAACTATCGATTTGTATTTAATTCAGCCATTATAAAGGCACCGACAGATAAGATATTGGCGAAATAGTTCATGTTAAACTTAAAACTATTGTAAAAAATCTTGACAAAGCACTTGGATTATCCTTATCTCGTATCAAGTGCTGAACTATATTTAATTCATTTCATTGATTCATTTCCTTTCATTCATGGCAATTAAAATTAATAATTTTAGTGACTCATTTCCTGTCATTTATGGCTATTTTACCCTTAGGTGTCGGACTATGTTTATACATTTTTTATATACATTTTCAGGTATTTCATATGTTTTTCGTTTTTCTGCTGCTTTTCTAACTTGTTCTTCCCATCTCGTTATGGGTCGTCCGACTGTATGTTTATTCTTCGTAAATTTATTTTGTTTTTTTGTCTTCAGTCATCAAATTTGACAGTCGACAATAACCATTGATACAATGACAGTCGATGATATTTAATGATCACAGTTGACAATGACGGTTGATACAACAAGTTCACAATGACAATTGACAACTAGAGTTAAAAGTGACGATGATATTTCATAATCACAGTTAACAACGATAGTTTATAATTGTTACTCAGGATTGACAATAATAATTGACAATTGATATCCACAGTTAACGACACATATTAATACTGAGAATTAGCAACAATTCTTGGAAATTACAGTTGACAATGGGTGTTGAAAATCATAGTTAACAATGACAGTAACCTCTGATATGATGACAGTCGACCACTACCGTTGACGATAATATTTGATGATCATAGTTGAAAATGATTATTGGCAATTTATAATCACAATAAACGACTAATACTAAGAATTAATAACGATAGTTAGCAACTACAGTTGATGATAACAGCAGGAGTTCAAAGTGACACTTAACAAATACAGACGACAATAAGGGTTGACGACAACAACAGTTAACCATTGCAGTTCACAATTACTGTTGTCAATGAAAATGCAATAAAAAAA